>BSBK01005682.1:1290000-1777500 GCA_027943335.1 Chamaecyparis obtusa | reverse complement strand
TTGTATTTTAAAGTTTGTACATGTGTATATACTTTGAGGGTTCAATATTTTAATATATATTTTATGTGCATATCTTGTGATGCATTACCTCCCCTTAAGACCTCCCATTAAGACATTAGTTACTTACTTATTTAATTGTTTTTTACTTACATGACATTAGTTGGATTACATTTAATTGTATTTTAAATTTTGTACATGTGTATATACAAATTAGTTTACATGAATGAAAAATATTCATAACATTAGTACATGGCATAACATAATGTATACATAACATGTATAAAAATTTTGTAATATGACAAATTAGTTTACATGAAAGAAAAATATGACAAATTAGTTTACATGAATGAAAAAAATTCATAACATTAGTACATGGCATAACATAATGTATACATAACATGTATAAAAATAAGTCTAAAATATGAAATAACACACGAACATATAACACATGTACATATATGAAATGACTAAAATGAACATGTGTATATGTAATGTATAAAATATGAAATAACACACAACCATATAACATGTACATATATGAAATGACTAAAATAGACATGTATATATGAAATGTCTAAAATATGAAATAACATGAACATATATGTTTGAAATAACATGTATATATGAAATGTCACATGAAATATCTAAAATAACATGGTCGCTCAACTAGGGCCATGTCTTGATCCGTGACCTGATGGTGGTGCACCTCCTCCTGATCTCTGTGTACAATAAAAGAAATATTTATCATTCATACATATGTGTATAATGAATTTTAAATACTTATGATCATAGAAAAATTATTTTTGAACAAACATCTCAATGTACCTGTGTCTCATGATGTAGAGGATCGCCTGGAGTCTGTAAATCTCCATATGTGTAATCTTGTTGAGAACAACCTAGAGTACACATATATATAATATATATTAATCAAAATTTAAATTTAAATTATTTATATACTCGAATAGAAATATATGTGTAAGTTTTTTAAATAAAATCAAATTTTAAATTTAAATATATACCATAATAGCCTCTAATGCTCTCCTAACACTGCTCAAATCCGAGTCATGTAATGACACCTATGCATGATCAATCTAGTCATCTATAATCAATGTGGTAAAAATTTAACGAGTTGCACATGATGAAGTGGCTTGAGTGACCTTGGGAGGTGCATCCTCATCAACTACGGTCTTCTGAGGAGCTGTAGGTGGTGCAGTCTGCTAAGGAGCTATAGGTGGTGGTGTAGTCTACTGAGGAGTTGTAGGTGGTGTAGTTTGTTGAGGAGATGTAGGTGGTGCAAAAATATCCTCACATCTATGTGCACCCTAAGAACCTGATCTAGTAGATCTAGTAAGAATGGCAGTGACAAATGATGGAACCTCGCTGAGTGGAACCCCACCAGCTATCTGTAAAGCCTAATATGCACAAAGTAGATCACTGGATAATAATGCACTCATACAATGCAAATGGTCCACATCTAATAAAGATGTAACCTCTAGGGGAGATGGTATGTCTACTATATCATATGGATCACCACTGGAGGATACATCCTATGCAGGTGGAGGAATACTGGAATGAGAATGCAATATGTATCTCCCCTAATGATCAGATGACATCTCCTAAACTTGTGTGGTGATACTCATAATACTATAATATACCTCGCTCCTCATCATGTCATTTGGCACACTATGTCCTGCAACTGCCATTTGCAAACCTTTTGGTACGACCAAAAGGTTTGGACCCACCCTTGTTCTCTTATTAGTAGGAAGTGTGGCATCAAGCACTCTGAATCTATCAGATGATCTCCCCCTCCCCTGCCCAACATGAATAGGACAATCTGTATAATCAACATCATACTACAAATAAAATTATGTAAACAATTATTTGTAGAAATATAGTGGAAGCTCATCCTTCTGGGTCTACCTATGATGAGAAGCCAACCATCGAGGATATATAAATGGTACGACAAGGTCATCCTCACATCTCATAGTCATGTACCCTCTTGCCTTAGCCATGTCTCGATAATGAGGAAACATGATCTTCACCATAGCGGTGGAAACATCTGTATCAATTTGTCTATACTTCATAGTGCCAATAACACTACAAGACAAATAAGTATAGAATGTATCAATGTTGATACTGTCATAGGGGTTGTATGATTGAACTGTTTCAATCATACGTAGCAAATAAACTCTAATAGTGTTCACCCTATCCCTATTGGGAAGGGTGGTAGATGAAGCAATGGTCTGATCCATAACCTCTATGGCTCGTGTCAATCTAGCAATGGTAGAAGCCAATATCTCCTCCTTGACCTCTCTAGAATCAACTGATCTATGTGAGGAGTGGTGACTACCACCTCCCATGTACACTAGGTTCTCCTAAATCTGCTGACCCTCTAGCTAATGCCATGTAATAGATAAAATGGAAATATGCAGAAGTATAAAAAAGAATATATATAGATCTCTGCACATGTACATTATAATCATCTAGTCTAAATGAAATATATATATATATATATATATATATATATATATATATATATATATATATATATATATATATATATATATATATATATATATATATATATATATATATATATATATATATATATGTACATACAAATTTAAGAAACATACATGTTGCAAATTTAATCATCTAGTTTTAAAATGAAATATATATACATGTACATACATGTTACAAATTTAAGAAACATACATGTTACAATATATATATATATGTGTGTGTGTGTGTGTGTGTGTAGATACAAATTTAAAATTTAAACACATACATGTTACAGATTTTCTAATGAAAAGAGGCTTTGAGTTATGGTTCAATGTAGATGTAGATGTAGATGTAGATCAAGTAAGGGGTCCTATTAGGTCTTAAGGGGTATTAGGTAGATTATTAGTAGGTATTAGGTCAAGTATTAGGTTGTATTAATCATATTAAGTCTTAAGGGGTCATATTAGGTCTTATTATGAGCATGTTAGGTCTTAAGAGGTCCTATTACATCTTATTAGATATGTTAGATCTCAATTGGTCTTGATAGGTCCTATTAGCTCTTATAAGTCCTATTAGGTCTTAATAGGTCCTATTAGTCCTAATTGGTCTTAGTAGGTCCTATTAGTTCTTAAGGGTCCTATTAGGTCTTATTAGTAGATATTATGTCTTATTAATCATTTTAGGTCTTAATTGGTCATATTAGTCACATGTTAAGTCTTAATTGGTCTTAATTGGTCAATTAATAGGTCCTAATTGGTCAAGTATTAGTCACATGTTAGGTCTTAATTGGTCCTATTAGATCTTAATAGGTCCTATTGGTACTAATTGGTCTTAACAGGTCCTATTAGTTCTTAAGGGGCCTATTAGGTCTTATTAGTAGGTATTAGGTCTTATTAGGTCATATTAATCAATTTAGATGCTAATATGCCCTATTAGACCTATTGTTAGTTCTTAAGGGTCCTATTAGGTATTAAGTGGTCCTATTAGATGTTAAGAGTCTTATTAGTTCTTATTAATCATGTTAGGTCTTAATAGGAAATATTAGGTCTTAATACTCATGTTAGGTCTTAAAGGGTCCTATTATGTCTTATTAATCATGTTAGGTCTTAATTGGTCATATTAATCACATGTTAAGTATTAATTAGTCTTAATTGGTCAATCAATAGGTCCTAATTGGTCAAGTATTAGTCACATGTTAGGTCTTTATTGGTCCTATTAGGTCTTAATAGGTCTTATTGGTACTAATTTGTCTTAATAGGTCATATTAGTTCTTAAGGGTCCTATTAGGTATTAAGTGGTCCTATTAGATGTTAAGGGTCTTATTAGGTCTTGTTAATCATATTAGGTATTAATAGGAAATATTAGGTCTTATTACTCATGTTAGGTCTTAAGGGGTCCTATTATGTCCATTAATCATGTTAGGTCTTAATTGGTTAGAGAGAGAGAGAGTTCATGTTGGTTTCTAGTATTTTGGTTTATATTGGTTTCTAGTGTTAGGTTTTATGTTGGTTCATGTTCTAGTTTCACGTTGGTTTAATGTTAAGGTTCATGCACGTTTCATATTAAGGTTTATTTCTCAATTAGGTTTAGGGATATTTTTTTAAATTAGTTTTATGGTTAGGGTTCATGTTTATTTAGTGTTAAGGTTTATGTTGGTTCATGTTCTAGTTTCATGTTTCTAATAATTTGTAATGTTTTGTAACATTTTCCTAATATTTTAAAATATATCTAATAAAACTAAATTAATTAACTAACTAACTAACATATTTTCTTAACTAGAAAAAAAAATATTCTATTAATTAAATAACTCAATCTACATAAAATTATATTATTTAATTTCTACAATTAAAAATAATAAAATCACATAACCAAAAACAACTATTAAATTAAGGGTATATGCACAAAGATGGGGGACCAAAAATGTGCCACTTTTCTTTTTGGTCCCCCATCGACCATAGTGCGTACGCACTAAAGGGCATGTGCCCTATGGCTTGGGTTTCCCAAGCCTTAGGCTTGGGAAATCTAAAGCATACTGCATGCACCCTATAGGGTGCATGCACTTTGAAAAACACTAAAAAGTGTTTTTACAAAGCGTGTGCACCCTATAGCATGCACACGCTTTGAAAAAACACTATTTAGTGTTTGTTGCAAGTTGGAAATCTCATTTTGCTTTCCACAAACCCGTGTTTGCAGCAAAAGAAGCCTTCCCAAGCATGTACGCAGTCTTGCTTGGGCTTGTTGAATCCATAGTTTTCATTCATTCATCCATCAAATGGTTCCACAACATCATCAAGTTTGATCCAAAAGAAGAGGTAAGTGTTTTTACATCCCATTCCTCTTATTTTTTTTTAAATTTCAATTTTGTAGCAATTTGTTTTGTTAAAATTTGTGTGTAATTAAGATTTTAAAATCTAGTTTTTTTAATTGTCAAGAACAAATAATCTCCCTCAACCAAACCCTTTGTCTCCTCATGAAGAAACAAATGAAGAAAATAACCAAGAAAATGAACCTCAATTGCCTCCACCAATCAAGAAACCTCCTCCTGGAACACAAGAAAATTTGATGAACCAAATTGAAAGAGGGAAAAAAGAATTAGAACCTTTAATTATGAGGTTAAAAGATTCTAGTGGTACAAATCCTAGAAGGGAAAGACAAGTTGCGAAATCATTGGAAGCACTCTTGACCCACATAAGCTCAGTTAGTGGCAAAATTAATTAATGGCAGGATAAAAGAGAAGAACAAAAACAATATTGTGCAAATAAATTATCTTATGCAGACATAAAAAAGAAAAAAATCACAAAAGATGACATTTGCAAGCTATTTAAAAAATTAGGGGACACAGATACTCTTAGAACTACAACAAGGAGGTTCCCAATTCATTGGTGCTTAAATGAAGATATTTAAAATAATTTTTGGGAGAGATGGTGGATGGTCTTTTATTCACCTCCCTCTAACAATCATGAGGTTCCTATATATTTCTTGAGGAAACTCTATTGCGAGTTTGTACTCAAGGAGGTGCCAAATTATTTTGACTATCTAAATTCTCAGGGTAGAGGAGGGGGTTCATCATTTCATAGAGTGGGGGAACATCATGACCCTAATGCACCTAGGGTTCCTATTGGCAAGCCATAGGTGGATCATGTTACTATTCTTTCTTTTGTGAAGGAACATGTAGAGGCAGACACACTAGGCACGATTAGTGCTTTGACACATACTCTCATTTAGTGTGCCACTCCTTTAGTTGAGGGTGACCATGGTCAATCTTTGAGGGGGCATATTTGTCGGCCATGTGGATGCTTGTGCACATTTGGTACTGCCGAGAGAGAGGAAGAGGATCCTAGAATGATGACTGATAGTTTTCTAAATATGACATTTGGCATTGACACACAGGTAAATATTTCCAAGTTCATTAAATTGCTTTGATCATATTTCATTTATAATAGAATAACTAATTAATTTAGTATCTATTGATTATGATGAAAATTCAAGGCAAGAGTGTCAGTAGCGGTGACAATGGCAATGATCCTCATGTCCCCTTCTACACATCGTCATCAATTCCACAAGTATGTATCGAATAAAACATTTTAATTAACATATTTGATTATTATGTAATTATATGAATAATTGTATCATAACTTATTGTGTATGTGCATTAGACGTTCACTGGTGGACCATCGATGTTCACAATAGATAGCAAAGGGCATCATGCCATTTTCCTTGAGGTATCTTTATTTGCATGTTAATTTGATTTACTTGATTATATTTAATTAATAAATGAATGAATAACTAAATTACTAGACAAATTATGATCAAAATATGGAGGCACAATTATCACATTCTTTCACATGGATTTGTGATGTCACCATTGAGTCCACGGGTATATATGTAATAATGTATTATAATTAACATGTCAGTAGTACATTCTTATATGAATGGTTATCTTATAATTTTCCATGTACATGTGCACTAGTTGAATATTAGAGATTCGACATCGACACCGCACACCAAAGGACATGGTGGAACCTTCACAGAGGTATCATTTACTCATTAGTAGGGTTGTAAAAAATATATATAATCTTGATAACTGCATGATACTTTTTTTGTTTCATTTTTAGTTATTGACATCAGAAACTCCTCCTTTTGTATGTGATACTTTGGATCGTGGAGTAGTTGCAGTAGTAGCTAGTTTTGAAGCACTGAGTGAGGTATGAAAGAGATCACTTAATTTTAATTGTTATTTTAATAGTTTGTATTAAATTTTATAATGATATTCATGTATGTATTTTAATTATTATTTTCATCATTGCTGTAGGGAATTATTACTCCAGATCACCAGCATGCACCTTTGGTGGATGTACATAGTGACTATTTGCTAGCGATAAGCAAATATTCAATTTTATGTCATTGTATAATTCAATTTTGATGTATATTAGTTATTGATGCTTAAATTTTTTTTATCAGCTCGAGCTATAAAAAAGTCTAGATAGGAGGACGAGTGAGCACACTCGGAAGACTACAGCATCCACTACATCTCCATCGACGCGATGATTGAAGACATCTCAGGATTTTTTTTCTTCCCCTGGCAGGAAAGGACTAGATTAGGGATATGGATTGTATGCCAATATGGCATTAGTGGACATATTTTTTGTATATTGTATAAGTGATACGTTGTACATCCATTTGGCTTTAAGGAAGCTAGTTTAACTATATTGAATATATTCAATGTATGACATTATTGGACATATATATTTGGCTTCATGTCCTATGAATATATATAGTTTATGTTTTAGGTATGCAATTCATGTGTTTGGTGTATTGATGTATACTAATTTATGTTTATGTGGATGTCTTATGCTTTGTAAATTTCCCATGCCTTATAGTTATGCTTTTATGTTTATTGATATATATTGTTATTTTCACCCTAAGGAGACTAACTTGAAAACATTCACTATCACCCTAAAGAGACTAACATTCCTTCTTACTATAAACTTCGACAACATTCACTATCACCCTAATGAGACTAACTCACCTCAAGGATTCTACAAACAACTTGGAATCCACTCAAGGATCTAGTTGAGTTCTCTGACTTTGTAAGTCACCCCCACAACCATACTACTCAAATTCACTTCCTTGTTTCCTTGTTCCAATTCCTTATAGCATCAACTCTATCCTAGGCCACCTACTGCACCTAGTGCCTCCACCACACCAAAACTCAAACCAGACTTCACACGCTGATCCTAACACCTTAGATCATCTCAAAATACTATATTTTCCATATTACAACTTCCCATTCAATCCAATCAACTCATCTTTCACCTTTCCTCTTCTATAGCCCTTCTAGGTCTGCCTAGTAGTCCTTCCAACATTGAAATCAGCAATTTACTCTCAAACTTCCCAAACAACCTAGCAATTTTTTTACATTTTCTAGTACCCTTTTCAAAGTTACTAAATTGATATCAATCTCAGAATTTAACTCTTTGATTGGTGAAGACTTCCTTCACCCCCTAACCCTTCAACTAGGCCTAATTAGCCTCACCTAACAAAGCAGCTCCTACAACCACTCACTTCCATGACTCCACAACCCCAAATAGTCTTGATAAAGGATAAAAGACAACCAATTTTCAACTTATTTTTCCCATACTCACCCATCTACACTCCCATTCAATAAACCCTCACTATTTGGGCTAGAAACCAAGGGTTTTGTAGAAAATACCCTTCCCTGCAACACCCAACCTCAACACCAGTCCCAAAACCTTGTAATACATCCCAAAGGACCTTCCCATCCATCTTCTACCCTCTCCAATCATTGGGTCACTTCTAGCCATGACTGGTGCTTACCTTCAACTCCTTTCACTGTGATTTCACTAGGCCTGTCTCTGTTCTCACCTTCTATTCAACTTCCCTGCATTAAAAGATAGATCTAATACATACAATACATCAATTGAAATCTCCCACCAAACCATAGGTAACACAAAGGTGGGAGTGCCTTACATATTATGAAGGATTCAAACCTTTAACTTGTTTACTGTGCTACAAATGCTAGTCACTATCCTCAATAACAGTCAATTCCTTGACTATAATAATAACAAAAGTAATGAAATGAATGAAGAAATGTATAAATATAATATAAGGAAATATTTATATGTCACAACCTATCCAAGATCACGTGGAATCAAAAATTTGTATCATTGGTGTGTTCCCTGTTCCATGGGACAGTCACAATATAAAGACATGACCTCAAAAAGGTGAGGTGGCATATGGCAAGGTTGTCGTCTATTGACCCCAATACTAGGCCTATTTTGATCTGTGGGTACCCTAATGTTGGAAAGAGTTATTTTATTAATAAGATTACTATGGTGGATGTGGATGTGCAACCTTATTCTTTTACTACTAAATCTCTATTTTTTGGGCATACTGATTATAAGTACTCGAGGTATTAGGTTATTGATACCCCTGGTATTTTGGACCACTCCTTGGACAATAGGAACACCATTGAAATGCTCAGTATTACTGCCTTGGCTCATTTGAAGGTAATTGTTTTTTTTCCCTTAATGTTTCAAGGTCCTATGGTTATAGTATTGTGGGGTCCCTTAGTTGTTGACTGTACCCTTGTACCAGTCACTATCGATACCGCAAGCCCTTTTGCATCTAAATACATATTTGCACTCATCCTACTGCTCATCGTAGAGTGGTTAGCGGTGTTTGAATGAATGTGTGTGCCAAAAAAGGTTGTCAGTAGCATTTAGCCATCCATTCAAAGCTATTGGAATAGACAGTTTGATGCTACAACTGACAGTTTGAAAGATACGCAATGTTGGTCATTTGAACTAAGGAACACTATGAGTTTTGACATCAACCGAGAATGTGTTGCCAAATTTAAACAAAATTGAATCTTTGAAAACTGAGATAGGCTATTGTAGACCTCGGCAACATGGTCTCATAGCACCTAATGGCTTCTCACACGAGCTCCAAGATATGACCCCATAAATATCATCAATTTCATGTTGAAGGGACCTTGAGGGACACTTCCGCCTGGAGTCGTTGGTGGTGTTCGAATGACTGTGTGTGGAAAATGAGGTTTCTCCTAGAATTTACCCAGCCATTCAAAGCTATTGGAATAGACAGTTTGATGCTACGAATGACAGTTTGAAAGATACGCAATGTTGGTCGTTTGAACTGAGAAACACTTTGAATTCTGACATCGACCGAGAATGTGTTGCCAAATTTAAACAAACTTGAATTTCTAACAACTAAGATAGGTTATTGTAAGCCCCAACAACATGGTCTTGTAGGACCTAATGGATCAATGCTACCATGCATGAGCTCTAAGATATGACCCCATAAAGATCATCAATTTCATGTTGAAGGGACCTTAATGGACACTTTGGCCCGAAGTCATCTGTAGCATTTGAATGACTATGTGTGGAAAATGAGGTTGCCCCTATGTGACTACCTACTAGTTAGACTGCTACCAACTCCATAACCTTTGATGGGGGAGCTGTTGCAATAGATGGTTCGATGCTATGACCGACAGTTTGAAAGATATGCAATGTTGGCCATTTGAACTAAGAAAAATTGTGAGTTCTAACATCGACCGAGAATGTGTTGCCAAATTTAAATGAACTTGAATCTCTAAAAATTGAGATAGTCTATTGTAGGCCTTGGTAACACAGTCCCGTAGCACCTGACGACTTGATGCTACCTCGCATGAGCTCCAAGATATGACCCCATAAACATCATCGATTTCATGTTGAAGGGACCTTGAGGGACACTTTGGCCTGGAGTCGTCGATGGTGTTTGAATGACTGTGTGTGAAAAATGAGGTTTCCCCTAGCATTTAACCAACCATTCAGAGCTATTAGAGAAAATGGTTCAATGCTACAACCGACGGTTTGAAAGATATGCAATGTTGGCCATTTGAACTAAGGAACACTATGAGTTCTCACATCGACCGAGAATGTGTTGCCAAATTTAAATGAAATTGAATATCTAAAAATTGAGACAAGTTATTGTAGGCCCTGACAACATAGTCCCATAGTACCTGATGGCTCGATCCTACCTCGCACGAGCTCGGAGATATGACCCCATAAAGATCACCCATTTCATGCTGAAGGGACCTTGAGGGACACTTTGGCTCAGAGTCATCGACGGTGTTCTAACAACTGTGTGTGGTGAATGAGATTTCCCCTAGCATTTACTCGACCATTTGGAGCTATTAGAACAAATGGTTTGACACTACGACCGATGGTTGGAAAGATACAAAACATTGGCCATTTGAACTGAGCAATGCTTTGAGTTCTGACATCAATCGAGAATGTGTTGCCAAATTTAAATGAAATTGAATCTCTAAAAACTTAGACAGGTTATTGTAGGACCTATAAACATGGTCCTGTAGCACCTAATAGATCAATCCTACCTCGCACGAGCTCCCAGATATGACCTCGTAAATATCATCAATTTCATGTTGAAGTGATCTTGAGGGACACTTTAGCCTGGAGTCATCGGCGGCATTTGAACGACTGTGTGTGGAAAATAAGGTTGCTCCTAGTGTTTACCCAGCCATTTGAAGCTATTGGAATAAACGGTTTGATGCTACAACCCATAGTTAGAAAGATATGCAATGTTGGCCATTTGAACTAAGGAACACTTTAAGTTCTGACATTGACCAAGAATATGTTGCCAAATTTAAATGAAATTGAATCTCTAAAAATTGAGACAGGTTATTGTAAGACCTAGTAACACGGTCCTGTAGCACCTAACTGATCAATGCTACCTTGCATTCTAAGTGTCTCTTTAGGGTGATAGTGAATGTTGTCAAGTTAGTCTCCTTACCCAACCATTTAGAGCTATTGGAACAAATGTTTTGATGCTATGACCGATAGTTGGAAAGATACGCAATGTTGGTCATTTGAACTCAGGAACACTGTGAGTTTTGACATTGACCGAGAATGTGTTGCCAAATTTAAACGAACTTGAATCTCTAAAAAATGAGATAGGTTATTGTAGGACCTGGAAACACGGTCATGTAGCACCTGATGGATCAAAGATACCTCACATGAGCTCTGAGATATGACCTGGTAAAGATCACTGATTTCATGTTGAAGTGACCTTGAGGGACACTCTGGCCCAGAGTCATTGGCAGCATTTGAATGACTATGTGTGGTGAATGAGGTTGCCCCTAGAATTTTTCTGGCCATTCAAACCTATTGAAATAGATGGTTTGATGCTACGGTTGACAATTAGAAAGATACACAACATTGGCCATTTGAATTGAGGAACACTTTGAGTTTTGACATCGACCAAGAATGTGTTGCCAAATTTAAATGAAATAGAATCTGTGGAAACTGAGATAGGTTATTGTAGGAACTTGAAACATGGTCCCATAGCACCTAATGGATCAATCATACCTAACATGAGCTCCGAGATATGACCCTGTAAAGTTTTCTAATTTCATGTTGAAGCAATCTTAATGAGGGACACTTTGGCCCAGAGTTGTCGGTGGCGTTCAAACGGTTTTGTGTGGTGAACAAGGTTTCCCCTAGCATTTACTTGGCCATTTGGAGCTTTTGTAATAGATGGTTCGATGCTATGACTGATGGTTGGAAAGATATGCAATGTTGGCCGTTTGAACTGAGGAACGCTTTGAGTTCTGACATCGACCGAGAATGTGTTGCCAAATTTAAACAAAATTGAATCTCTAAAAACCAAGATAGGTTATTGTAGGACCTGGTAACATGGTCCCCTAGCACCTAACAAATCGATGCTACCTTGCATGATCTCTGAGATATGACCCCGTAAAGTTTTTGGATTTCATGTTGAAGTGACTTTGAGGGACACTTCAACCCAAAGTCATTGGCAATGTTCGATTGACTGTGTGTGGTCAATGAGGTTTCCCCTAGCATTTACTTGGCCATTCGGAGCTGTTGGAATAGACGGTTCGATGCTATGACCTACAGTTAGAAAGATACGCAATGTTGGCCATTTGAACTAAGGAACACTGTGAGTTCTAACATCGACTGAGAATGTGTTGCCAAATTTAAATGAAATTGAATCTTTGAAAACTAAGATGGGTTATTGTAGGACCCAAAAACACAGTCTCATAGCACTTGACGGATTGATGCTACCTTGCATGAGCTCCGAGATGACTCCATAAAGATCATCGATTTCATGTTGAAGTGACCTTGAGGGACACTTCAGCTCAGAGTCATCGGTGGCATTTGAATGACTGTGTGCGGTGAACAAGATTTCCCCTAGCATTTACCTAGCCATTCGGAGTTGTTGGAATAGATGGTTTGATGCTACAACTGATGGTTGGAAATATACGCAATGTTGGCCATTTGAACCGAGGAATACTGTGAGTTCTGACATCAACCGAGAATGTGTTGCCAAATTTAAATGAAATTGAATCTCTGGAAACTGAGATAGGTTATTGTACAACCCAAAAACATGGTCCCATAGCACCTAATGGATCGATGCTACCTCACACAAGCTCTAAGATATGACCATGTAAATTTTTCCAATTTCATGCTGAAGCAACCTTGAAGGACACTTCGGCCTAGAGTCATTGGCGGTGTTTGAATGCCTATGTGTAGTGAATGAGGTTTCCCCTAGTGTTTACCTAGCCATTCAAAGCTTTTGGAACACACGGTTTGATGCTATGACCGATAGTTGGAAAGATACACAACATTGGTTGTTTGAACTGAGGAACACTATGAGTTCTGACATCGACCGAGAATGTATTGCCAAATTTAAATGAAATTGAATCTCTGAAAACTGAGACAAGTTATTGAAGGACCTAGTAACATGGTCCTTTAGGACCTGACGAATTGATGCTACCTTGCATGAGCTCTGAGATATGACCTCATAAAGTTTTTTGATTTCATGTTGAAGCAACCTTGAGGGACACTTCGCCCCGAAGTCATCGGCGGTGTTCGATTAATTATGTGTGGTGAACGAGGATGCCCCTAGATTTTTCCCAACCATTTAGAGCCATTGGAATAGATGCTTTGATGCTACAACTGAGGATTGGAAAGATACACAATGTTGGCCATTTGAACTGAGGAACACTGTGAGTTCTGAAATTGATCGAGAATGTGTTGCCAAATTTAAATGAAATTGAATCTCCAAAAACTGAGATAGGTTATTGTAGGAACTAGAAACTCAGTCCTGTAGCACCTAATGTATCGATGCTACCTCACATGAGCTCTGAGATATGACCCCATAAAGTTTTCCAATTTCATGCTAAAGTGACCTTGAGGGACACTTCGGCCTATAGTCATCGGCAGCATTCGAATGAATGTGTGTGGAAAACAAGGTTTCCCTTAGTGTTTACCTAGCCATTCAGAGCTATTGGAATAGATGGTTCAATGCTACGACCGATGGTTGGAAATATATGCAACACTGGCCATTTGAACTGAGGAACACTGTGAGTTTTGACATCGACCGAGAATGTGTTGCCAAATTTAAATGAAATTGAATCTCTGAAAATAGAGACAGGTTATTTTAGGACCTGAAAATATGGTCATGTAGCACTTGGCAAATTGATGCTACCTCACCTGAGCTCTGAGATATGACCTCATAAAGTTTTTTGATTTTATGCTAAAGCAACCTTGAGGGACACTTCAGCCTAGAGTCATCAGCGGCATTCAATTTGATATCTCACAAACAAAACTATCTGCCCAAAAAATTTCTTGCATTAAATGCCATCCCTCCCAACACAACAACATAGGACCAAAATCCATAAAAAGTATAGAAGATTCAATTCCACACAAGCCCACAATCTCTTCAAAAGATATTGGGAGTCGGTGAAAAATCCTTGTATGTATGCTCTTAATTACCCACAAACAATGCTTTAAATCAAGCCTTGTATACAATCCAATCCCATACATGTGCATTTGAGAATTCTAAGAAACTTAACCTACAAAAAATTCTAGTCAGTTGTTCATACAAGCATAAAATCCATGGCTTCAAAATCTTCTAGGGCTTCCACAACTGTTAAAGCAGATGATATGAAAGGAGAGAATGAAGTAAAGGCTTCTCCAAAGCAGAGAAAACCAAAGGAAGTGATGTTCAAGCCCACAAAGGATTCACCAGCCAAAGCCATGAAATTTAAGAATAAGAAGAAGAAGAAGAGGAAGAGAAATGTAGAAAGTTAGAAGAGGTTTATATACAAGGTGTTGAAACAAGTGCATCCCTCCAAGGGAATATCCAGTGCTGCCATGGATATCACATAAAAAAGTTTACACATATAAAAATATCTCTAACTAATTTTAATTTGAGGATACATATGCATAAATTTTGGAAACAATTGTGTTTGAGTTGAATCCAAAAAAAATTTTGGATGTGGAACACGAATTTGACTACCAATCCTCCTTCTTACAACATCTCTTTGATTAGGAGATACCTGTGTGTTATTCTTCCAAAATTATTCAATCAAGGATTTCAAAACTTCAATAATTGCTTTATCTTTTTGTGGTAGTCTACTAGAAAATGCCCATAACTCATTGCTATTTGTATCTTCCACTCTTTTACACCTTCCCAAGGCTCTCATTAGAGACTTTCTACTTATTTTCAATTTTTTTCTTGTCTTTCTAATGAGTCAAGATTTCTTCATTTGAGTGCTTACTATCATTTATGTAAGTACACGTCATGTGACATTACTATCTTTCATGCGTGATGTAGAACCCACACTCTCATATGCAATCATTAGATTCTTTACAATATATTTTTCACTTGACTCATCCATCATTCTTAGCCCAAGAATCTTCATGATGGGCCTAAATTTCAGATTTCTCATCATTTCAACAAATAGTTGACATCTTCCTGTCATGTTTAAATTCTCAAAAAATGATCTCCAAATATGATTAGCATTTATTTGACAAGTACGCTTTCGAATCTTGTTAGGCATTGCTTGCAAAATGTCAGTATCAATATCAATCAAATATTTTGGCTTTCTATAAATAATTTTAGGAGCATCAAAAACATTATGTGTGAATTGTGTACCATCTTGAGTGCCTTCAACATGAGATGATGTTGTTCCTACACCTTGGGATGTAGACAATGGTGTACCTTCAACATGATACAAGGGGGTATGTACACCTTGGGATGTAGACAATGGTGTGCCTTCAACATGATATAAGGGTGTGCCCACAACTTCGAAGTAGACAATGGTGTGCCTTCAACATGATACAATGGTGTGCCTCCATCATTGGATGATGATGTCTCTTCAACTTGGGAACTCATAGATGATGTGCCCGCATCTTCATAATTTAATTGTCTTGTTGCACGCAAGTTTCTCATTCATTGTCTTTTTGTTTCCAATTCCAATTCTCTCTTACTTTGTATTGATGTTTCATGTTCCTCATCCAAAGAAAAATCTTCTTCTATGGTATCTTTTTGTTCACGAACTTGTCTCATTCCTTCCCTTTTCTTCTCTTTGTCTCTTTCATGCTCTTCTGTTGTTAAAGTCTTTGCACATTTCTTTGGCATGATGATGATTTCTACATATGAATTGATTACAATTTTAAAAATATAATATAAATGTAAAACAATAAGTCAAATTATAAATAAAGTACTTAAAATATGAAAAATTATAATATAAATTTATTACAATTATATCAAATTATGTATTGAACAAGTCTATATCATACCAATTATAAACAAAAACACTCTTTATTCACATTTGACATGTGAAAAAATTAAAAAATTACCACAATCGATAAATTTTGGTGATACTAATTGACTTTCACAATTTGATGTTGATTTTTAAACAAAAAGATGGTGCAAATTGATAGAATATGCTTCTTTGTCACTATCAACACCATGAAAAGAGAATATTTGTCGGATAACACGTAGAACTTAGATAGCATACAAAAAAAGCGGGCCTCTTTCACGAGATCCTTGCCAAAGAAGACCATTTATTTTAGTCTTCCATAGCGCGAGCGCACTATAGCAAGTGCACCCTATGTAAAACTAAAAAAGTGTTATGCATACTCTTGCATAGCACATGCATCCTATAGAATGTGCACCCTAAGAAAAACAAGAAAGAGAGAGAGAGAGAGAGAGAGAGAGAGAGAGAGAGAGTTAATTGGATCATGTATTGATCTCATTGTAATCAAGTCTTGATTGTAAGCCTTAATGGCATTGTTAAGTCTACAAGGTACCTAGGGGTCACTAGGAAGAGTTATGCATTGATCCTAGGTTAGGGGTTGATGGAAATGAATAATAATGGTTTTAAATAATGTAATAAGGCCATTAGAGCCTTTAAATGATGTCAAAAGCACTTGAAGTTTATAATATTGTCAATTGCCTATATTGTCAATATGACCCTACAAAGGGCTTAGTTGGGGTAGTAGAGGTTATAGGTTAGTATTGATGTAAAAAGGGTTGTTTCTAAACCTTTTAATAGTCATTATAAGAAGTCTTAAAGTCATTTTGTCAAGTTGACAACATAGGTTGTCAACTTGACAACACATTTCATTTTTATTTTGTTTAGACTATCGGTTTGGAGACAGTTTGAATCAGTTTTTGGTAGTTTGAAGCTGGTTGTAGTTGATTGATTAGAGTTAGGAGTCTATTTCAAAGACATACATGTGAGTGGACAGAGGAAGATCAATATTGATATGTAATGGCATGAATTTTTAATAGTTGGAATCAATAAAAAAAAACTAATTCTATGCAACTTGCAAATCTCTGCCAGGGTACAGTCAACATAAACAAGCTTCAAACATACTTGGAAATGTGATATTGAGTAGGTCTTGATGTGAACATTATTCTTTTGGTTTTATATACAAGTTATTGTAATTTTTTCAGTATTTTTTTTGGTGATAAGACTAAAGCATTCACTGTTAAACGTGATTGTGTCTGTATTGTGACTGTAGACAACCATTAGAGTAAGGACTCCATTAAATGACTTGAATCACCCACCAATGTGTTTACTGTGATTGGTGTGGTGACTCAAATGTACAATATACCATTGTAGTACATTGATCATATGCAAGGATTGAGAAGAAGTGTTCAAAGCACCAAAATGGAAGAAATTTGTTGATTAATGGAAACCAATCCCACACCAGTCATGGCTGGAAGTGATTCGGTGAATGGAGAGAGTAGATGATAGTTGTAAATGTCCATTGGGATTTATTTTAAGGTGTTAGAACCTTTATTGGGATTGTGTGTTTCAGGGAAGATAAAAAAAAATGGAAGTTGGTAGAGGTGAATGGTTTGACTGTTGCAGAAAAATGCACTTTGATATGAGGGCCATATCTTTCAATTAAACCATTGGATCATGCTAATTATTTAATATTTTGGTGGAAACCTAGTTACAAAAATTCTCACTGCAAGGATTAAAAAATAATGTTTCGTTCAAAATTTAAAGACCTCTTTTCATAGGTCTATCGATGAAGACAGCAAATAGGCAAGTTTGTTCTATTTAATAAAATGGTGTTGTGTTAATGGGTCAGAGGTGTTTGGAGGATGTGGGAAAGGACTTGATAGTATTTATAAGTTTTTTTTAATGAAATAGAACTCATAGGTAGGGTTTGGATTTGATTGATGCAATGAACAAGGGATAGTCCTAGAAGGGCAGTGAGATGGTGTTTTGTGAAACAATTAAACAAAGTACATTGGTTAGACCATGAAAGGATTTGTGGAAAGTGAAGTTTCTTTGGATGGTGAATGGAAGTGAACTTTTCCAAAATCAATTTGGATATGTCATTTGAGTTACCTAAAGTCAGGGTTCTTCTATAATTCTTTGAGTTGAGTCTAATTCCTTGAGAGGGTTCCAGTCTTTGTTGAACCCCTTGGGTTGAGTTAGGTTACTTAGAGGAATATAGGAGGGCTCTGCATCAAGTGGTATCAAAGCACAATAAAAGATATGGTTTGGGAAGAATATCTGATATTTTGAAGACTAGGAGTCCTTTGTTGAACCCTTAGAGTTGAATCATCCTCCAGGAGTGTTCCAAGGTGCTGACTCTATGTTGGATAGATCTTGGATTGAAGGTGAGTTTAGAGGTTTCTAATAACAAGAAGATTTGATAGAAGGTATAGTGGTCATCATGGAAGAAAAAGATGGATACAAAGTGCATTCAAAGGTCATCCATATTCAGGACACAATGCAAATGCAAGGGTAAGGTATGCAATTTGTTTCTAGTGGTTCCATTATTAATATTGTTTTAGATGAAATGCTTGACAAGTTGAATATTGAAAAAAAAGCACATAGTACACCTTATAGAGTGTATGGAATGAATAATGATCAGTGTATTGATGTTAAGGAACAAGCATACATTTCTTTCAGTATTGGTTCATATTGTTATACTATTTTGTGTGATGTTATGCCCTTGAGTGATTGTCATGTAATCTTGGGTAGAGTTTGGCAAGTTCATGTTAAGGCCTTGTATGATGGAAGAAAGAATACTTATGCTATTAACAAGAATGGAAAATAATTTGTATTGAGTTCACTACAGGATAATAAGATGTCATGGGGAATGTCAATGACATGGTTGATGGGAAGAAGAGAGTTCCTAAGGGGTAAGGAACATGAAGACAATGAGAAAGTACAAGTTTTTTTGAGGAAGAGTGATGGTATTTTGGAGCATAAAACCATCAAGAAAGCTGATTCAAAGGTGTGTGGTCCATCTAAAGGAAAAGAAGGAAGGAGGCAACAGATAGGTTGCAAGGGGAAGATTGAAAGTCATGATAAAGAGGTTCAAAGATGTAGACAAAGAGGAAGCAAATATTGAAGAAGGAATGATATTAGTTGGTACTATTTTATGTCCATTAAATTTTGGGAAAAAAAAATTCACAAGGACAACCATGAAGGAGAATAACAAGGTATCACCAAGGGAATGGTGAAAGGCAAAGGAGGAAGGCAAAAATATGATGAGAAGTTTCTAACAGGGGCAGAGGTATCTAAGCATGAGGAATCTGAAGATAAAGGCAGCATGAGCATGAAGAGTTAGGTGCAAACTATTCCAAGCATGTGTATGGGGGCAGCCTATACTAGTATGAAGGTATTGCTATGGTTTTTGATACTAAGTATGATTGTGTTGTAGGTGTATCCTAAAGTATTACAGATTTCTAGCATGGTGGACTTGACAAGGTTGTGTCAAGTCACATAGTGGCAGGGGTGTTTTACTTCTTTTTCTTTCTAATGATTTGGTCCCAAGATCTTAAGCATCACAAGAAGAAGAAATGAAGGTGTAGAAGGAAGGTATAGGGTATACAGTTCCAAAAGGGTTATGAGCACATGAGAAATCAGTGTGGACAACAAGATGAAAACATGGATATGCATGGCAAGGATGAAGGTTCGGTTACAAGGCATTCTAGAAGCCAAGCAAGCATGGACCATAAAGGAGCTGAGAATAAATGCACAAGAGACATGAGAAGACATGGAGTTACTTTTGATAAAGTTTGTTTTTCAGATCATTCCAAGAGGACTTGAAACAATTTCGAAGTTGGGGAGTATTGTGCAGGAGCACCAAGGTCACGGGCAGGAGCCACGAAGTGCACTAGGATCATTGATGGATCCTTGGGAGGAGTGGAAGAAAAATGGCCTTCTAAGGTCATTAAAACTTGTAATGAGATTAATCATGGTCAAGGAATGTTAATTGGATCATGTATTGATCCCATTGTAATCAAGTCTTTATTGTAAGCCGAAATGGCATTGTTAAGTCTACAAAGTACCTAGGGGTCATTAGGAAGATTTATGCATTGATCCTAGGTTAGGGGTTGATGGAAATGAATAATAATGGTTTTAGATGATGTAATAAGGCCATTAGAACCTTTAAATGATGTCAAAAGGAATTGAAGTGCATAGTATTGTAAATTGCCTATATTGGCAATATGAGCCTACAAAAGGCTTAGTTGGAGTAGTAGGGGTTATAGGTTAGTATTGATTTAAAAAGGTTTTTTATAAACCTTTTAATAGTCATTATAAGAATTCTTAAAGTCATGTTGTTGAGTTGACAACATAGGTTGTCAACTTGACAACACATTTCATTTTTATTTTGTTTAGATTGTCACTTTGGAGATAGTTTGAATCAATTTTTGGTAGTTTGAAGTTGGTTGTAGTTGATTGATTATAGTTAGGAGTCTATTTCAAATACATACATGTGAGTGGATGGGGGAAGATCAATATTGATATGTAATGGCATGAATTTTTAATAGTTGGAATCAATAAATGAAAAACTAATTCTCTGTAACTTGCAAGTCTCTGCCATGATAAAGTCAACATAAATAGGCTTCAAACATACTTGGCAATGTGCTATTGAGTAGATCTTGATGTGAACATTATTATTTTGGTTTTATATACAAGTTATTGTAATTTTTTTAGTATTTTGTTTGGTGATAAGACTAAAGCATTCACTGTTAAACATGACTGTGTCTGTATTGTGACTATAGACAGTCATTAGAGTAAGGACTCCATTAAATGCCTTGAATCACCCACCAATGTGTTTACTATGATTGGTGTGGTGAGTCAAATATACAATAGACCATTTTAGTACATTGATCATATGCAGGGATTGAGAAGAAGTGTTCGAAGCACCAAAATGGAAGAAATTTGTTGATTAATGGAAACCAATCCCACACTAGTTATGGCTGGAAGTGATTCGGTGAATGGAGAGAGTAGATGATAGTTGTAAATGTCCATTGGGATGTTTTTGAAGGTGTTAGAAACTTTATTGGGATTGTGTGTTGTAGGGAAGATAAAAAAAATGGAAGGAAGTTGGTGGAGGTGAATGGTTTGACTATTGTAGAAAAATGCACTTTGATACGGGGGCCATATCTTTCAATTAAACTATTGGATCATGATAATTATTTAATATGTTGGTGGAAACCTAGTTACACAAATGCACATTGCAGGGATTAAACAAATAATGTTTATTTCAAAAGTTACAAACCTCTTTGCATAGGTCTATCGATGAATACAAAAAATAGGCAAGTTTGTTCTATTTAATAAAATGGTGTTGTGTTAATGGTTCAGAGGTGTTTGGAGGATGTGGGAAAGGACTTGATAGTATTTCTCAGTGTTGTTGAATGAAATAGAAATCACAGGTAGGGTTTGGAGTTTATTGATGCAATGAACAAGGGATAGTCCTAGAAGGGCAGTGAGATGGTGTTTTGTGAAACAATTAAACAAAGTGCATTGGTTAGACCATGAAAGGATTTGTGGAAAGTGAAGTTTGTTTGTATGGTTAATGGAAGTGAACTTGTCCAAAAGAAATTTGGAGATTTTGTTTGAGCTACCTAAAGTTGGGGTTCCTCTATAAATCCTTGAGTTGAGTCTAATTCCATGAGAGGGTTCCAGTCTTTGTTGAATCCCTTGGCTTGAGTTAGGTTCCTTAGAGGAATATAGGAGGGCTCTGCATCAGAGAGAGAGAGAGAGTGATAGAGAAGGGAGAGAGAGATAGAGAGAGAGAGAGACAAAGACAAAGAAAGAGAGACAGATAGAGACAGAGACAGAGACAGAGAGAGGGTGATGAGAGAGAGAGAGAGACAAAGATAGGGACAAGGATAGAGAGAGACAAAGATAGAGATAGAGATAGACAAAGATAGAGATAGAGATAGAGAGATAGAGATAGAGATAGAGACAGACAGAGATAGAGACAGAGATAGAGAGATAGAGATAGAGACAAAGACAGAGATAGAGATAGAGATAGAGATAGAGATAGAGACAGAGACAAACACACACACACACACACACACACACACACACAAACCAAAAAAAATTTGAAGTTTGTCTATGTTTCTCAGTTCCTTATTTGACCAAGTGTGGTTAGTTATCTCCTGGGTGGTCAGTTGTTTCACTGGCACTTGGCATTACCTGTATACTACTCGGTTATCTTGCTTACTGACAGATTTAGTTTTAGTTTATGTTGTGGTTGACTTGTGCATTTATATTAGATTGCAAATTTAATATTGGAATCCATCATTGGGAAGTATGTGGTCCTAGATCTGACCATTCCTTCCATTGATTTTGGATCTGAAGTCCAACTCGGTTCAATAGCTATTTGTATAAATGTAGTTGTTGGTTCAAAGTTTAAGGGCATTTTTTTTAGAGAGTTTTGGAGATAGGAGTGGATAGAAGATAGAATTAGAGATTTGGTAGATCCTCACATGTTTGACGGCCTAACCGAGAAGGCCTAACAACCCAACATCTAACCCTAACCCTAACCGAGAAGGCCTTACAACCCAACATGTATGGTTCTATTTGATGAAAATATATGAAAGATCTAGCATTCTCTCTCTCACTTTTTTGTTTGTTTTCTCCCGCATGTGTTGAGCAACCTTGGATCATTAGGGTCTGTCATATTTTGGACCCTCTTTCTCCCTACCCTTGTGTCAAGTGGTATCAAAGCGAGGTGAGATCTTGATCTAGGTTTGCGGATCTAGGTTTGTAGGTTCCTCTTGAAGCCCTAGTTGATTGTTGCAGGGTAGCAAATTGTGATCTAACCTGTAATTGTAGATGGTTGTCAAGATGGTTTGTGGGAGGTGAGATGTAGATCCAAGATTGGCAGATATGCTAATGCAAATTTCTGCTAGGTTAGAAGTTGTTGAAATAGCCCAAAGAAGAGGCAAACATCTTGAAGATGTTAGTGATGATGAAGTTGAAGAAGAACAGGCGAATGCAAAACCTGCGCCTGTTATGGATCAATGTGAAGAATGATTTTTGAAGGATTTGAGAAGTCTGAAGTCAACACCACATTTCAATCCTCCTGAGTATGGTGGAAAGCTAGATTCTAATGAATTGGTGGATTGGATCACCGAGATGGAAAAGTATTTTGAATATTAAAACATTCCTGAAGATAAGAAGTTGAAGATTGCAAGCACAAAGTTGAAAAGTCATGCATCCTTATGGTCTGTAGCTGGATAGGAAGAGGAAAAGAAAACACAAAATCAAGGTATGGAGTAAAATGGTAAATAAATTGAAAGGAAATTTCTTAACTTGTGATTATCAGATTAAGCTAGTTTGGTGAATGCAAAGTTTGAGATAGAAAGATAGCTTGGTAAAAGAGTATATCAAGGAATTCTATAGATTGGATATCAGATCTGGACATGATGAAGATGATGTGGAAAGAATCAGTAGATACCTAAATGCTTTGAGAGTTTCCATCCAAGAGGAAATTAGTATGGTCAAGTTGGAGAACATTGAAGAGGCTTATCAATTTGCTTTGAAGGCTGAGGAGAAATTGAACAAGAGACATGAGAAAAGACAAAGAGGTCAAGGTGGTAGATTCCCTAGAGTAAGAGGTAGATCCAATGGTGAAAATGGTAGATCTAAACCAAAAAAGATAAATCTAGACAAAGGCAAGACCGACTGGAAAGGTGAAAGTTCATCTAGAGGAAGAGGTAGTAACTACCGAGGTGGTTATAGTAGAGGAAGTTTTCAAGGAACTTGTTACAATTGTGGAAGAAGGACATAGATCTTTTGAATGTACATAGGCTAGTAAGAAGGTTGGTAGCAATAGAAATGCTTTGGTACAAGAAGGATCACCGAATGAACCTGAGAAAGAAAATAACTTGATGGTAGGGAGAGAGCAATGGAATGAAAGCAAGAAGAAAGATCTGATAAGGAAAAGTTTTTTCAAGACCAAATGTAGAGTTTCTAACAAAGTTTGGAAGGTAATCATTGATAGTGGTAGCTCGGAGAATCTAGCATCTAAAGAGATGGTCACAAAATTGTAGTTGGAAAGGTTGGTACATCTGAAGCCCTATCAGATTTCATGGATCAAGGATGAGCATACACTCTTGGTAAGTGAACAATGTTATGTGAATGTGAAGATTGGAAAGTACTATGATAAGGTGTTATGTGATATCATGCCTATGGATTATTGTCATATTTTGTTGGGTAAACTTTGGTAATATGATAGACATGCTATATATGATGGGGGATTGCATAAGTATACTATTGTGGCTGATGGAAAGAAACAAATCTTGTTACCATTGATGGAAGAACCTGTTAGTAATGTTTGCACATTTGTAAAAGTTTGTTTGATGGAAGGAAGCAAGTTTGTTAACTCTTTGAAGAAGAATGATGTATGTTTTATTTTGATCCCTAACAAACTGAGTAAGAAAATAGAGGATAATATCCTTGAGGAGATTGATAAGTTACTCACCGAGTGCAGTGAAATCATTTTTGATAATGTACATGATGGTTTTCTACTGAAAAGAAGCATTGATCATTGTATGGATCTAATCCCTGGAGCTAGTTTACCAATAAAGCACCTCATCGGTTGACACCTACCTAGAATCAGGAATTGAACTGACAAATTCAAGAGTTGCTAGAAAAAGGTTTGATCAGAGAAAGTTTGAGTCCTTGTGCAGTACCTGCTATATTGGCACTGAAGAAGAATGGAGAATGGAGAATGTGTACTGATTCTAGAGCAAACAATAAGATAATAGTGAAGTATAGGTTTCCTATACCGAGAATGGATGATATAATGGACAGTTTGATTGGAGCAAAGTAATTCACAAAGATTGATTTGAAAAGTGGGTATCATCAAATGAAAATCAGAGAAGGTGATGAATGGAAGACTTATTTCAAGACAAAAGAAGGTTTGTATGAGTGGTTGGTTATGCCTTTTGGTTTAACTAATGCACTGAGTACTTTTATGAGGTTGATGAATGAAGTTTTGAAGAAATTCTTGGGTAAGTTTGTGATTGTATATCTTGATGATATTTTGATATTCAGTAAGACCAGAGAAGAACATTTGTTACATGTTAGACAATTTTTGAAGAGATTGAAAGAGGAAAATTTGCTGATAAATCTGAAAAAGTGTTCATTCATGAAAGAGGAGATTGTGTATTTGGGATTTTTTATTTCAACTGATGGTTTGAAAATGGATCCTGAAAATTTTGAAGCTATTTTGAATTGGCCTACACCTGTGAATGCTAGTGAGGTAAGATCATTTCATGGTTTTACAAGTTTTTACCAAAAGTTCATAAGGAATTTCAATTCAATTTGTAATGCTATGACTGAGACTATGAGAGGAGACAAAAGAGAATTCAAGTGGACACATGGAGCTAACAAAATTTTTGAGACTCTAAAGTAGAAGATTGTTGAATTACTTGTTTTGGCATTGCCTGATTTCAATAAAGTATTTCAAGTGGAATGTGATGCAAGTGGAAGTGCAATTGGAGCTATGTTGAGTCAAGAAGGTAAACCTATTGCTTTCTTTAGTGAAAAATTGAATGATACTCGAAGGAAATATTCTGTGTATGATCAAGAATTCTATGCCATTGTTCAAGCACTGAAGAAATGGAGACATTATTTGATACCGAGTGAATTTTTGGTGTATACTGATCATAAGGCTTTACAATATTTGGGTAGTCAGAATAAGTTGAATCAGAGACATATGAAATGGGTTGAGTATTTGTAGAGTTATACATTTGTGATAAAGCATAAGAGTGGAGTCACTAACCAAGTTGCTGATGCATTGAGTAGAAGAAGATCTTTGATGACCGAGATGAAAATTGAAGTTCTTGGTTTTGATGAGATGAGAGATTCTTATGAGTTTGACCCTGATTTTTCTGAGCCGTGGAGAAATTGCAGAGCACCTATTCAAGATCAACAAGATACTAAATGGGATGAATATTTCATTTAGGAAGGTATGTTGTTTAAAGGTATTCAATTATGTATACCGAGATGATTAATGAGAACTAATCTAATAAAGGAGAAGCATAGTAGTGGTTTCGTTGGACATTTTGGTATTGATAAAACATAAAATTTGCTTAAGGAGAAGTACTATTGGCCATAGTTGTATAAAGATGTTCAAAAATTTGTGAAAAGTTGTGGAATTTGTCAAGTTGCAAAAGGAGTAAGTCAGAATACTGGATTGTATACACCAATTGTTGTTCCTAAGAAACCTTGGATTGGTATCAGTATGGACATTGTTCTTGGCTTACCAAAGAGTGTAGGAGGTAATGATTCAATATTTGTTGTTGTGGATAGATTTTCTAAAATGGTACATTTTATACCTTGTAGAAAGACATCAAATGCAGTACATGTAGCAGATCTTTTCTTTAAGTAAATTTTCAGATTGCATGGATTACTGAGGAGTATTATCTCTGACCGAGACAGTAAATTTGTTGGATATTTTTGGAAAACCCTTTGGAATAAATTTGGCACTAAATTGAAATATAGTTCTACATTTCACCCACAAACCGATGGACAAACTGAAGTTGTGAACGAAAGTTTGGGAAATCTTTTGAGATGTTTAGCTAGAGACACACCAAGTAATTGGGATTCTATATTGGCACAAGTAGTGTTTGCATACAATAATTCAATAAATAGGAGTACTGGAAAGACACCATTTGAGATTGTGAATGGCACACAACCAAGAGGAATATCTTATTTGAGAGACATTGCTAATGAGAATAAGAAAAGTGTTGAAGGAGTAAACTTTGCTGAGTACATGATGACATTGCACGAAGATGTGAAGCTAAAGTTGGAAGACACTAATCAGAAGTACAAATACAAAGATGATAGATCTAGAAGACATAAAACTTTTGATGTTGGTGATGAAGTGATGGTTCATTTGAAGAAAGGTTGATTTCCTGTTGGAACTTATGGGAAGCTGACGATGAAGAAGTTTGGACCTTGCAAGATTTTGAAGAAATTTGACAATGGAAATGCATATAAGATTGAGTTACCTAATGACATGGACATATCACCTATTTTAAACATTGTTTATTTATACGAGTATCATGAACCTGATGAAGAAGTGGCAGTACTGACAGAATATCCTAAGAAGGGGAATGAAGAAATTGAATAGACTTTTGAAAGAGTTGGAAAGAGTACAAGAGGAAAATAGTATATGGAATATATGTTAAAGTGGAAGAATAGACCAATGGAAGATAGTTCATGGATTTCACAGTCTCAGTTGGATGCAGCTCAGACCAGACCTACCAAATGATGCATAGAATCATTTCAAAATAACCCCAGGTGTCTGATTTGACTGAGTTGGTCGGTATTTGGTCAGTTTCCTTTGGTTATCGAGTGTGATCAGTTATCTCTTGGGCGGTCAGTTATTTCACTGGCGCTCGGCATTGCCTGTCTACTGCTCGGTTATCTTGCTTACCGACAGGTTTAGTTTTAGTTTCTATTGTGGTCGACTTGTGCATTTATATTGGATCATGGATTTAATGTTGGAATCCATCATTGGGAAGCATGTGGTCCTAGACCTGACCGTTCCTTTTGTTGATTTTTGATCTGAAGGCCGACTCAGTTTGGTAGCTTCTTGTATAAATGTAGTTGTTGGTTTAGAGTTTAAGGGTAGTTTTTTTAAGAGAGTTTTAGAGATAGGAGTGGATAGAAGATAGAAGTAGAGATTTGGTAGATCCTCGCATGTTTGAGGACCCTGTAATTCATTGTAATATGTGGCCCTAACTGGGAAGGCCTTACAGCCCAGCATGTATGGTTCTATTTGATGAAAATATATGAAAGATCTAGCATTCTCTCTCACTATTTTGTTTGTTTACTCCCGCATATGTTGAGCAGGCTTGGATCATCAGGGTGTGCCATAGTTTGGCCCCTCTTGCACCCTTCGCTTACGTCAGAGAGAGAGAGAGAGAGGATGATGAGAAGTCATAGATTTCAATAGGGCACACACCCTATAGGGCAAGTGCACTATTGAAATATATGACTTCCATAGGGTGCACGCCCTATGGAAGTCATAGATTTCATTAGTACACTCACCCTATAGGGTGCATGTGCTTTGCAAGGCATTGGAATTTACCAATCCTAAGGCTTGGATTTTCCTTGGAGATCCAACCCAAAGGCTTGGATGATTCAAATAGGCCTGAGACATGTTTTCCAGTAGACATACAAAAAAATGACATCTTTTTTTGTGTGCTCCACATCAGGTTTACTCATGGCTCAAGAATGTAAAAAGCAAATGATGTGACGTTGCAGATCTATCTGTTAGCTATCTAAGCATATAATTTATTTTGAATTCCGATTATGTTAAGTTTTTCATCTTTAATTTCTTTTGTGTGTATGTTTATTTTTTGTAAAAACCAACGTGTAGTATTTTGGGCATAGATTTTGGCTCGTTCATCAAATTTTGCATTAAGTTACATTTTTAGAAACTAGACTCCATTCTACACACTTTTTTAAAAAAATAATTTTCGATTAGTTTTAAATGATTTCTAGTGGAAGAACACAAAAATTTCATGTTTTCAGGATGTGTGAACTTCGTAAATTCATCAAAAATTATACATTCATCAAAAAATTACCAAAAAATTATGTGATAAACTATGTGGTGTTAGCGAACTTCTCACTAGGGCGATTAAAAAAATTCAAAAAAAAAGTTAACATTTTAGGGGGAGCACACCAGATGCTATGTTATGTTTTTACACAAAACATAGGACCACTTTTTGTGCTCCCCCTTTTTGAGGGCCTTAATCTACTTCATTTTCAAAATAAGTTAGTAGTTTAGGAACTAGATTCAGAGTATTACAACTCTTGTTTTTGTCGCATCTTAAAATTTTGAGTCTAACTATCTTCAATTTCTTGTTGAAGTTCAGAGTTCATTGATTTCAAGAAAAAAGTGGCATCTTATACCCCCTTTTTGGTCCCCCATCTTTGTGCACTTACCCTTAACTTATTATTAAAACAATTATTTCTACAACTATTAAATTAACATTTTTATTAAAATTACAATTATTTAATATTAAATTAACAAAAATAACTTTAAAACATAAAAATAACCTAAAAATAGAAAATAAAAAAAGGGCCTACCTATTTCGGCCAAAAATCTCCAAAGGCACTCAACAAATTCCGTAGGCCGCTCCGTCCAAATGAGGCCACCCAATCCATTTTTGGGGTTTATATAGTTTTTCCTCATTTCTACCAAAACTGTTTTGGTCATAAATGTCTCGCCACATCAATTCCACATGGCACCTCGTGTGCGCCATGTAGTTCTAGCTAAAATTGGTCCGGTCAGAACTGTTCTGGCCGAAACCATCAAAAATGTCCTCTAGTGCGACACAACTTTGTACTTTTACCCTCTTCTTATTTGAGTTGGTCTTATTCAAAAGGAAACATTTTGCCAAGTTCTTGATTTGAAATTAACTTGTAATATATTGTTGGGGTGATCATGGATACATGAGATGCAAGTGGTACCCTCCACGTACCATCAATGCTTAAAATTTTCATACATGGGTCAAGAAATCATGGTGAGTGGAGATTTAAATCCATTTCAATATTGCAATAACATCAAGCCTCTAGAAAACTCATTGGTTCCTCACAATACCAAATGCATTACATCAAGAAAAATGAGTCAAGGTCAAAATTCAAAGGACATTTCCTAAGAAAAAGGAAAAGGAAATATGGAGGAAGAAGACACCCTTCTTAAAGAAAATCAAAATCCCACTAACTTAGCTACATCAACTAAGGGAAAGCAGAAAGTTAGTGAGGAAAATTCTAAGGAAAAAGAAGAAGAGGATAATTCAAAATCTTCTCAAATGCAAGCCAAAGAGATCCATTATCAAAACATGGACACAATGATGAATAATTATGAAAAGCAATGTAAGATCAAGCAAAATGGTGTAGGAGAATATTCCTTATCAATGATGGACTTACCACTTTCCCCTAGGTCACATGGTAGACTTTCTAGCTCCAATCCTCCTCAAAAATATAAATACCATTTTCTAAGAGCTAGTACTTCTTCATCCATGGAAGAAAATGACAATGAAATCTTAAATTGGCTCTATAAAGAAGAAGAAAAAGAAGAAGAAGAAGAAGATGATGATGATGATGATGATGATGATGACGAATCAAATGCTAATGAAAAAATGACTCAAAAAATTAGTTTTCCCACACACCAATATGGAAAAGGTTTTAAAATAATGCATAAGATGGGATAAAAAGGGAGAGGACCCTTGGGAAATAGAAATGAAGGATTGGTGGAACTTATAGAAATTTCTTAGAGAGAGAAAATAAAAATCAGGATTAGGATAGCTTGAACTAGGATATACCCAAAATAATCATCCTCAATTCTATGAACAAATATTACAATTGAATTTTCAAAGTGATGAAGACTCTAATGAATGGGTATGGGATTCTTTATCTAGTGAATCTTGTCAAGACAAAGAGGTGGATGTTATCCATACTTATGCTCCTATGTCTAACCCAAGTAAAAGACAAGAGCTAAATCAATGATTAAGTTCAAACCAAGCTTCAAGCTCTAACCAAGGGTTAGTTTGTACACAAGAGTCTACTCCAAGTCAAGAAGAATAAGGATCTCAATGGGTAGGAGAACTCTATATACCCTCATGGTTACCAATAATGGAAGAATCTAGTAATAGGTTTAACCCACGAGATTTTTATCCTCAAGAAACCCAAGAGGACTCTAGTACTTGGGATATTTTGATCCAAGTTCTATGGAACACCTATAAAAAGTGCATGTCATAGATTTAAGAGATATAATGTAAGAACCATCAAATGAAGTCATGTCCCTAAACCCTGCCAACTTGAACCTAGCCGATGATACTTTATCCCTTGTATACGTGGAACTCATTGAATGGGACTTCATAGAGTCAAATGGCATTCCTCCATTCCCAAATGACAATTCTTTGGCCTTATACCTAAATGAAGTTGAACCCTATTCTACCAATGAATTTTATCAAGTATAAATGATGAGGGAAAGTATCCAACCTCTTAGTCAAGAAATAAAAGAAAAAAATGAAAGATTTTGGTAGTGAAAACTAGAATGTGGCAATACTAGACCAAAAAGAGAAAGAAATAAAAGACATTTCTAAAGGTGAAAACCCAATTTTGGCACCTAAGGAAGATAGGTTGGATACTTTTCCAAAAAATTATGAAGAAATATCACCTATCTTGATAGAGACAATAGAAAAGATGAATATTGGGACAGAATCAGAGCCTAAAGTTATACATCTTGTAGCCTCATTGTCAAAAGAGGAAAGAGAAGAATTTGTCAATTTTTTAAAAGGAAAATAAACTTTGATTGGTCCTATAATGTTATGCCAGGATTGGACCCAAATCTAATTATGCATCATTTGAATATCAGACCAGGAATCAAATTTGTCAAGAAAAAGTTGAGGAAAATGCACCCACACATTGTGCTACTTGTCAAGGTCAAATTAGAAAAGTTATTAAAAGTGGGTTTCATTAGATATATTGATTATTCCGAGTGGATATCCAATATTGTGCCTATTTCAAAACTAGATAAATCAATCAAAATTTGCACAGATTTCCAAGATCTCAATCTAGCATGCCCAAAGGATGATTTCTCCTTACCAAGAATAGACACAATAGTGGATTTGACAATGCATCACTCTATGTTCTCTCTTATGGATGGATTTAGTGAATGAAATAAAATAAAAATTTCACCCAAAGACAAAGATAAAATAGCGTTTACATGTTCTTGGGGGACATTTTGTTAGAATGTTATGCCCTTTGGTCTTAAAAATGTAGGAGCGACATACCAAAGAGCAATGACCATTATATTCCATGACATGATGCACAAATTCTTAGAGGATTATGTGGATGATATCCTAGAAATTATCATTCAATGAAAGAACACTTGCCAATGTTGGACTACAACTGATTTAGAATCTGATTGAAGGATCTGTGATTGCAAGATCACTGAGAAGTTGCTAATTAGATATGTAATATGATTAAATCAGTATTATGTTGTCATTGATGTCAACTAGTTTGACAACACTTATCTTGTAAGTTACTACACCGAAACATCTGAAGAAAAGTGGAAAAGAGATGAAGAATAGAGAAATCTACATGAGGAAAGATGTACATGACAGATGAGGATAAGGAACACATTGAGTAACTTATTGATGATTCTATGACTTGATGATATTGACTTTATTATGTTGCATTCATCTATAATGAAGAATAGAGCTAAAAGACACAAAGCAATGTTGTCAGTAAATGAAGCATTTTTAGTATACACCGATGGAGTGTAGTGTATACCGACTACAGTATTAATCGAGCAGTGTTCACCGATCCATTCTTTGTTAACCGAGTGGAATAGAATGAATTAAATGATTAGTTTAAGCTGATAGTAATGATGAGTTGGCAAGAGTATAGCATCAAGGTAACAGATAATGTTTGTTACATAGATCAATGGCTGACAATATTCAAAGAAGATCTAATAAAGTAGATTGAAACATGTTATTGACACAAGTACCGAGAAAGTTTAAGCAAAAAAATCTATGAATGTGATTAAGCGGAAAAATCTAATGGTGGAGAAGAAAATGATTTACTCATCTATATAAGAGAACATAATTTCTTTAGTAAGATGCTGAGAAGAAGAAGAAGCTACAGGAATTTTGCGTGAACAAGCTTTCATGCATTCTGATCATACTAGTTAGTGAGAACCGAGCTGCAGAACAATTACCGAGCTACAGAGAGCTATTACCGACAAATAATAAGTTGATACAGTATTGAAACTAAAGTGAAATATTGATCAGAAGGATTTGTATGGACTAAATATTGATCTGTAATGTATAATTGAAGTTGTATTAAGGCAGGTCATTTTACTGTTACATATTTAACCATTGTATACAGTTCAAATCTCTTAACCAAGTGGACTCTGAAAGTCTTATGATGTATCATTCATAGAATGAACATTGTTATCCTGTCAACCCCATAGTGAATGCTAGTTGGACGATAACTTCTAGTCTAAAATCCTCTAACAAGGTCACACCTGATAGTGTGTTTGTAACCTTTAACAGGGTTGGGTCTTAACTGACCTCACTTCAAAAGAGTGAACAATTTTGGGTTTTCAGTCCCAGGTGGTTTTTCCCTTTACAGGGTTTCCACGTTAAATCTCTTGTGTTATGTGTTGATTGTGATATTTTTTTGTTATCATACTTTACATGTTACATGGTAGATTTGATCGGTAAATAGTTTAGCATTAGACTGGTAATCAGTAAAAAGCACAGATAGTGAGAGTTATTATCGCTTACCGACGAGTAGAAATAGAAGAAATTGTTCTAGATTATACATTTTGTATTGGGACACTGGATAACTGATTCACCCCCCTCTCAATTTTTTTAACAATTGGTATCAGAGCGGTGTTGCTTGGAACAGAGTTTTAAGGACTTAAGCATAAAGGTCTCAAGATGTATAAGAGGGAAGTACCAAAATTGAATAAAGAGAACTTCATAGTATGGAAAAGTAGAATGAAGCTGCACATATTTGGAATTGGGAACTCAGCACTAGATCTGATGCAAAATGGCTACATGCAACCACCCATTGGTCCCCTAAGTGTTGATCAACTGAAGGATAAGCATGAACACAATGTTACTATGATGGAACTTGCTGCTGCCTGTACCGATGTTGAATTTGAAGATAACAAGACATGCACAACTGCCAAAGGAATGTGGGATAAGTTAGCACAAATCTACAGTGGAGATCTGAATGTCAAAAGAGCCTGAGATAAAAGTCTAAGAGGCAAATTTGATGATATGAGAATGAAAGAAGGTGAAAATATTGTTCAATATTCAAATAGAATCAAAGAGGTGGTACATGCTAATAGAGCATCTGATGGAGTAATTGATGATGAAACAGTGATAAGCAAGATTCTCAGAATTTTGCTACCAGTTTATGCAATCAAGATTTCTGCAATTCATGAAACAAGAGCTACATCCAACCTTACTCTTGACACTCTGATTGGTAAACTTACAACCTTTAAATTAAACAACTTTGATAACAGTGTTGTTCCTTCTGTTGAATCTGCTTTCATGTCTTCTATGAAGATTGGAAAGTCTAGCAGGAATGGTAAGAATTGTGATAGTGATGACAATACCGATGATGAACTTGAAGAGCTTGAAGCTCTTATGGCCAGAAGATTACCCAAAGGAAAAGGAAGGTATAGAGGAAAGCTACCTTTAGCATGCTTTAATTGTAAAGAAGACGGTCACATTGTTGCTAGATGTCCTCAAAAGAAAGATGATGATAGATCCAAAGACCGATCTGATGGAAGCTATGGAAGAAGAGTCAACAGAGGTTACCAACACAAAAATAGAGACAACCGAGATGAAAAAGGCAAAAAGGTATGTTACATAGCTGAAGATATTGAAATTGAATCTGATTCTGATGATGATATAGAAGTTGTATTTGTTGCTATGAAAGATGACTCGAAAGAGGAAGAGAAACATGAAGAGATAACCCTGATCTCTAAAGTAAGCATAAATGACACATGGATCATAGACAGTGGTTGCACACATCATATGACCGGCGATGTAGAGAATTTTGATCATCTTGTTGAATATAATGGAGGATCTATGAGAATGGGAAATGATGCACCTTGTATGGTAAGAGGTAAAGGCTCACTGATGATCAATGACAAATTACAGTGTGAAAATGCATATTGGGTAGATGGACTGAACTATAATCTGATAAGTGTGGCTCAGCTAAACAATTCAGGCCACCGACTGGCTTTTGAGAGCAAAAAGGTGAATATTTATGATGATGGAGGAAGACTTGTTGGAACTAGTACACAATCCAGAGGTAATCTATTCTATCTTGATATGGATCAATCTTCTTGTTTTCTAATTAAGGATGAAGATGCTTGGTTGTGGCACTGAAGGTTATGCCATGTGAACTTTGACAACATGATCAAGATTAGTAGAAAGAAAAGAGTTAGAGGATTGCCTAACTTGACAAAACTTGATCATGCCATGTGCCATGAATGTCAGAAAGGTAAGATGACTAAATCTAGTTTCAAAAGCAAAGACTATTCAACAAAGAAGATACTTGAGTTGGTTCATACCGACCTGTGTGGTCCTATGAGAACTCAGAGCTATTCTGGTGATAAATATTTTATTATTTTTGTTGATGATTATACCAGACTGATGATTGTTATGTTCTTGAAAGAGAAATCTGAAGCTTTCAAAATGTTTAAATGGTATAAAGCTGAGGTAGAGAAAGAAACCAGAAAATAAATAAAATTTTTAAGATCTGATAGAGGAGGTGAATTCATCTCTAATGAATTTACTAACTTTTGTAATGAGCATGGAATCAAGAGGCAGGTATCTGCACTGAGGACACCTCAGCAAAATGGCATTGCTAAAAGAAGGAATAGGTCTATAATTGACTATGCTAGAACATTGATGGTATAGAAGAATGTTGCTTAGACATATTGTAGGGAAGCTGTCAGCACAGCTATATATGTTCTTAACCTAGTATAACTGAAGAAGGACTCAAACTGAACACCTTATGAACTATGGTTTGGACACAAACCTACTGTAAGTTATTTCAAAATTTTTGGAAGTAAATGCTTTATCTTGAAAGATGAAAGAAATGGAAAATTTGATTCTAAAGGAGATGAAGGGATATTTTCAGGATATTCCACTACAAGTAAAGCATACAAATGTTTGAATAAGGCTACAAATAAGATTGTTGAAAGTACTAATGTTCATGTTGATGAATTTGATGATAAGTACACTGAGGAAAGTACAAAAGAACTGGAAGACTATGGTAGATTCACTTACATTGAATATCTAGAGTATTTACCGAAATCGCAGACAATGTCAACCCGTCAGCAGGGACTCAATGTAGTACAACAGGCACCACAAATCGGTGAACATGAAGAAGTTTCCGAGCAAGAAAATGACCTTGAGTAGGATGAACAAGAAAGGAGAAATCAAGTCTTGGCTAGTTTTGTTAGAAGACATCATCTTGAAAGACAAATCATTGGAGACAGACATGTTGGAATGCAAACCAGAAGCAAAACAAGACAAGGTACATGTTTAATTTGTGAATTTGAACCTAAAACTATGAAAGTTGCATTAGAGAATGAAGAATGGGTTAATGCAATGAAGGAGGAAATAAAACAAATTCAAAAAGAACAAAACCTGGTCCTTAGTACCCCGACCAAAAGATAAGAATGTTATTGGTACCAAGTGGATATATAGGAATAAATTGAATGAAAATGGTGAAGTCACAAGAAATAAAGCTAGATTAGTATGCAAGGGATATGCACAGGAAGAAGGCATTGACTATGGTGAGACATTTGCACCAGTTTCTAGATTAGGAGTTAGAATGCTACTTGCATATGCTGCACATAAGAAATTCAAAGTCTATCAAATGGATGTGAAGTCAGCATTTTTTAATGTTATACTTGAAGATGAAGTCTACATTGAACAACCTAAAGGATTTGTTGATCCCGACAACAAAGACATAGTATGTAGATTACATAAAGCCTTATATGGACTAAAGCAAGCACCAAGAGCATGGTATGAAAGACTGCATACTTGTTAAGTATTGGATTTTTTAGAACAAGTGAAAACAACAATCTGTATGTGAAAGGTGATACCGATGACACTATTATCATTGCTGAAATATTTGTTGATGACATTATCTTTGGAGGCTCAGATCTTGTCTGCAAGGCATTTTTGATGAAATGCAAAAGGAATTTGAAATGTCAATGTTCAGATATATTAAGTTCTTTCTTGGACTACAAGTGATTCAGCAGAGTGATGGGATATTCATCACACAATCTAAATACATAAAGGAAGTACTGAAGACATTTGGCATGGAAGATCCTAAACCTGTAGGAACATCGATGGCTATTGGATGAAAATTGACAAAGGAGGATGAAACTACCCAGGTAAACTAGACACTGTACCGATCCATGATTGGTAAGTTAATGTACGTAGTTCACAGTAGGCTAGATATAGCACATGTTGTAGGAATTGTTGCAAGATTTTCTGCTAATCCTAGAGAATCACACATGATAGCTACAAAAAGGATCTTAAGATACTTGAAGAAAATAGAGAATTATGGATTATGGTATCCTAAGGAAGGAATGTTTGAACTGAAAGTTTACACTGATGCTAATTGGGCTGGAAATGTGGATGATAGAAAAAACACCACCGAAGGAGCATTTTTCTTTGGTGAAAGACTTGTAACCTAGACAAGTAAAAAGCAGGCTTGTATTTCTCAGTCTATAGCTGAAGCAGAATATGTTTCTACTGCTACTAACTATTCAAACATTGCATATATCAAACAAGTGTTGGAAGGAATGAATGAGGTAATCACTGACCCGGTGATTATATACTATGACAACACTAGTGCTATTAGCATTTCAAAGAATCCTATGATGCATTCTAAGACAAAGCATATATCTATTAAGTATCATTACTTGAGAGAACAAGTGCAAGAGAAGCAAGTTAAGTTAGAATTTGTTACATCCAAAGAACAACTTGCAGATATTTTTACAAAACCGTACTGAAGGACACATTTGAATACTTGAGGACTAGACTTGGGGTCTGTCCCCTGTCTATCAGTCACTAAGGTGATATAGTTGTTGCATCAACCTACTTCTATCAGAAGATAATTCATATTGATGTAGCATAACTCACACTTTGAATCTTGTTCAAAGTTGTGATTAAAATTGAGAACTTGAACCGATAATATATCAGTATACAGAGATACAGAGGAAGTACTGAGCACCACAGAGAGTTACTTGGCTACTAAAGAGTTGATTGTTTATTTGTTTCCTTGGCATTGTTGTCAAAGGGAGAGATAAACAATATGAAATGTCAAAGGGAGAGATAAACTGAAAAGGGGAGAGATTAAACCAAATATGAAAAGGAACAAGCACCGATGACAACTATCCAAGGGAGAGACAATCTGAATGAGATAGAGTATTGAAGATCAGTTATAGAGACCAGAAGTAGGAACAAGAGAACTGAAAAGATCACAACTACAGAAAGGTAAAGCTGTATTACTTAATGTTGGTTCAGTAACATAGTGATTAAACATATTAAGTCTATTCGACTTACAGCATTTGTTTACAAAGTTGTAGAATGTATGTTTGGTATGTGTATGGTACATTTCATATTACTTGAGTTGTCATCAATGCCAAAGGGAGAGATTGTTGGACTACAACTGATTTAGAATCTGATTGAAGGATTTGTGATTGCAAGATCACTGAGAAGTTGCTGATTAGATATGTAATATGATTAAATCAGTATTATGTTTTCATTGATGTCAACTAGTTTGACAACACTTATCTTGTAAGTTACTACACCGAGACATCTGAAGAAAAGTGGAAAAGAGATGAAGAATAGAGAAATCTACATGAGGAAAAATGTACATGACAAATGAGGATAAGGAACACATTAAGTAACTTATTAATGAGTCTATGACTTGATGATATTGACTTTATTATGTTGCATTCATCTATAATGAAGAATAGAGCTGAAAGACACAAAGCAATGTTGTCAGTAAATGAAGAATTTTTAGTATACACCAATGGAGTGTAGTGTATACTGACTGTAGTATTAACCGAGCAATGTTCACTGATGCATTCTTTGTTAACAGAGCAGAACAGAATGAATTAAATGATTAGTTTAAGCTAATAGGAATGATGAGCTGGCAAGAGTATAACATCGAGGTAATAGATAATGTTTGTTACGTAGATCAATGGCTGACAAAATTCAAAGAAGATCTAACAAAGTAGATTGAAACATGTTATTGACACAAGTATCGAGAAAGTTTAAGCAGAAAAATCTATGAATGTGATTAAGTGGCAAAATCTGATGGTGGAGAAGAAAATGATTTACTCATCTATATAAGAGAACATAATTTCTTTAGTAAGATGTCAAGAAGAAGAAGAAGCTACAGGAAATTCACATGAACAAGCTTTCATGCATTCTGATCATACTGGTTAATGAGAACCGAGCTGCAGAACAATTATCGAGCTACAGAGAGCTATTACCGATGGATAGTAAGTTGATACAGTATTGAAACTGAAGTGAAATATTGATCAGAAGGATTTGTATGGACTAAATATTGATCTGTAATCTGTGATTGAAGTTGTATTAAGGCAGGTCATTTTACTGTTACATATTTAACCATTGTATACAATTCAAATCTCTTAACCGAGTGGACTCTGAAAGTCTTATGATGTATCATTCATAGAATGAACATTGTTAACCTGTCAACCCCATAGTGAATATTGTTTGGATGATAACTTCTAGTCTAAAATCCTCTAACAAGGTCACACCTGATAGTGTGTTTGTAACCTTTAACAGGGTTGGGTCTTAACCGACCTCACTTCAGAAGAGTGAACAATTTTGGGTTGTTGGTGGTTTTTTCCTTTACAGGGTTTCCACGTTAAATCTCTTATGTTATGTGTTGATTGTGATATTTGTTTGTTATCATACTTTGAATGTTACATGGTAGATTTGATCGGTAAATAGTTTAGCATTAGACTGGTAATCGGTAAAAAGCACAGACAGTGAGAGTTATTATTGCTTACCGACGAGCAGAAATAGAAGAAATTGTTTTGGATTATACATTTTGTATTGGGACACTGGATAACTGATTCACCCCCCTCTCAGTTATTCTAACAACCAATTTTAGAGAAAATTTTCACAAGGCTTGAACAATTCAAGGTGAGATTAAATCCAAAAAAGTGTTCCTTTGAGGTACAATTAGGAAAATTTCCAAGGAATAGAGGTAGACCCCGCAAAATTCAAAGAAATAATGGAGATGGGGGATCCTAGAAGCATGATTCAAATGAGATATCTCCAATGAAGACTTCAATCCATAAGAAGGTTTATTTCACAACTAGCAAAAAAGTGTCACTCTTTTACTCAACTCCTTCATAAGGACGTAGTATTCAAATGGGATGACAAATGTGAAGAATATTTTTCATTCCTTAAGAAATACCTCATGAATACTCCAATATTAATGTCACCAATAAGAGGAAATCCTTTGATATTCTATATTTCAATGATAGATCATTCTTTAGGAGCACACTTGGCTCAAGAAGATGAGAATGGAAAAGAAACAGTGATCTACTACATAAGAAGGACTTTATTAAAGTATGAGTTTAACTATAGTTTCATAGAGAGAGAATTTTTGGTGGTAGTTTTTTATTCACAAAAACTACGACATTATATGTTATCCCACAAACTCAAACTCATATAAAAGATTGATCCATTGAAATATATATTCAGCAAAATAGCCTTAATAAGAAGGTTAGCTAAATAGGTCATGGTACTAAGTGAATTTGGCATAGAATATGTAGATAGAAAGGCAATAAAAGGCTAGTTCATAGTGGATCAAATAGAGGAAACACCTTTGAGAGATGAATACCCTATTCAAGTAGAATTTCTAGATGTATAAATCATCAACATTGAAGCAAAAACATGGAAACTTTACTTTGATGGTTCTTACACTCAACATGGATCAAGAGAAGGCATATTATCAATCACACCTCAAGGCTCCAAAATTCAAAAATCATAAAAGATTCTATTTCCATGCACCAATAATATAGCTGAGTATGAAGCACTTGTTATTGGCATCAAATTGGCTTTAGAGTGGAAAGTGACAGAATTGCAAGTGTATGGAGATTCACAACTATTTATAAATCAAATTAATCATGAGTACTAGACAAAAGATGACAAGATGATACCCTATAAAAATATGATAGATGATCTAAAGAAGTACTTTTTTTTATCACATTTGAAAAAGTACCTAGGGAAATGAATAAAGCAGTAGATTTCATGGTGACATTAGCTTCACTCTCACAAATGCCAGATCAAAGAATGAGATATGAATTCTTGGTAGAAGAGATGGAATAACCTAGATTTGACTCATCCGATTCCCAAACCATTTACCTATTAGTGGCACATGACTCTCCCTGGTATTGATCCATTTATACTTATTTGAAAGACCAAACCCAAAACTAGAAAAGAAACTTTATAAGACAAGCCTCTTGTTATACCCTTGTATCCAACACATTGTATCACAAGAGTCTTGATGGAATTCTTTTAAGGTGTCTAGAGAAGGAGGAATCAAAATTAGCTTTGTAATAATTCCATGAGGGAATCTTTGGGTCAAATTCAAATGGGTTAACCTTAGCTAAGAAAATTTTAAGGATGGAGTGGGTATGTGCAAGATCATGAGGGGCCAAAAAGTGGCGATGTTAACTCAAAACTTTGACAATGTAGTTGACGATTTTTTTCACCCAAATTTGATAAAATGAAAAGGGTATCTTAAGGAGATTATCAACTTTCTATCGATATAATTGCTGTCAAATTTTGAATTCAGTAAGTAATTATTAGTTATTTTCTAATTGAGCTACCTCTAAAGTGCTAATTGATATACTAATTGAAAAATGACTATAACTTTCAGACGGTATAACATTTTTGAAATCCAAAAAATGCATCACATTCTATGCTTTGCCTACTATAAGGAAAAAAAAAAAATTGAATTTTGTAAAGTTTTGAATGAGTTAAGGTGGTTAGACATGGGAGTTTTTTTATTCTAAAAATGTTGTAGCAAAAAATTCATAATTAATTATTTTTTTGGAATAAAATTACAAAAAAATATGCGTCACATCCAAGCATGAGTCTAATATTTATATATAAAATATTATCATTTGATTATGATTAAGGTGGTCAGACATACACCTACTTCTTATTTTTTTCCTAAAATTTTTGTACTACTGCATTGAAATCTATACTTTTCACCAATCATACTAACTTTTTCTCAAAAAAGGCCTAGTATTTTAGAAACTACATTCAATTTTCTATAGATTCTATTCTTATAAATTTTTGATATTAGGTTCATAGCTAGTTCAAAAATTTCATGTCAAGTTGACTAACCTTGATTTGATGATTTTTCATTGCCACTTAAGGGCATAGTTTGGCCCCTCATGATCTTGCACATACCCGAGTATTATTGGCCTTCCATGGAAAAAGATGCATGTCATTTGGCAAAGATATGCCAAAAATGTCAATGTCATGGAAACTTAATTCATGTGTTAGCTCAGGAACTACATCCAATGACTACTCCTTGGCCTTTCTATCAATGGGGGTTGGATCTAATCAGGATGATTTACTCACCTTCTTCCAATGGTCATAAGTTCATAATCATTGCAACAAAATATTTTACCAAATGGGTTGAAGTTGTGACTTTGTCTACTGCAACGAGAAAACAAATTTCAATTTTCATTTTGAACCATATAGTCTATAGATATGGAATCTCTCAGGCCTTAATAATATACAATGCTAAGACTTCAAGAACAAATACATAAAGGATTTGTGCTAAAAATTTCATATGCATTCATCTTCCATCTATTATCCACAAGGAAATGGACAAGAAGAAGCAACTAATAAGAACATCCTAAAGATATTGAAAAGAACAATGGATAACTCAGGAAGAGATTGGCACATCCAAATAAATCCAACTCTATGGGCATATCGAACAAGTGTGAGAACACCAATAGGAGCTACACCTTTATCATTAGTATATGGAGCCAAATTAGTATTACCACTAGAATTAGAGATTCCATCTTTATGGGTTTCATTGCATGGATTATTAATGGAGGAATACTATAGGGTTTCAAGACTTCAAGAGTTATAGTTACTTGATGAGTGACAACAAAAATCATTTGATCATCTCAAGGTGTACCAAACAAGAATGTCAAGCAAACACAACAAACACATCAAGCCAAGGGAATTTCAAGTAGGTAACCTTGTATTGAGATAAAATCCTAAGAATTAGGTGGAAAGATAAAAGAAAGGAAAATGAGAAGCCAACTGGTTAGGACCTTTCATCATTACTTCTTCCTTTGGAACTAGGACATACAAGTTAGCTGATTGTGATGGAGAAGAATTGCAAGATCCTATTAATAGCATGCACCTAGAGAGGTTCTACACCTAAAGAAGTTGAAAGAGTATAAGTGGAAAGAGTATCAGAATATCATATGAGAAAGAATCCTATTTATTTTGTATAGAAAAAATTGAACCTGAGGAAATCTAAAAAAATTGGTAAATTGATCCTGAGAAAAGAGAAAAAAAAATCAAAAAGAAAGAAATCTAAAAACATCAAAAAGTGAACCTGAAGCAATTAAAAATAGTGGAGAATTGAGCATGAAGAAAACAAAAACATTCAGATATGGATCCTAGAAAAAAATATTATCTTGGTGAAAACCTAGCAAATAGACACCTTGGTAACTATAAAAAAATACAAAAATACAAAAATACAAAAAATGAAAAAAATAAAAGTGCCTCAGTGAAAACCTAACAAATAGGCACCTTGGTAGAAGAAAAAAACATATAAAAGAGAAAAAGAGAAATAAATTCAATTGGTGAAAATCTGGTAAACAGGGGCCATTGAAATTTAAGTCAAGTCTCATTCCACATTTCCTTGTCATCTTGGTATATATTGCATTTGCCAACATTGGTATTTATTGCATAATAAAACCAAGAGTTGCATTTGTAAATACCCAAGGCTTTCATCATAAATCTAGAAAAGTGTCTGAGTCCAACATCGCAATTGAATCAAACTGGGGACATTTTATCCTAAATCAAAGTGATTCATCAAACTGACATCAATTGACACAAATCAATGCATTTAACCACAAGCATGACACTTAGACTTTTGATCCTAATCCAAATTTTGATCTCGCAATGATTGACTTTGATCCTCGATTTCATATGATCTTATCTTTATCAGGATTAAAAATGGCAAACAAATATTGAAATGGATGAAGTTCTACTTTAATTATGGATTTGAAAAATAATGGCAAATAAAATTTATAAAGTGTTACTTGATTGGTTAAATCGTGACTTTTTAGCAAATCAATGAATTCTTGAACTAGAAGAGGGATGATAAAAGTATGATATTTTCTTGATTTCTACATGATTGTCTTAAGATCGAAGCTTCAAAATGTGTATCATTAGTCTAATGACATGATAATTAAAGAATCATCAAGGACATGTACATATGGCGAAACTAAGATCGTTGTCTGTTTATGCAAGAGGATACCTTGGCCATTCTGATTTTCCATATCATAATACCAAAATCCACTTGCAAAATTGAATCTTATGAAAGTGGTATTCATACTATCATGGTTGAAAATCTAACTTGTGACAGTTGTACCAGATTCAAGTGCACAATTCAGAAGGAAAGAGGTATTCATATCACCATGGTTGAACCAGTGAGGATTGTACCAATTTCAGTTTCAAAAAGATCAATGATGAAAATAAGCATTCTTTTCTTGAATAGAGACAACTAGTTGCATCCATGTTATATTAATTGCATGATAGTTGGCATATGGATCCCTTTATTCTTGAAATGTGTAAATAAAGCTAAAGGAGGTAGAGTTAAGTACAAATTCGAAAGGGTTCATCATTACTTTACTTGATTGAATATGTTGGACAAAAAAATCAAATTGCATTAGGTTCACTGCATTCATTAATTATTAAATTGCATTTAAGTTGCATTAAGTTCATTATCCATTAAGTAATCAAGTTCATTTAGAGTTAGATTACATTCATTATCCATTATTCATTAATTAAATTGCATTATTATATTATTCATTAGCCATTAATCATTAATTTACAATTAAATTGTGTTAATCATTAGATTGATTATCCATTCGGTTCATTAATAATTATCCATTAATTCTTAAAATCATTATTCGTTAAACATTAAAATTGCATTTAGATCCATCTAGCATCCATTAATCATTATTCATATTAAGTTCGTCATTAAGTATTCATTGCATCACATATCCATTTAAAATTCATTAAGAATATACATTAAGCATTAATTATTAATCATTAAATTATTAAAGAAGATAAAATAATGTCATTCATTTCCCATCCATCTAATCTATGTCATATATAATACATCCATCAAAAGAAATTAAAGGCAACCATAACATGTTGCATCAAAAAAGCATAAAAATAATCATATAGATAGAAGCATATAGAACTGCATATCATCAAGAAATCAAAGTCTAACATATAATGACATCACAAGTAAAGAGAGTCCATCAAATATACATCAAATGTCCATCAAAGTCTATCATAGTACATCAATACAATATCTAAATAAAAAAATGATATGATACATCAAAGTGTGGAAATCAAGCTCAACTAGTACCACCAACACCTATATATGCACCACATGTACCTATACCAAGATCATTTGTGTCTATTCTAGTACCTCTGCTAGAGATAGGTTGAGTTCCATGCTGAGCCATGGAGGCTATAAATTTTTGCATCATTGCACTGAACTGGGCCATCTAACTCCTCATCTCATAAAATCTAGCTGGTAAAGATCTCACATCCTGAACCAAGGTATCAGGAGCCAATGTTGCCTGAACTGGTGGAACTGGTAGAATCAGGGAAACCTATGGAGTAGGTACATGTTTGACTATTTGAGGCCTATGTTGACCCAACTGGAAACTATCACCTAATGTAGGACTCTCACTCCTCCTCCCTCATCCTCACACCACCTTTGGTAGGTACCTAGATAACAATATACACAGTAACCTGCCCACCTCGCCTAGCCCTCCCAACCCCCCCAACTCTCCTCCCTCACCTCCCACCTCTTCCCCCTCCATCATCATCGTCATCCTCTGATCTATCATCAATATCTAGCACTATCTATACAAGATCTGTAAAGCGAGGAAAAGGGTTCTGACTAAACCACTGTGCATAATCATCGATCATACCAACATCAATAATTTTTGATCTCACATATTCAAAGCCAAATGTGGTAGACCTAGGAGCTCATCTTGTGCCACATGATAATCAACTTGTGGACCCCACAAGGATCTCTACTTGCATGTGGGCATATAAAGCCAAACCCTATGGCATACCTTGTACCCTACCAAACTATTAGAGTACCCTAAAGAAGAATAACCTCTCAATGACCAAGGGAGTGCAAATAATCATCCATCGAGGCATACACATGAATGGTAACTTTGTATCATCCTCTCACCAAGCCTCGCAACCAATATAGGGATGTCATCTAACCTAATCAAGATCATCTACAATATGGCGCTAGTATTCAACATTTCCTAGATGTGACTGGACAATAATACCCTCATATATATATATATATATATATATATATATATATATATATATATATATATATATATATATATATATATATATATATATATATATGCAAATGACCACCTACGATTTCTAGCTCAAGCTACAATAGGTCGATTGATAGGAATATGCTCCCAAGTCCAAAGTTGTAATAATATAGTGCTATTAGATAACATTGTACCATGTCGGTAAACCACATAATGTAACTCACGGTATAACTAGGCTAGAATGCATGATCCCTAATCAAAGCGACGTGGTTGAACTATCATATCCTCTAGAATCTGGCCCCAGCCCACTACAAAATCCATGTCCTCTATAATTCGGTAATAGGAACCCACATATTAGGACACCCAAAACTACAAGAAGCACAGGGAAAGAAATGAACTACACCCAGTGGATGCTCTCATCACTAATGGTGGGATCTTTGAACAAATGCTTGCAAAATGATACATCATATACTTGATCATAATAGATAATCTCACCATGTGTATGAATATGTAGTAATATGTATACGTCATCTGGGGTGATAGTCATCTCACCCATAGGAAAATGAAAGGTTTTATGGTCAGAGTGCCAAAGCTCCACCATAGCAGTGAGAAGACCCTAATTCACTCATAATCAAGGCATATCTAGCAGGAAGAACAAACCACACCGACTGATCAAGTGACACTCATGAGTGATCAACTCATCAACCATGTCCAACGGTCATGGGTACAAACCTTGGACATATAGATTATGAAGGTGAACCTATAGAATTAAGTGACATTATATCAATGATCAATCATCTAAAGTGAGTTATCACAAGTCAATCAAAATCCTATCTTATCATCATCATCATCATCAATTTTCCTAACTCTACTCAGAAAAGATGGAAAACAATCATACCAATCAACCAGGATTGACAATCAACATTCATCAAACATGATCAAACTGACATCAAACCACTATTTGCATCACAGGATCAATTATTTACATTCATCGATCGATTGTGGGAATCATTTAGAATTGGACAAGCTTATTAAATGAGAAAAATTTGCAAAAAGGCCTCTATGCGTCATTTTATAGATTCTATGTGCTAAACTCTTACACACTACTATTTTAATCAAACGTGCTAAACAAGTCATCATATGCACTAAAATAAACTATAAGCATCATTCTAGTTTGAAATTACTATTCTAATTGGGTGTACACACTATTAAAATTCTAAAATGCACTGACCTCATTGTAAGCACTACCTAATTGATCAGACGAGCTAAATAGACCTAGGGCATCATTTTGTATGCTTCATTTGATCATTCAAATGTGATATTTAGTGATGCAGACACACTAAAAGGGATTTGTAAGCGCTACTAAAACTATTGTACACTCTATTTAAATTTGTTGGAAAAAACAAAAGTTTTTTATGCTTCAAAATTTAATTTTTTTACAATAAATTGATCGAATCGACAAACAAAATAGATCAGGGTACTCACCAGAGGTATGTAGTCACATAGACACCAGTATCAATGACCTCATTTGAATCTATGCTCGCGAATTGGGACCACCATCACTAAATGTGCAAAAAAGGGAAAAGAGAAAATTCAAAGATGGAAACTAAAAATGAATAGTAAAAAAATGACTTTTTTACCCTTAAATAGTCTTTTGACCTAAAAAGGGTTAAAATTCATCACCAAATTTTCCAAAACAGGGAGATTCTTATTAGTAAAATTGTCACATCATTTTTAGCAATGAAATCGAAGTGAACACAAAAGTATTAAAAAAATGATCAAACGTAAATATCTTTCACCAAAATGCATTCCATTTCATTTTCGAGGAGGCGTGCAATTGTACCATCATCGATTAAATTAAAACAACTTGTTTCAAATGATCAAATGCAAAATATTTCAAATTCATCTGTAGGGCATCGAAATCATGGAATCTTTGCAGATCAAGCATCATGTTTGGGATCCATCATTGTATCGACCAGAGGCATCACTAATCAATCAAGATTTCATCAGGGAATTGACATCATCGACCAAATCAAAAATTGGGTGATCAGATATCGGACATTATTTGAACCAATGCACTTCACACATTGATTCAAAGAGGTGCATTTGTAGATCCCTAAAAATGGTCAGGCTAATCCAAGTGAGCAATTGAACTAAAATCATAAATTAATTGAAATCAAAGCCAAAAAGGATGAATTAAATCAAATAAATTATTTAATTATACAGTTAATATAATTAATTATAGAGTTGAATTAAATTAAATCCAACCCATTCAAGGGGTCCACGTGGATAAAGAAATTAAATAAATCTATTGATTAATTCCTAAAAATTCTCACCTACCTCATGGGAGGGAATTAAATCAACCAATGGGAATTGAGAATTGAGATTACATGGATTAAAGACAAATTGAATCTCAATCACTCACCTTGACAATGCATCTTGACCACTCATTTTTTGTCATTATCCCAAGCTTTGAGGACAAAATATTTAAATTGTCTCAACATTTGAAACAATGAACTTAACCTAGACCTGATCATGATCAAAATTACTCTACCCCCTAAGCTTGGATAAATCTATAAATAGAAAGAAAAAATCAAGAGAAAAGGATCCCATAATCATTTAGAATTGCATCTTTGTTACAGTCAATTTGATTTGCAGGCATAGTTTTAGAATATTTTGAGCAAAGATAGGCATATGTCTCATCTTTTATTATTAATTATTATTCTAGAGTTGTCTCTAATGGATGTTTGTTGAGAGCATTTCATTAGCATCTTTAACTAGAGAACCATAAGATTCTTATTGTCAATATTTTCATTCAATTACTTTGAAATTTTTTTATTTTCCATAATTGAATTGATATATTGATAAACTAATCCTATGAAGTTATTTTTTATACACAGTTATAGAAAATACCTAACATCCCTTTTACATGTTTCGGTTGAGTTGCATAGTGGAAATCATATGAAGAGATATAGAACACGGAATTCCCACTATCTCACAATCCTTGCCAACTATTGGATTATAGAGAGGGGGGGTGAATCAGTAAACCCTGATTCTCAGTACCTCAAAAAAATTCTCTGATTAACTCGGTGTCAACTCATTCAGACAAAATTCACTATTTACCAACAATAGTAAATAAACTTTAACAATCAACAAATCAAACACATAAATCATTCATCGCATGTAACACCGATATTTAATGTGGAAACCTAGCTTTGGAAAAAACAATTGTGGGAATTGTCACCCACTAAAGAAAATACTCTTCTGAAGTACGCTTGGTGAAGAGCCAATCTAGTTAAAGATTGCAATACACACTGCTAGGTGTGACCCGGTCAAGGGATTTACCTTAGATCTATTAGGATCTTCACTCTGTTAGGAGTGGCCTAATTGAAGGGGTTTCAACTCTTTAGAATGTTACCTTTTGCAAGGATTTTACAATAAGACTATTAAGTCCACTTAGTTAAGAGATTTTTTTGTTAGAAAAATTAATAAGAAACAATAAATAAATTGACTTGTAAATTCACAACTATCATTTGCATAATTAGATCTTTTGTGTGCTCTCTATCTTCACTTCAATCCTTCACTTTCCACTGGCTTCAACACTTCATCAAATCCTTCTTTCTGACTTGGAATCTATCTTTTCCTTCTTCACTGCATCAGTTGGTGACTTATCAACCCTTTCATTTGCGAACCATTTGTTCATGCAAATTCATCCTTTATATACACATTTTTTTTCCACTTAATCTCCTTTATCACATTTTCTTTTGATAAATCTCATCCATTCAATTCATTTCAAAGACTTATTCATTGAATCTAGATCTCAGTAACATATTCTACCTTCACCTCAAAACTTGAACTTTCTTGAAACTTGTTCCTTCTATTTTAACTGCATAGATCTAAGCCATAGATCATCATCATGACTTTTCCTGATTGCAGATCTCTCTAACTAACTCTCCCTTATCATCTCAATATTACATCTCATCATATCTTATCATTAAATGTCTTTATGATCCTTGTATTTAATTTATATTCCTTGCCTAGTGGATAACTTTGAATTTTGATTAACTTCACTCAGTACCTAAAAATTTCTACTCAGTGTCTTACGTTCCTTTTCCTTTATCAAAACTTACTTTTCTCTTACTGAATGAATTTCTCTTTTTAGTAGCCAAAACTATTTAACTTGCAGAATTGATAAATATTCATTACCATTCTTTACCAACTTGATATAATCATATGTTACATATAAAATAATTATATCAACATAATCTTAGCATTTTCTGATCTGTATCAGTTTTCCATTTAAGTTCTTCATCTTCACAACATCTCATTTCTTCTTCTCCTTAATTCATTCAACTTATATCATACTCTGAATGATATGGAAACACAATATAAACTAGATATCAATTACTTGACATCAATGAAAAGATAATAACTGAGAAAACCTTTCTACTATCTTGTAAACCTCTGATCTTGGTCAGTCTTCATCATCATTGTGTCATCAGTTATAGTAATAGCCAACATCATCCTTTCATTTGATTATCTTTGGTCTACAATCAATGTTGGCTCCATGAGAACCTAACCAATCCATCCCAAGGACAATAACATATGATCCCAAATGAATCACATGAAGTTCAATTGAGGTGATGAATATGTTGGGATTGGAAAGATAAGTGTTGAGAGGGGAGGGGTGAATCAGTACCCTAAAAAACTTTTAGCACTTAAACTTCACAATAGTAGATATCTATTAACCGACTGACTCCATTGTTTCAAACATACATTTATATAACTATAAATGTAAAGTGCATGTAAACAAAACAATAAATCATCCATGAAAATAAATACTCATGACACAAATATTTTGGTTACGCAAAAACCCTTGTTAGAAGGTAAAAATTATGGTGGGGATGACACCTACAAATTCATCACTACTGTAGTAAATAAAGTATGTCAATTAAGGCTTACAATTGGTGATCACTTCTGATGATATTACCCTATTAGGAGTAACAAAAGATCGACTAGATATACCTAGTTAAAGGATTTTAACAACACAATGTATGTCTATACTCAATTAAGAGATTTACAAAAGAATGGTTAAGTTCACTCTATTAAGAGATTTAATTCTGCTACAATGGTTAAATTGATAACAGTAAAGTATCTGTAAAATGACAAATTCAACTTGTTTGATTCAAATCTGTGAAATAACAAATATATATCACCTCAATGTGATGTATATATCCTTTTGTCCTACTCGATAGCCTTGTATGTGTTCTACTAAACTTATTTTGCCTCTCATAAACCTTTTGTCATAAACCCTTGTCTAATCTCCTAATGTCCTTAGTGCAGCTACTGATTCATGATACTTTTTTTCATAATGACATCTCTTACAAATTTATATCAAACAATCTTGACCTAATTATGGTTTACAATATTAGAAAACCTAATATCAATGGTGTAGAAAAAATAACCTAGATCTAACAATTACATAGGAGTCATCACCAAATTTAATGATTACAACCACATTAAATATTGTCTTGATCTTGGTAAACTATTTTCTGATCGATGTGAACTGCTTGCATAGATGTATGTGTCATTCCTGATTACTATGTTGTTTCCTGGATAACTCGGTAATCACTTCATTCCCTATTTGGTAAATTACTTATGCTCGATGTGTATGAATTCTCGGTGATCACTAACTCAGTACTCAGTACTCGATAATAGCTTGTTGCTCAATGAGTGTGCTCAGTCAAACTTGTATTCAGTCCACTTGAAGTTTTGCCTTGTCTTTGCTCAGTGTAAAGGCTTTGTCTACTTGATCGACTAACTTGTTTGTTTCCTTTACCGATTGAATAATTGATTGATACTAATGACAGTCCAATAATTCTCAAATAGAGATAACAATATCCTCCTTTGGAATTAGTATGAAAACCTTATGTATATGTATATGTACCAATTGCTAGAAATATATACAAACTAAAAAATTGACCTCTAAATTATACTAATTGTACACTATCTTCCTTCTATTATGACTCCCCTTTTGTGTATGCTCTTGGTGGTGTGAAGAGTGAAGTACATAGTGGCATATTTACATGGTTTCCCCCCTTTATGAAATTAATGCCAAAAAAATATACTTACAACTTGTCAAAAATGTGTTGATGGGTTATCATAAGTGATGCCAAGAGGTTTTCCCATTCCTCTTTCAAGTTGTCAAGATAAATGTTCTCTAGACCGACTTGTGCATGCATGTCAAAAATTTAATCCAAAACTAAAATCTCGGGAGTAGCACTAAAGCTTTTTCCTTCTCTACATGTCTCACCATTATTTTTAGATGTGGAAGCAATTTTGCTTGTGTATCATCGGAAAATGGAAGAAATTCCATTTAGGAAAAGTTTAGCCCTCCGAGTAAGTGGTATGGGGTCATGTCAAGCACCTTTGAGTGGGCCTTTGACTGGATCTAGTTTTTTCCCCTTGTTCTGCTTCTCTCTCCACCTGTTTTCAGCCTCTTTCTGGCACTCTATCTTGAGAAATTGAGATCTTTGACTTCAAGGTCAAGGATGACCTTCTAGGTCAAGGTCGACCTCAACTTTAACCTAGGTCAATGATGACCTCAACTTTGACCTAGGTCAAAATTGACCTTGACCTTGACCCTAGGTCCAAATTTTAGATTCCAGAGGTTTCAGGATGTCGGGCTCGGAAAGTTTTATTTCTTGCTTTCAGGTCGGTTGTTTCAGATTTCAGAATAGTAAACTCTTAAATTATATTTAATCTAGGTCCATTTCTATGGGTTAAGGCTTAATTGAAATTTAATTCTCCTATGTCAGCCTCTCTAGAAGTTTGTGCCCTAGACTAGTATAAAAGGAAGCCTTCCTCTCTCATTTTCACATCCATGATCAAGCATCTTTTGCAATCCTTTTTTATAATCTCTCAAGTTCAATCAAGTGATCAAGAAATCATCAAGAAAGCAATAAAGAGAAGGAAAGAAGTCAAGCATTCATTCATCCTCAAGCATTCAAGCATTCAAGATATAATTCATCAAGGAGATCCATTGATATCCATTGAAGGATTCAATCTCTTTGGAGCCCTCTTGTTGAAGATTCCTCCATCCACATTCATCCAAGCTTCTTCCTATTCCAAGATCCACTCAAGATTGGTGTTGAAGATCTAATGCAATTGATTTGAGAAATCCTACCTTCAATTATACATTCATTTGGAGCATCCATACTTGTGGATTCAAGGATTTGAATCCTCCACAAGGATTTCAACATAAGCAAGATCCAGGTGCGGGACAGGGAATATCAGTGTAGATCTGAGTACCCCTTTTGGCGAACTTCCAAGATACGCAAACAAATTTTTTGTCAGAATAGTGCAGGTTAAGGATGACCTTGTGATGTAAGATTGTACCCCAGGGTAAGATCTTACCCCTGTCTTGGGTCAAGGATGACCTCACTCAGAAAAGAAAAAGGTTTCTGGGTTTTCTTTGTTTCTACATTTCCAGCCCAAATTGGGTTGCAAAATTCCCTGAAACTGTACACAGACATTAGAAAACAACATTTTCCAGATATGTCCTACTTGAGGTTAGTATTTGTTTTCAATTCAATTAAGATCTCAATACACACTTGCTATAACGGAATACAAGGTTATCCACTTTCTTCATATTCTCCATCGATTGATTCCTCTATGTATTGACCATCCTCTTGTGGTTAATCAATTTGGATCTTCCTTTCAGAATTTGAGGTTAAGAGGTACATCTTATATTCCCATTTTTATCATATTATCAAACATCAAAATTTCATTTGTAATATAATACAATTTGGTCATCTACATTTTGGGTGACCACTTTTCCAACATTACATTTTGGTGAACCCACGATAGACAACTCTTTCTTTTATGGTGTTAGATCTTGCATGTATTAGATTTCTTTTATGTGTTTGCATCTCATATAAAATAAAAATACAAAAAACATTCATTTGTTCTTCCTTTGTGTTTTCTTAGTTTAGTTCATTTGCATTGCATTCGTATATGAGCTTTACTACCTCTAGTCCTACCTATAATATTCTAGGTAGACAAAGTCATAGACTTATGGGTTCCTTTGATCTTGAGTCTTCTTCTCTTTTTCTTAGGATTCCAAATGACAATTTGATTCTTCATTATTCCAACCCTACCATGGAGAAAAAAATTTCTCACTCATCTCATGATGAGGATGATGCTTTAAGATTTCCTCTTGAACAAGTCCAAAAACTTTCAACTAAGCTTGATAAAATGGGTAATTGGCTTATTCAAGAAAATCATAATCAAGATTCTATTCAAGCTATAGAGGCTCTTAAGAAATTTCTTCATGATAATGATCAAGGTGTTAATCTCCTCTATGGTATCACTCAGCTTGTGCATTCAAATGTTAAACCTTTAGTTCAAGAAGCTCAAGATTTAGGATTGATTCCTCCTATTACTAGTGTGTAACCTTCTTCCATTCCCTTACCTATTATTCCTACTTATACCCCTTCTTTGGTGACTACAATGGTTCCCTCTATTACTATGAGTGTTCCTCCTGTATCCCTTCCTACATCACAACCTTCTTACCATAATGTTCCTGTTACTTATTCTAATCCTCTTCCAACTATGGTTCCAAGTGCTCCTCTAGTTATGTCTTCCATTTCTACTGCTTCATATACTTTACCTAGTGTTTCTAATGTTGCTATGCTTCCTATTTCCTCTAATGATTCAACAATTATCAGTTTGGCTCAAAATTTTCCATCTTTACAACAACAACTTGTGTCCTTAGCTCAAAACAAGTTTAGCATTCCTACATGTGACATGGGAAGTCCATTATCCCTAGACATCATCCGTACTCCCATTCCTCAGCAAGCCGATATGCCTCATCTTGAGAATTATAATGGTAAGGGAGACCCTGTTACTCATGTTAAAACATTTTAGATCCTTTGTAGTGATTAAGTGCATGACCATAGGATTTTAGCCAAGTTGTTTTCTAGAACTTTTCATGACAACGCCTTACAATGGTATTTTTCCTTGCCTCCTTATTCTATTGACTCTTTTCCAAAAATTTCCAATGCTTTTATTCAACAATTTCAAAATAACATTGGTCTACAAGTGTCTTTAACTGATTTGATACATTGTAAACAAAACACTAAGGAAAAATTGACTAAATTCATTGGTAGATTTAAGCATTTTCATGCTCAAATTTCTTATCATGTTCCTGATATGGATATTCAACATATGTTTATTTCAAATTTACAAAAGGATATTAGAGATAAGATTATGCTTACTGAATTTACGTCTTTTCAATAACTTTGTGCAGCGCTTCATCATTATCAATTACAAGTGAGTCAATTTGAGAGAAACACTCCAATGGCTCTTGTTCCAGTTGATAAGAGTGATGTTGTTCCTAATCCAAACAAATTTCAAAAACTCAACAACTATGTCAAGATAAATAAACAAGCGAATACAGTTGTTGATCAAGTTATCATTGCATCTCACAATGCCACTTTTGCATCCACTATTTTTTGTTTGAATCATACATTTACTCCTCTCTCTGAATCTTTACATTCTATTATGAATAGGTTGTTAACTGCTAATATGATTACTTTACCTCCTATTTGACCTCTTTTACCTACTACGATAGTGTCCAAATATTTTGATCCTAAAGCTTTTTGTTAATATCATCATCAGAATGGTCATGATACTGAGAAATGTTATTCTTTAAAATATAAGGTTCAAGATTTAATTGATTCTAATGCCTTATATGTTGATAATTTTGATGGTAGTGGCAACAAATTTGTCTCTCCTCCTAATCAAAACCTTCAAATCTATACGAATCCTTTACCTACACATGATACCAATACCATTGCTCAACCATCTTCTATGGATATTATTTATGATTCAAAGATGGATGATCTTAATCACATTGTTAACCATGTAGAACATGTTTTATTGTCTCAATTTGTGTATCTGCCTCAAACTCAAACTCAAATTCCACCTCAACCTAAACCAAAACCACAGCCTAAAATGAAATCTCAACCTAAAACTCAATAACAACCTAAGAATAAGAGACCTCAGGAACTCTTGATTACCTTAGATGATTCTGAGACTATTAAATCTCCTGATGGTCCCCTTTACATTTATGCTAGGATTTCTCAGATACCTACGTGTGGTAGTCTTGTTGATCCTACATCTTTAGTTAATGTTATCACTGAAGAAAATATTTTTATGAAAAACTTGCAACGCGATTCTTATCATACATCTAATGTATGGATTCAAACTTGTAATGGTTTTCTTTATCCATCATTTGGTTCTATTAACTTGCCAGTTGAACTTGGTGGTAAAATTGTGAACACTACCTTTGTTGTTGTTCCTACTTCTAATCAATTTCAAGTTAAGTTTGGTTTGCCTTGGTTGAATGCCATGCATGTTGTTGCTTCTCCTATCCATAAGTGTCTTAAATTTTTTCATGATGAAGAGGTGAAGATGATTAATCATATTTTATATCAACCTTCTAGGCCCATGGCTTGTGCTACACTTGACTTCTTTTGGCCTTCAATGCCTAATTCATGTCCTTCTCGACTTGATAATATTTTTCTCTCATATCAAGCCTATAAGCATTGCAAGATTCTTGAGTTAAGCATGTCGCCGATGGATATTAAGTGTGGTCTTTTTCCTACACCTTCCATACCTCCTTTATGTATGGCTTCTAAATTTTTTAATCAAGCTCCTAGTGTTGCTTGTCAGTCTGCTGAGAATCCTACTAATCCTCCTATAGAACCTGTGAAAGATCTGATAGTTGTTCCTCCTAATTCTCAACATATTTCAAACAAGACAAAATGTAATCGATCCACTAATGAATTTTGTAAGAAGCATTGTGCTCGAGCTAAAGCCCATACTTATGTTATTCAAAGTTCTTTACCTTATTTTAATAAATATATCATGATGTGTTAGAAGAAGTTACTATTAATAATGATGTTAAGATGCAAGATTATGATGATTCCATTCATATCTTAGATCCTATTTTGATTAATTTGGATGAAGAAGATACTCTTGATGATACTAATGATGTTAATGATAAATATGAAACTATTGACATTGACATGGATTTACCTAATATGCTTTCATCACAATTGACACTTACACCTAGTATCGAACATTATGATTCTCAAGAGGATCCTTGTTTGGAACTGGCTATCATTCCTATGGTGTTGGATATAGTCCCTCTTGTGAGTTACCCACCTTCCCTAAATGATATAGAACAAGATGGGGAGAGTAGGCAACGTGCTTGATGGGCTAGTCCTTCATGGTAGCTTTTTTGTGTGTTTGTCTATGGTACTGTGCTTCTCCTGTAATGTGTTTGCTAAATGTTGTTAGATTCTTTTATACAAACCTTGTTACTTTGTTAGTGCAAGGTGATAAAGGAATTGAACCTATTGTACTATTCCTCTATATGTATATTTATTCTTCTGTATGTTGTTTCATGTTATGTTGTACATGTGCTATTGTTTGTAAATGTTTCCTTGTGTAATCTACTTGGATTTTTGATGTGGTAGCACTAATTCTTTTTGGTCTCCATGTCATGGCCCGAAAATATTCTTCTCTGTATCTCTTATGTGATCTTTCCTTAATTATGATTGTAGTTCTACTTTCTTTAGGGAATGATATCAATTCATTTGCAATAATATCATATATATATTATCTTATGATCATACTGAACCCACGGAAGTTAGATCCCTTATGTGTTCTTTGTATTTTTATGTGGCATTTTCCTTGATTTGTCTTCATTTGGGGGCATCTCATAGTGGAAACATAATCAGTGGAGCTGTTTATGTTTCTGTTAAAGCCATTGCTCTTGTTAAAGTGTTAGCAATGACTTTAACATGGGGCATATGCTCTTCTCACCTATTGCACACACACACTTTCAATGTTCATATATCTTTCAAAGCTCTTCTCTCCCTTTATGGATTAGTGACTAATCCGTAAAGCATGGATTTTTATTTTATAGGATCTCTTGATCCCTCCAATTTCAAAATTTTTGATCCCTTAAGGTCGAAGGTGTCCTTAAGACTAGATCTCTTTTTTTTTTTGGTTTTACTCCTGTGGAATAAAATATTCCTAGGGGTGAATCTTTGATTGGTTGACTAGTGAGTAGCCACATTCACTAGGCAGTTCAATTCCATCTTTCTAGTTGCATTATTTCCTTCTGTGGTTCACACTAGGACATAAGTTCTCATTGGGTGAGATAATCTCTCTCTCTCTCTCTCTCTCTCTCTCTCTCTCTCTCTCTCTCTCTCTCTCTCTCTTTTCTAAGAGATGCCTCTCTTATTTTGATCTTGGAGTTCATGAAGACTTGAGTCCCTGGGAGCTTGAGGATTCTTTGTCCCTTTTATTTCAATAAGATTATCTTTTCATTAAGGTCTCCTTTACCAAGATTTTTCATCGATTCCATTCTCTTGCTAAAGTGGGGGCTAAATGTATCGTTGAAAAATGGAAGCACTTCCATTTAGGATAGATTTAGCCCTTCAAGTAAGTGGTATGGGGTCATGTCAAGCACCTTCAATTGGGCCTTTGATCGGATCTGCCTTTTTCCCCCTATTCTGCTTCTCACTCCACCTATTTCCAGCCTCTTTCTGGCACTTTATCCTGAGAAACTAAGATCTTTGACTTCAAGGTCAAGGATGACCTTCTAGGTCAAGTTCAACCTTGACTTTGACCTTGGTCAAGGATGGCCTCGACTTTGACCTAGGTCAAATTCAACCTCGACCTTGACCCTAGGTCCAAATTTTAGATTCCAGAGGTTTCGAGATGTTGGGCTTCAGAAAGTTTTATTTCCCGCTTCTAGGTCAGTTGTTTCAGATTTTGGAATGGTAAACTCTTAAATTGTATTTAATCTAGATCTATTTCTAGGGGTTAAGACTTAATTAGAATTTAATTCTCCTATGTCAGCCTCTCTAGAAGTTTGTGCCCTAGACTAGTGTAAAAGAAGCCTTCCTCTCTCATTTTCACATCCATGTTCAAGCATCTTTTGCAATCCTATTTTATAATCTCTCAAGTGCAATCAAGTGATCAAGAAATCATCAAGCAAGCAAGAAGGAGAAGGAAAGAATTCAAGCATTCATTCATCCTCAATAATGCAAGCATTCAAGATCCAATTCATCAAGGAGATCCATTGATAGCCATTGAAGGATTCAATCTCTTTGGAGCCCTCTTGTTGAAGATTCCTCCATCCACATTCATCCAAGCTTCTTCCTATTCCAAGATCCACTCAAGATTGGTGTTGAAGATCTAATGAAATTTATTTGAGATATCCTACCTTAAATTCTACATTCATTTGGAGCATCCATACTTGTGGATTCAAGGATTCAAAACTTCCACAAGGATTTCAACATAAGAAAGATCCACGTGCGGGACAGGGAATATCAGTGTAGATCTGAGTACCCTTTTCGGTGAACTTCTGGGATCTGCAAACAAATTTTTTGTCAGAATAGTGTAGGTCAAGGATGACCATGTGGGGTAAGATTGTACCCTGGGGTAAGATCTTACCCCTATCTTGGGTCAAGGACAACCTCACTCAAAAAAGCAAAAGGTTTTTGGGTTTTCTCTGTTTCTGCATTTCCAGCCTAGATTCGGTTGCAGAATTCCTTGAAACTATACACAAACATCAAAAAATAGCATTTTCTAGATCTGTCCTACTTGAGGTTAGTATTTGTTTTCAGTTCAATTAAGATCTCACTACACACTTGCTATAATGGAATCCAAGGTTATCCACTTTCTTCATATTCTCCATCGATTAATTTCTTTATGTGTTGACCATCCTCTTATGGTTAATCAATTTGGATCTTCCTTTGGGAATTTGAGGTTAAGAGGTACATCTTATATTCCCATTTTCATCATATTATCACACATCAACATTTCATTTATAATATAACACAATTTGGTCATCTACATTTTGGGTGACCACTTTTCCAACATTACAACTTGTAACTCAATGACTTGGTCACTTATTTTATCTTCTTGCTTCCTTAGATCTGATCTCAATCACCTAAGTTCTTGAAATTTTGATATATGCTTGTGAAAATCATTTGGCTCGGTTAGAGAACAATTAACACTGGCCTTGATTTCTTCAACCAGTTTCTTTATCTTTTCACTGACCTCGGCAGTGAATTGTTCAATAGTGCTTAAACAAAATTTGAATAATCTTCTAAATTATAGATTCTAACTCGGTTATGACCTCAAATAACTTAACCTTGTTTATTTCCACTTCTTGGTGTGTTCTTCCTGCTAGCTTCAGTTTTATCTTTTCTTCGGCCCTTTCCTGTATTCTTTTTTCTGCATTAATATCTGGGGAATTTATATCACTGGTTAGAGAAGCAAGTTGATCAAGTATGGGAATATCCTCATTAACATTGATCTTAGGAACTACTTGTTGTAAGTTGTCTCTAACTTCCTCAAGTATTTTTTTTCTCTTGCTTTCCTTTCTCAACTTTTATTGTGCAGCCTTCCTTGTGCACAATTCCCCATATCTTCTAAGTGCCTCGGGGTCTAAAGTTCTCAGGTCACATGAAGGTATCTTAATTACTTCATCCAATGTTACTGGACCTTTTCCATGTCTCTTTTTCTTCTTCTTCTCAGGTGTGGGAGATTTACTATATGGAACTAGAGCCTTTGTCTCCAAATTTGTCTTCTTGGGCTCAGTAGACACACTTTCCTCTTTCTGTTGCCTGATGGCCTGTGTCTCAATTGATTTTCCTTGGATGTTGATTGTGTTGTCTATTGGTGTTGTATCTGTCAGTTTAGTTTCCTTTGGTACTTGTGTTACTGCCTCTATTTGCTTAGGCTCATTTACAGTATTCTACTCTGTTGTTCCCTGGTCGGTTGTTCCTTATTCATCTATTGTATCTTTCTATTGCTCGGGGGTGGAGCCTTCGGGTTCCTTTTGTGATCTAATATCAACATCATTTACTAGAATTGGTAAATCACCCAGTATCTCACTAGTTGTTTCCTCGGTAGGTGTAGCTTCTTCATTTGTATCTGCAGTAATATTAACATATTCATCATTTTCAATGTCATCAAGATCTCCATTTGTGATGTCTTCAATAAGAACAGTATTTGTCCTTGTTATTATTACTTTCTTGAGAGGATCCTTGTACTCTTCTCTATAACCTGCTAGATAAAAAGCAATTGCAATGGTAGTGTCTACTACCTCAGTGTCAAATAGATCAATTGGTTCCTTTGTAGCAAGATCAGCATCATCTGAGTGGATTCCTTTTCCCTTCCTTTTATTTTTCTTCTTGGGTATGACTACCAATGCCAATTTATCAACTTCTATTTGGGCTATGAGGATTGAAGTCCTTAGTAGTTTTCTATTTTTATCTACTTCCTCAAGATTTCCAGCCAAAATATTCAATGCTCTACTTTTCACTAAAAATATTTTTGAATATTGTTTCATTAATTCCTCAATCTAGGGAACTGATAAGGTTGGCATAACCAATATCGGTGAATGTTCCCTCATATTTTTCTCAATGTGCAATGCTTAAGTCCATCTTGTTGATAACTTTTCATACAAGTTCTTAGGTACATACTTTGCAAACTCAACAGGTACCTTTTTAAATTTGATCATCATCTATATGATGGCCTCTTCTATCTTCTCCTGGTCCTCAGTATCCATATGTACATACCGAATTAGCTTAGGATTACTTAAGCTGCCAGTTTCCTTTATTGTCTCAGCTAATTCATCAATAGATTGATTTTTGTTACAACAGCCTTAAACTTATCTTGATCTTCCTCTTTATTGTCATCATCAATATCATATTTAGCTCTAATTAGTTTCCTCCTCTTCTTAGGTAGCTCAGAGGTGGCTTGAGAAGCTCTCTTTTTCTTCTAATATGTTTTTGTGGGAGTAGGCCTAGAAATGTTTACAATACCTTTCTTTGCAGGTAAGGAAGTAGCAGCAGTTGTGGACCTTATCCTTTTTTTGTCTGTGCTTCTTCTTGCTTTATCTTTCCTATGGCCTTGACCAGTGTAGGTATGTCTTTGTCTAACTCGATCTCTTCTCCATCATGTTCACTGTTCTCAATCAATAATTGATCCTCAGTTGACTCTTCAACCGGATTAACCTTAGATGCTTCATCATCTTTTGCATCACCACCAAATTGTTTTACTAACTTATCCATCATTTTCTTTGATTTCTTATTCACCTTTACAACTACAAGATCCATTTTTATCCTTTGTTTGGCCTCTTCATAGGTTCTAAACTTTCTTGCCTGTGAATCTTTGGGATCGGCTAATAAAGCCTCAATTGACTTAGTGGCTCGGTCAATATTAAGTTCATAGCCCATAGGTGATAACCAAGTAATCCTTGGTTATACCGCCTTGATGAGAGTGGTGTTGGTATCCACTAAGAAATAGATGTCTTCTTTGTATTTTTCAACTAGTTGTCTTGGTATTCTACTTCTTTTATGTATTCATTCCTTAAATTATTCAAAATATGAATCCATAATACTAACAAAATTATGTCCCAAACTCTGAATATGATCATTAACTTGCAAAATGATCGATTGGTCAATATCCCAGTCCACATGACCGACTGGGGGAAATAAATTTTACACATAAAAGAATATGCAAACTAATAGTGAACCAAACTTACAAGTGTTTGTCTTTTCCATTCTAATGGTTCTTGTATTCTCCTCCATTTATTTTAATAAGAGCTTGGCGAGGTCCAATTGAAAGCCTTTCTTAATAATTTTTTAAGCAATATCAACTACTCCACATGGAACACTATTCGGTCTACTGGATTGAAATATTTTGTACCTAACTACATAAGCACAGAATCTAGTCTCGGGATCAACAATGGTTTTTACTTTCATGCCTCTTCCATCCCATTTGGCTCTAGTCATCTTTTCAATGTCAGCCCTCAATGCACTTCTCAACACTTTGACCTTGTCGGTTATGTGGTAACTAATGACAGCATGAATGATGTCCCTTGTGAGTTTAATCATTTCATCCAACCATAAATTTCCCTTGTGCACTTGGCTTAGCACTATCCTTATCCATTTGTTCTTAAAAACCATCGGGAAGTATAGGGTGTTCACCAAACCCTTCACCTTTAAATGTGTATGTTTATCCTTGATCTTTCCATATGTACACAGCTCTTGATAGGTGGATTGTAGTTCAAATTACCCTACTTCGTCGATCTTCCAATTAATATAAGCATGAACATCTTGTACTAGAAAAACCCTAGGTGGTATGCTCGAGAACGCTCTAGTTTTGTCAGTTTGCAAGGCAACCTCTGGATGTAATTTATATCTTGGCTCACTGTAAGTTGCAAACTTTATCATGGAAACCTTCTTCTCACTTCCAGTTTTAGATCTAGTGGCTTTAGATGAGGAAGCCATCATTTTTCAAATTAGGGCTTCAAGAAATACTGTAAAATAGCTCGGTAGATTTGAAACTTACTTCAACCGTGAGTTCTCAGCTTAGAAATTCTTCAAATCTGTGTTCAAATCGCTCTTGAATCTTTCTTCTCAATTCTCACTTGAAATCACATGTTCTTCATGTTCACAATGTGAAAAAAAAATGACTAACTCCACTGTGTATTTATAGAAAAATTTCAAATCGGTAAGAGTAATTGCGCTCAGTTTATACTTCAAAAGATCATAGGCTCGGTTAACACTAAGATATCACTTGATTAATACTACAAATTGTATAACCTTTCCAATAGTTACCGACTAGCAAATACATACTCGGTCTTTCTTATACTGATTGTTCACATTTTGAGCTCTAAACATATAAACCCATAGTGCATCTTGATTCATGCAAATTTAGTATTCAATCACTAGATATAAGGAACTATTTTTTAGATATAACCAATTTGAAATTCATTTCCATACATACCTTTTATACTTTAGGTGGAAGTGGTGATGTCACCCAATCCAATAAACGAGGTGTCACCGACTGCATTTCTTGACCCTGCATTATCACTTGATTCTTTTCTCGACATTTGATTCCTTCTCCTCATGATTTCCTCAATAGTATTTCCATTTTCAGTCATTTGTATCTCTGGTACTCAGTCTCTACAATATTTTCTTAGGTGACCGACCTTGTGACTGTAGATCTCTATAGTTTTGTTGACCATTAGTGTTTCACACTTAATCATATATCTATGCAATGATGGTCACTCATCACTGCGACTAAGTCATTTTGTAAAGGCCGAGTTTTGTATTGTATACTTACTAAGCAGTAGTACTACCGAGTAAAGTCATGGCCACTATGTGTTTTTAATATGCTAAGAGTATAGTTGTTTCCGAGTTACATATATCAATGATTATTGAGTGATAGAGAAGTTCAACCAATGCTGAGTACAGTTAATGTCGAGTGCCAGGAATAACTTTTGCCAAGTTAGCTAGGAATGACATACAAGTTTGGAATGGCACAATGATCGAGGTAAACCATTTTTGGTGATAATGATGTTTTGTATTTTGTCTATTGAGGTAATTATGCATCCATTTTATTATCATTGATCCCTATGTAAAACCTAGAGCCAATTAGAAAAATGTATAGTTTAGGTGGCAATAGAAATGAATCTGAACCGTAGATCTTGAAATGGTAAAATGTTTTTGTTATTATAGAATGGAAAGATCTAAACCAAGAGAAGTGTGAATCAGAGAGAGAAGAGATATTGAGATCAAATGAGTATGAGAATGATCAGAGAAGTATATTTAGAATAGTTAAGTATTCAGACAGAGTCTAGTGACTGAGCTAAGCAGTGAAAGGACAGAATCAAGAAAGATCAGATAGAAGAGATCAAAATATGTAATGTTGAACTGTTCACTGATGAGAATCAATGATTTCTTGATACTCTCAAGCAAGAGATTAAAGCTACAAGTCAGTCTCTGACCTTGGATGCAGACACCAGTGCTGCACATTATGTCAAAATCATTTAAACCCAAGGTAAGTTAGCCAAGCTGATGGCTAATAATGGCAAGATTCATTCTCGCCTAATCTCTATTCAAACTATTTTGACACCGCATCTGGAGGCTATACAAAGAAAGTTAGCAAAGGCTAAAGAATTGATCCAAAGTGTTCCACATTTGTCCACAGTTGAGAGTCTCATCAGTTTAGCTACCGATTTAGAAGTGCAGACAGAAGTTTTGAACATTGCTTCAACAACTTGGACAAATGTACTCTACATGATCATGGTGCTCCATAAACCTTTTCTGGAGAAATTTTGTGAGCTACCTATTGATGAAGAAATTAGTCGTGTCAAAAACAAGGGGGAATTATCATGACATGAGTACGAACAAGGACTGAACAGGGACAAGTAACAAAAATTTTGAATGTATATATATCTCAGGGGGAGTATTAGGCTAGTACAAACATATTTTTGTAATTGTAAATACAAATGTCATGACAAAGTGTTTTTGCCACTAATGTCAAAGGGGGAGATTGTAGATCTCTATAGTTTTGTTGACCATTAGTGCTTCACACTTAGTCATATATCTAGGCAATGATGGTCGCTCATCACTGTGACCGAGTCATTTTGTAAAGGCTAAGTTTTGTATTGTATACTTACCGAGCAGTAGTACTGTCGAGTAAAGTCATGGCCACTATGTGTTTGTAATATGTCGAGAGTATAGTTGTTGCCGAGTTACATATATCAATGATTATCAAGTGACAGATAAGTTCAACCGATGCTAACTATAGTTAATGCCAAGTGCCAGGAATAATTTTTGCCAAGTTAGCCAGGAATGACATACAAGTTTGGAATGGCACAATGATCAAGGTAAACCGTTCTTGGTGATAATGATGTTTTTTATTTTATCTATTGAGGTAATTACGCATCCATTTTATTATCATTGATCCCTATGTAAAACCTAGAGCAATCAGAAAAATGTATAGTTTAGGTGGCAATAGAAATGAATCTGAACTATAGATCTTGAAACGGTAAAACATTTTTGTTATTATATAAGGGCAAGATCTAAACCAAGAGAAGTGTGAATCAGAGAGAGAAGAGATATTGAGATCAAATGAGTATGAGAATGATCAAAGAAGTATATTCAGAATAGTTAAGTATTCAAACAGAGTCCAGTGATCGAGCTAAGTAGTGAAAGGACAGAATCAAGAAAGATCAGATAGAAGAGATCAAAATATAAAGTAAAGAGGAGATTTGTAATCTGCATACAAGTGCAAACTGAAAGATCAAGTACTGAGACATTTTGACTAGTGTATCAAGGTAAATCTCTTAACTGAGTAGTCTTAACAGACTTTATGTAAATCTCTTTACCGAGTGCTTACTTTGTTGTAAGTTTATAAATCCTTTAACAACGTAGACTATATAAGTCTTTTAGCTTTTGACAGAGCAGACCTTTCACAGGGTAGATCATGAATTGATCACATTTTGTAAGCCTTAATAGGAAAAACTTATTACTGTAGTAGTGAAGATTTGTGGGTGCCATCCCCACCCCAGTTTTACCTTTCAAGGGTTTCTAGGTTACCAAAATCATGGTGTTATAAGTGATTTCATGTATGCTACTTTATATGTTTAGTTGCTTACAATGATCAAGTTTTGTTTATGTCATGCATAAAGTTTTATCAGATTAGAAGGATAAAAGTAGGTAATATCTGATTCACCCCCCCCCCCTCTCAGTATTGCTTCTCACTTATATTTCCAATAGTGACAATGTAAGCATGTCATACCAGTATTTGTCCAACTACGATATCTTCCTTTCCAGTTCTTCCTAATGAAATTTTTTTCTATATGTCCATACCTACCACATGTTGTGCAATTAACCCATGTATTATAATCCCAAGTATATGCATTACCTTGCCTTCTCGGTTGATAGATTTTATTTTGTTATTTCGGTGTCCAAACTTGCTTCATTTTTGTCTTGCATTCATGTGACATGTGACCATGCATATTGCAAGTGTGACAATGTTTCTAAATGTAGGGATTCTTAGGAGTCTTATTCAATTTAGATCTGCACTCATGTGCCTGATGTCCAAACTTGTTACAGTTATAGCAAAAACCATTAAACTTAGGAGTGGATTTAGGAATACCTTTTTCTTTGCTCCTGCAAACATTAGATGTGTGGCCCAGTTTTCCACAATGATAACATGATAGCTTCTTGGTATTTTGATTTGTGTAGCCATTGTTCTTTTGTTTAGCTTTTCTTGGTGATTCTCCTTTCTTGGTGTAGCCTAAACCAGTTGTGCTACCAAGTTTTTTCTAACTAATTAGAAATTCATCTATCTTCTTGGTAATTTCTTGATCTTTCTTGATCATCTCATTATGTCAGTGTTGCATTTTGACTTCATTCTTCAATCTTTTAATTTCTTCTCTAGGTTCACTAATGTCTTCTAGTTTCTTTGTAAGCTCACTGTTTATTCAGTTGACTTCCAAACTTATGACAACCATCTGATTGTAAATTTCAAAGTGATTCTCTATAAGTCTCATTATCTCAAATTTCTTCTCTTGTATCTTCTCAGTCATTTGTCTCCTATCTTCAATAGCCAAGTTTCTCTCTTGTTCTGCTTGTCTAGCATTGTTCATAACATCAACCATCCTAAGCATTTGTGTTTCTTGACTGATTTGCAAAGCTTTGACTTGTTCAGTAAGATGTAGATTATTTTTAGATAGATCTGATATAATTCCTTCAGATGCATCAGATATACTACCAAATCTAGATCCAGATATCTCAAAAGGGTCATCTATCTCTCCTTCATGATAATCAATTTCACTATACCGAATTTCCATATCCTTCCTTTGAATCAGTAACTTCTTCAGTTCATCTTTGGCTTGCTTTAATTGTTCAATGAAGATTTACATCTGTATCCTTTGATTCTCAATGGTCTTGTCCAACTTATATCTTTCCATCCTTATATATTTACCTCTTCAATGGTTAAACTTCTTTAACAAGAGATCTAGCTCTAATACCAATTGTTGGGATTAGAAAGATAAGTACTAAGAGGGGAGGGGTGAATTAGTCACTTCAAAAACTTTTAACACTTAAACTTTACAATAGTAGATATCTATTAACTGACTGATTCCATTGTTTGAAACATACACTCATATAATTGTAAATGTAAAGTGCATGTAAAAAAAACAATAAATCATCCATGAAAATAAATACTCTTGACATAGATATTTTGGTTATGCAGAAACCCTTGTTAGAAGTTAAAAACTGCGGTGGGGATGACACCCACAAATTTTTCACTATTGCAATAAATAAAGTATGTCAGTTAAGGCTTACAATTGGTGATCACTTCTAATGATCTTACCCTGTTAGGAGTAACAAAAGATTGACTAGATCTACCTGGTTAAAGGATTTTACAAACACAATGTATGTGTGTACTCGGTTAAGAGATTTACAAAAGAATGGTTAATTTGACTCTATTAAGAGATTTAATTATGCTAAAATGGTTAAATTGATAATAGTAAAGTACCTGTAAAATGACAACTTCAACTTGTCTGATTCAGATCTATGAAATAACAAATAGATATCACCTCAATGTGATGTATATATCCTTGTGTCCTGCTCGGTATCCTTATATGTGTTCTACTAAACTGATTTTGCCTCTCATAAACCTTTTTTCATAAACCCTTGTCTGATCTCCTGATGTCCTTAGTGCAGTTATTGATTCATGATACTTTTTTTCATAATGACATCTCTTACAAATTTATATCAAACAATCTTGACCTAATTAGGGTTTACAATCTTAGAAAACCTAAGATCAATGATGTAGAAAAAATAACCTAGATCTAACAATTATAGAGGAATCATCACCAAATTTAATGATTACAACTGCATTAAATATTATCTCGATCTTGGTAACCATTTTCTGATCGGTGTGAACCACTTGCATAGATGTATGTGTCATTCTTGATTACTATGTCATTTTATGGATAACTCGGTAATCATTGCATTCCCTATTCAGTAAATTATTGATGCTCGATGTGTATGAATTCTTGATGATCACTAACTCGGTACTTGGTAATAGCCTATCGCTCAGTGAGTGTGCTTGGTCAAACCTATATTCAATTAACTTGAAGTTATGCCTTGTCTTTGCTTAGTGTAAAGGCTTTGTCTACTTGACCGACTGACTTGTTTATTTCCTTTACTGATTGAATAACTTATTGATACTAATGGCAATCCAATAACGCTCAAATAGAGATAACATAATATACCCAAGTTCAACTCACATTTATGAATAGAGAGTTTGTTGATATCCTTTCCATAGAGGCTAACTCTACTTTCCAACCAATGTCTTGCTTTACTTCCACTAGCCCACATTTCTCTACTACAAAAGGAGATATATTTGAATCTGTAGCTCCTGAATCAAATAAAATAGAAAGAGAAATACCTCTAGTAGCACTGGAAGTTTCTACCATAGTTCCCAGATGCTCTTCTTTATGATGATCCAGTCTACAAATACTCTATGAGATTTGTCGGCATCCCCTGTAGTAGGCTCAGAAGTTGCAGGTCTTTGTCCTAAAAACTGTGATGCACACTAAGGGAAATTCACTGCAATGTGACCATATTGTCCACATGAGAAAAAACCATTTCCTCTATCATGACCTATCCCAATAGAGGGTGAACTAGACTATTGATAACCACCTTTTCTATCCACTGAATGTGTGCTCTGTGCAAGCTGATTGGGCTAGTTGCGCCTATTGCACAGAAAGTTATGGAATTTCTTAGATTGAGGACCATCATTTTGTGTTGGAGGGTTTGTCCCCTTATGTTGTTGACTGTGAAAGTAGGGAGGATGTTTTCTAAAGTTTCCTACACCTTAGGTTTGATTCCCTTTGTAGCCTGGAGGTGTAGGAACACTAGTCTTAACTCCCACCTTTCCACCATGCCCTAACTTGTCAAACTTGCATCCACCAAAGTAGCCTTAATAACTGATTCCATGAGGGTCTTAGGTTAAAGAATATTAACTCCTCTGATGATGTGACCACTAATCCCCCTAATAAAGTGTTACAACATAAGTGGTGACTTGTCACTAAATCTTGCATAAGGCTTGAGCTCAAAGAAATGGCACTCATAATTCTAGAAAAACATAGATAATTGTTGCAGATTGTGGAGCTCATATGTGTGTTGCTACTACCACTAATCAGATATAAGAAACGTTCTTGAAATTTCTTGAGAAAAATATCTCAGGTGACAGTCTCCATGGTAAGTCCCAATTTTTGCTCCTCAATTTTCCACCAAGAAGCTGCAAAACCTTTGAGGTTCATAACGGCACATCTAACCCTAATATTGGTATCGAATTGTTGGATGGAAAAAAATTTATATAATGCAATGAGTCGAGTCTTTACCTCAAAACCAATGTCAATGCCATTAAAAGGAGTAGGTCATGATCTCATAAGGTCTATCATCTGATTGGCCTTTATGGATCCATGTCTGAGGGTAGTGTCCCTTCCTCTTGAACTTCTGGATATTTTTATCTCCTCATTATCAAAATGGTGTGATGCTTCCTATTCATCCTTGTCTTGCAAAGGTAGACGTTTTAAAATAGTCTGGAGAATCTGCATAGCATTGAATTCTCCTGAATCACCATGATGTTCACCACCATCCTCTTCCCTTCTCTCCTCAACTCTCTAAGCCATAGGAGAGCTAGGAAGTCTTTTCCTTCCACGTCCTCTACTACAGCCTCCACTTCAAGGTCTCTAGCAACTGATCTAGTTTTAGTGACCATCTTTCCTACAACATTCGATAAGAAGGATGGTATTTTAAATAAATAAGATGTGAAGAAACCATAAAGCAATAGTCTAAAATACAAGAGTGTTATATGTCTAAGTTTTTGTTTCATGTTTTAACTACTAGACATCTAATGGGTGTACAAAATTCCCAAATTTTCCAGTGTAGAAATATGGGCTCTAATACCAAGTGTAATGCCTCACTAGGTGATGTAGAGGTGTCAATGGTAGTGTTCCACTAGGCCACTTACCCACTAAGTTCTATACTTGTGATTCTAGGTTCTCCTAACCTTTCACTCTTCTTTATATGGATTTTTAGCAATGAGTTTGATGGACTTAATTCCTTTCAAAACCCTTGTCCATTGTTTGAGAATACACTTCAACTTATTTTCTTAACTAGCCTTAGGGCCAGACTAGTTCCCAAATAGAGCCTAATGCTAGAACTCTTCACCAGTCAAACTCTTGGATCAAACTAATGATTGGAATCTCTTATTTGAGGTCCAAATATGGAGAATCAATCACCAAAATTTTCATTCCAATCGCACAAAGCTCTGATTTCAAATTCACCCTCAAAACCCTTGTAGGTCTTCTAGACTACTTTCAAGTACATAGATTTTGATCCCTGATGAACCTTGCAAATATGATTTAACAGTTTTGGACACACTTTTCAAATTTATTTCAAATCCCAAAACCCCTTGACTTGATTCTACTCATGCACTACCTAACCACCTATAGGTCTCAGGCCTAATTGATCACTTTAGGCTTGGATTTCACTAATGGTGATAGGAAATGGGTTGATAGGATCACCTCAAGTGCTCAAGAATCTTCCTTATGCTATTTCAAACACAAAACCACCTTTCAAACTTTTATTTCATTAAGGCTATACTTCTATGGACCCTGACTTCCAATATCCTGACTGAACACATAGAGATGTTCAGTCTAGGGCTTGGTGCAAACTTGACCTGCCGATGGATTCCAGTGTCCTGCTTTTGGAATCATGAATATGATACATTTAATTTGCATTCCTCTTGGTTTCATTAGATTCCACTGGTGGGAGTGCAAGTTTGAAGCATTTTAGTAGAATGGGCCTGTCAAACCCTCCAAACCCTGCCTGTACACACACAGCCTGATAACTTTGGATAAGAAACTTAATACTAGATCAATCCAATGAAATTAAAGATTGAATACAATAGATTTACAAAGCATTAAACCTCATCACATCTAACACTTTGTACATGTCGTACACAGCTTATTAACACTGAAATTGATCAGATTTTATTGAATTTCTTGCACCAGTGATATGCCATATGAATCTAATCTTTTACAAAAGAGTTACATTGCTTAAATAACCAGAGTAATGGTGCCCAATCAGTCTCTCCATGGTTGTGACCGTTGGAACCAATTCCTTAACCACCTTGAGCAACTTTTGAAAAGTTTTTGACAATATTTTATGCAACTTTTGCAATATTTCCAAAAAGGAACCAAAACTTGAAAAGCACTCACCTAAAAGATCTAAGTGCTAGATCCCTCAAACACACTAAAACTAAAGAAAATAAATTAAAATATACTAAAACTAAGTTAGCCATTCTTAAGCCAACTAGGATCCACATGGACTAAGGGTCTCCTAGGCTTATAGGCATGCCTTAGGAACCCTTGACCACACAAAATGGATCAAGACCAATGAGGCAATTGATCCTAAAGATCAATCCCTCTTTATTACAACCAAAACACAAAACAAAGAAAAATATCATCCTGATGGCCTTGGGTTCCCTGCACCACTAGGGAACCCAAGAGATATTAATCTAAAACATGTTACTAAGTTTACAGAATAATTTTTTTCTTAAAAATTACAAACAATATTGAATAACAAAGAGGAAGTAAAACATAAAGTTTGTATATACACATTAACATAATCTCAATTTTAGATTACAAATTTCAAGGGTTCCTTGACATAGAATTGTGTAAATATAATTTAATCTATTAAGTACAATAATCATCTAAATCTTCTTATATATAGTACATCATCTCAAAGAATAAACAATACATCTAAACCATAAAGTATACTTGATAACCCACATCCACTCCACGCATCACAGGATATGTAAATACAACTGAGTACAAAGTAAAAATAAAGAGAGAATAGGAATAAGTCTCCCAAGAAAGATAAGATAAGAAGCAATTGCAACAAGGATCATCCAGCACTGGTAAAGGAACGTCAAAGTCTCAAATGACAAAAGAATCACTACCACCTGACCTCATGGAAACATGTGGTTCCACTCCCACCATGCTGAGGAGATAACATTAAACCCTCCTCTAATAAAAATACTAAAATCAATCATCGGTAGTACTAAGAAAGGGTCGTAGAAGTTCCTATCTTAAGAGTACAACTCAATAACTCAAAGGTACACATACTAACCCAGAGGCCACCAACACATGTAGGAAACTTAAGATGAAATCAGGGAAGTTTCATCACATATGTCAACCCCTTGGAATGATCTCACTAGACTCTGACTCCCAAGTGTGATCATATGCGGAACCTAAAATCCTCTCATGTAGACAAGGATAACTGATCATGTTAGAACTCACCGCCACTACTAGATGGGCAAGCATCTTCTCCCACTCTCATCCTTAGCCTATACTGGCACTCAAGGCATGGGTGAGGAATCTATTATCTTATTAATTCATTTTTAAAATCCCATTTAATTATATTATCACTTATCTAAGTAACCAACTAAGGATACCTAGGTAGCCACTTTTGTGCTCTAGCACCTCCAAAGCAATTCACTTCCCCTTTAACATCTAGATAACCTACCCTAAGTTCATAAATCTCAAAACATAACTCATAGGTCATCATGAATCATAACATCAAAATTTGGTTCCAAAATATAACAGGGACATACATACTCAATTTCCATCACAATAAAATCAAGCTTGCATAAGGTTGGGTTATAACACAATCGAATGTCACAGAAGTATGCAAGGCAAACAAACATAACACATTAACCCTAACCCCGCCTCTGGTAGCATTCCTAAAAGGATGACATAAAAAGATTATCTCCTAATCCCATAAACGCAAAAGGAAAAATATTCATAAAAATTCAATTAATAATAAACTAATTTGTAAAGTACCATTACATAAATTAATTTATTAAATAATCACTAATAACACTATAATTACATTATCGAATTAAATTCTAATGCTAAGTAAATCAAACAATAGTGGTAAATTAAAATAAATTGATCCCCAATATAATAGTTACTAAAATAATATAATTTCATAAAAATTCTCATTTTAGAAGATAAAATAAATTTCGTTAATTATTGATCAATAAAATATATTAATAATTAAATCATTTCTCTATATTTTTATTTATCAGAAATTATCAAATAATATGGACTAAAATTACAAAGTACTCTAAAAGAAATATATATATACACACACACATGCATATCTTCATATGATTAAATTTATTTATTTAATTATCATTATTATTTTATTTTCTTATATACACACACATGCATATATTCATATTATAAAATTATTTATGTAATTATCATTATATATATATATATATAAAGTAACATATTATTTTATTTTATTTTAACAAAACCAAAGTCATGCCCAAGCTACCAGTCAGCAACCCATGTTGTCGTGGTAGCTTGTGGTTGTCGGGTGGGGGTGGCGGTAAAATCTCGCCTCCACTGTGTCTGTGTCTGTGTCTGTGTCTGTGTCTGTGTGTGTGTGTGTGTGTGTGTGTGTGTGTGTAATATGGGTAAGTGCACCAAATGGTGTGTGAAAAGTGGGGTATAAGTGGCCATTTTTTTCTTGAAATCAGGTAAATTTGAACTTGAAAGAGAAATTGGAGGGTCTTGCACTCAAAATTAGAAAATGCATAAAGAATAAGAATTATAGTACTCTGAATCTAATTTTTAAACTAACTAATTTTAAAAAAAATTCATAATATTAAGAGGGTCAAACCCTTCGCGCACAAAAAACTATTTCTATTTTTTTTAGAAAAATATAGCATAGTTGTTTATGTGCGCTCAACAAAAGATATGTGCGCTCAACAAAAGATATAGTTAGATTTAATATTTTGAAAAACCGTTTGGTAGGATAGTAGGTAAGAGTGAGATCTAGAATTTGTGTATTTTTTCATAATTTTCTGTTGAATACTTTTTTATGATTTTTTGACGTGACCACATCCTGAAAATTTGGTGCATGTTTGTACGCTGGGCATAACTTGCATCAAAATAATAAAAAATGCAATCTTAATTTTTTTAAAGTGTATAGATTCAAGTGTAGAACAGTAATATGTAATTTTTTTTGCAATTGGTTGAGTAGATCAAAATTTATTAAAAAAATGGTAGACATATGTCTGTGAGGTATGTCAAGACATTGGTAAAGAAAATTAAATTTCACTATGTTAATGTTAACCAAAAATTGAAAAATTTATATGGTTAGAAATATGAGAAGACGTATAAGATTATGGTGGTAATTTCAGAGATACCCACTTGATCATTTGTAAACTTGATAAGGATGAAGTTGAGAATTCATGTTGGAAGATGAAAAAATGTGTAAAGGGACTAAAATGTAGAGAAAATGGGCTTTCAAGCCTTAGGGTCGTTTACTAACCCTTTTTCCAATCCTAAAATGCATATAAGTTTTTGTGTCCATCATAACCCACTTGGGTTTTGAAAAGCAAAAATTATATTTTAAAATTTTCAAAACCCATACATGTTTTGGAGATGTAAAGACATGCACTTTATGTTTTGGAGAACACATACATGTTATGAATACATCAAAACACATGGTCCTAAATTAAGAATACACTAAATTTATGTATAGAATTATGTATATAATATATGTCTATGTTTGTATATATGCATATATGTCTGCATAAATGTGTGCCTCTTCTTGTTTCCTCTCTCTCTCTCTCTCTCTCTCTCTCTCTCTCTCTCTCTCTCTCTCTCGTATTCTCCCTCTCTCCCTATCCCCTCTCTCTCTTGTAAAACATTTTTGGCTTTACAAAATGAGTATGCTTTTTGAAGAACTTAAGCTTTTATTATCATTTTTGTGGCTTGGCAAAGGCTCAAGTTTGCCAAGCCTACTGAAAAGTTTTTATTTTTCTTTAGCAGGTGGCCACTTTTTTGCAGACCATCTTGGTGCACTTACCCATATATTATTTTATTTTTAATTTATTTATTTAATCAAAAAAAAGTTGTGATCACAACATACACTATATTTTTTATATTACTTTTTTAAAACAATGAGATATGTGTGTGTGTGTGTGTGTGTGTGTGTGTGTGTGAGAGAGAGAGAGAGAGAGGTTTATATATATATATAGACATACACACAATTATTTTCTCCTCCATAGAATTTCTACAACAATGAATTTACATAACGGTTATTACCAAGAAAATATTTTTAAAAATTCAATTGATACAAACCATAAGATTTTCTACCATAAAATTTTCAAACCCTAGCTGAATTAAAATGAAACTCAATTATGGAAATTCATACCAAGCACAAAATCTCATAAGCTTAATTTCATAATTTCAAAACATGATAGGAAAATCAACAAAATACCAATATCACCTAGATCTAACAAGCACAAAGAAAACAGTCTTTCTAAAATACAAAAGTTAAACCTACGAGGGTTTTCAAACCCTACTTGAAACCACCAATTGAAAAAATATGACGAAGACCAAAAAAATGCTGAAAAATCTCAAACTTTTCAAAAACTTTCAATTCAATCATTCATCCAAAACCTGCAAACCTGTGTGTGAAATAATGGTCAAATTCCTTCTCATCAAGAAAAAGGCTCTGAAATTCCAACTCAACCATGCAAATTTGGAACTCAACTTAACTCAACAACTTTGTTTTAATCAAACTCCTTTTTAGCCTGATTTGTCCCATTTTCTAATTAATAACTCCATGCACTTTTTGTAATTCTTGTTTTTATCAATTCACTTAACTAATAAGAATTACTTTATTTATTAAATTTATTTAAATTGAATGTGCAACTAATTGCATATTAATTTTAACTAAAAGAATATTATTTTAATTCACTTCCTTATTATTTTATTCAGTTTTCTCAATTTTGAATTTAATAATTATTTAAATCTTTCTTCTTTTTTTCGATGGGTAATAGGCCAAAGCCAAGATCAACATGGGGCTCAAGAAAACTTGAACCCAAGACCTCCCAAATGAGAGGCTCACAACTTACCGTTGTGTTGTGGGGTGTTCCCTCAATTATTTAAATCTTTAATTCCACCATTAGACTTGTAATTAAGTCTTTTTAATTAATTAATGTATTTAATTAATTTTCATCAATTAAATACCTTCATATTTAATTTTTTATATTTAATAAGATTTAATTATTTAGACCACATAATTAATCTTAGTAAATTATTCAATTATTTCACAAAAATTATGTCCAACTAGCTAAAGACCAATTGAACCTAATAAAACCATAATCATGCTCAAGGGAAAGGCTTATGAACTCACGTCACCTGGATGAATTTGAAAGGGTAAAATTTCATAAACTTGTCCAATATTTCAGAACAATAAAATAGCTTAGGTTGGGATTTGGATTTGAATATTAGCTCCCATCTCTTACCATTGAGACTTTGTGATAGGGAATGCTCATCCTTGATAATCTACTTGACTGATTGAATAACCTAATGAACTAAATGGACAAGTGGAAGACAGTGATTAGAGATCATCGAGCTATTAAAGTGATATGTAAGGCAATTAAATCAGTCAATATATTGCGTTGATGTCAACTAGTTCTGACTATACTTATCATGATAGTTACAAACATTTGAAGAAGAAAAATGGTAAAGGAAAGAGATATCTACATGAAGAAGAGATGGATATGGAGATATGGCTAAGGTATACATTGGGTAACTTATTGATGAGTCTATGGCATCATTGTGTTGACTTGATTGTATTACATGAATATGTTATGAATTGAAGATCAGAATTGAACAAGTTAATGTGGTCAGTAATTGAAGATTTATGTATACACCGAATTAGTGCAGTGTATACCGAGTATCAGTAATAACCGAGTTAGTATTCACCGATACATTCTGTATTAACCAAGAGAAAACAATTAAATGTTATAACAGCTGACTAGATTGATGAGCTGGCAAATTGCGTATGATTCCGAGGAAAGAGATAAAGTTAGTTATGAGGATCAAACAGCTGACAAAATTCAAAGATGATCAAATGAAGAGGATTGAAACATGTTATAGACACATCTGTCGAGGAAGCTTGAAGTGGAAAAATAGACGATGGAGATTAAGAGGCAAAATCTAATGGATGAGATGAAAATGGTTGATGACGTCTATTTAAAGAGACATGAGATTCATTATTGAGTCTAGAGCTAATTGAATCTGCAGGAGAAATCACGTGGAAGGAAGTTTTCATGCACCACTGATCAAACTGGTTGCAGACAGAACCAAGCAGAACTGTAGGCATAACCAAGCGTCATATTATTGTTAACTGAGTTGAATATGAGGAAGGATTGAAGTGATTATTGATCAGAGGAGGTATTATGAGCTTATCTTAGATCTAAAAATCTACAATCTTAGTTGTATTTTAATCAGATCACTATTGTATCAGTTTAACCATTATTACAGCTAAATCTCTTAACCGAGTGGACTTAATAGTCTTATTTGTATTTCAATATGACATTCTATGAATGTTGATGGTTTTTTTTTTACCCCATAGTGAATGTTGGTTGAGATTTAACTCGTAGTGTTAAATACTTTAACCGAGTCACACCTTATAGTGTGCATTGTAACCTTTAAGAGGGTTGGCTCCTAACCGAGCTCACTTCAGAAGAGTGATTTATATTTTGGGCTACCGGTCCCAGTGGTTTTTCCCTTAGTATATTTTTCATGTTAAAATCCTTATGTTATGTGTTACTTGATGTGATTGGATTGTTAGTTTACTTTACACATTTCATATTTTGGATTAATTTGTAAACACAGTATTGATTTTACTGGCATTCGGTAAATGAACAGAAAGATTATTATTGATATCTTACCGAGTTGGTTATTTTTTTGAAAAAGTTTCATTATATACATCTGGGATTTTGGGACTGTAGGATAACTAGAATTAACTCATTCACGCCCCCCCCCCCCTCCCCCCCCTCTTAGTTATCTAACACATCCTGACAATTCAGGGAAGTTGATATTTGGCACAGGTGCAAACCTACATAAAAGACAAGCATGCACATGTTAGGATTAGATAATACTAAGAAGGGGGGTGAATCAGTATTACAGAACTTTGATTTTAACTTCAAATAATTATAAACAATCCAAAGTAATGTAGAAATGAAAAGAACAGATAAGCATTACACATTACTCATGACACCATGATTTGTTCTCGAGAAAACCCTGGTTAAAGGGAAAACCCCGGTGGGGATGGTACCCACAAATATGTACTAAAATATAATGTCCTTGTTAGGAGTCCTAGCCCTATTAGGAGCTGATTATTACATAGTACATTTCCTTGTTAGAGGATTACAAAAACCCTATTAGGGGCATACAAAACACCTAGTTAAAGGTGGTGAGCACACTGCTCTTACAATCAAAACTGTCCCAAAATAATTTTCAAAAGGGGAACAATACAAGCACTTATCTTTCTTAGATAGTTCCATTTGTAGCTCAGCCTCTTACTGATCTCACATCTAACTTCTACTATTCTATTCACAAACTGTCATCTATCCATCATCCATATATTTTCTTTCACAAGAGAAATCTATATTTATACAAAATTAGCCTTCTAATCGGATCCACAATTGTTATACAAAACATAATAGAAACTTGTGCAAATGATATATATGGAGTCGGGGCTCTTATATCACCAAAGATTCAACATTATACTTTATTTACAAGTCTTAGCACGTTACCATAGCCATTATGCTTTCCCTAATCTTCGCAACTGTTCATGTACCCTGATATACTGTTTTGTTGTCTTCACATACCTCTGTATATTGTATCTTACACACCAGCTATACAAAACTCATGTGATCTTAACTAAAGCATGTACATATCCCAAAATACCTCTAGTTATCTTCACAAGCCATAATACCTTGTATTTCTTCATTGCTAACCAAAATTGTGGCACTGCACCCTATTTTCCTGATTCTGGACTTAGTTATTTTCATGACTGTGAATCCAATGGCAATCTCCACAACATGTGATCGCACTATCATAAGTGTTTCCATGAATGACAACCCTTAGATGATTTCCAATACTTCAAAACATCACATGCCAACAATCTCTCCCTTTGGCATTGATGGAAACACTTAAAAAAATGACTAAGTGTCACAAAGCAACTCTCTTCTTCTCCTTCTCTTTTTTTTATTATTTTATTCTCTTTACATATTTGTTTCTCTTCCTCATTTTCCTTTTTCTTCCTCTCCCTTTGACATCAATGGCAAAGGTATTCTCAAAATGTCAAAACCGAAACACAGGTGGTCTAGTGCTTACTTACCATATTTAAGACATCTTGGAAAGATGTTTCCAAGGTCTTAATCTCCTCAATCCATGAACTTATCAGTAGCTCACTAACATGGATTAATCCATTCAGTGCATAGGATGTTGTCTCTGCTACCTTAAGCTCAGTGAGAGTAGGTACTGTCATTGAACTTTCAACTTTTACCATCTCAGAGAGATGAGTCTCCAATATTGAGAACTTGGGAGTTAATAGGTGTCTTAATGAACCAAATCTGTCTACAACACTCCCTTTCTCCATTTCCAGTATCCTTATTTTCTCTAGTAACCTGGATGTCTCCTTGTCAATTTCTTCCATAGTTTGTGAAGATGACTCACAACTGTCCATTATTTTGTCAAGACTGACCCTATCTTTTGCTATGGCCTCCTCAACATTTTTCAAATATCTACAGGGATTTATGCAATGGCTATATAGTTTCCTGCCTTGTGCCACACAGCTCTTGGCTTTAAGAGTGGTGCCTTTAAGAATGTCTAAGTCCCATGAGATGGACTTATGAACTTCGCTTAACTTCTTCTCCAAGAAGTTTCTTTCAGCCTTCTCCTCTGTTGTTTTTAGCAATGAGTCAAAATGACTATCAAAGCTATCCAATACTATACTGATATTCTCAGTTTCATCCTTGTCTTTTAGGATAATTGGAGAGGGTAGTAGCTTGTTTATTATTTCTACTACCCTACCCATTATCTTGGCTCTTTTGTCTCCTTTCTGGGCTGATCTCTCCTTAGCTTTAGCAAATGCCATGAATGAGAGTCTAATCAATTCATCTTCATCTATGTTGTCCACATCAAAACTTACTGGTTTGGCAACACTTGCCAAAATTAGGGATGAATCAAGTCTGATTTCAGTCATCTCCTCTGCCTTAGGTTGTTTTTCTTGATGTCCTTCTTGTTGTAACTCCTTCTCCTATACTTTTTTTTCTTGTTTTTCTTCTGATTTCCTCTCTTGTGTCTATTCCTGATCTTTGACTTCCATCACACTATCCATCTTGTCCATGAATGGATCATTTATATCATGTGAAGTGTCAAGGCTAACAGGCACACCAGTGACAAAGAAGTTTGGTTGCAAGTTAACTTGAGCACTCTTATCCACTATTTGTGAACTCTCTCCTAAACCCAAAGACATAGGTTTAGCAATCTTAGGCGATGACTCCCTTTTAGGCATGTTTTGCATTAAAACTTCATCTAATGCCTTTTGGGTATCTTCAATTACTTCATCATATCTTCTAGCCATGATTTTGACTAGTCTAGCCTTTGTTCTTAAAAGAGGTTTTAGTGCTTTTATGATTCTTTCTCTTTCCTGAATAGACACAATAGGCAACATATCATCAATTTTTTTATTTCTTATGTTCTCATCCTCTGAATGTGCTGATTGTTTTCTGACTTCTAGCTTGATGTATAGCTCTTTGGGAACACTAGATTCAACTTCCAACAAATTCTTTTTGAAAACTAACAAATGCTCAATGATAGTGTCCCAAATGATTGCTTGATCCTTAGGGCTATATCTCTCATAGTATCTTTTTATAGATGTTAAGTTTCCATCTTTGATAACCCTCTTTTGTACTGATTTTATATCAAGTTTCCACAAGGTTTGTGGATTCTTTTGAACCATTTTCTCTTCCTCCTTTTCTATAACCTTTTCTTCCTCTTCACCTATGTTTCTTTTTCTTTTGGACTGACATTCCTAGATGATCTTCTAATAACCTCTGTAGTCACAGTTTCATGTGTTTCTTCCTTTTGGGGAACTGATAAATCAATGAAGTTATCAGTGGTACCTTTCTTTTCTATTTCCAATGAGATGGGTGAATCATTGGCAACACTGGAAGATGCCTCCATCTTGTTTTTCAAGTCCAAATACTGCTTCTTTGTGATTCCTACCTTCACAGTAATTTCTTCTACTATCTTGCTAACTTTCCTCTTTCTTGTTACTTTCTCTTGTTCTTCTCTAACTTTTTCTTATTTTTCTCTGTATGTACCCCATCTTTCTTGAGTAGGGTCCTTTTCTACTACAAGTACATGCTCTACTTGCATGGTCATTACCTCAAAACTTACCTCATATCCCATAGGATAGCACCACTTGGTTCTAGGCTCAACTGCCTCAAAGCAAACACAATCTATTTCAACCATAAAACATATAGTATCTTCATATTTTTCCACTAGCTTTTCTGATATTCTATTTATTTCTTTCATCTGTCTCTGCAAGATCTTAATCATGCCAAATAGTTCTCCATCGATCCAATCCTTTTTTTGCCTTTTATAATATTCTGAGATTTGTAGACCAGTGGGTTCATTGTCTTTTTCCATGCTCTAGGATGCATACCAGGAAAGTTGTGAATGACATGTAGGTACATGTGAACTAGTAGTGACCCAAACCTGAATGCCTTGGATTTGTCCTTCTTAATAACTTTAACATTTTCCAAAAATTGTTGTGCCAAAACTTCGCAAAGGTTATACCATTTGTTTTCTTTAACCATTCTATAGGCCATCATGACAACTCCAGCTGATACAAAATTAAGTCTAGAGCTGGAAAATAACTTGTAGCCAATCAACATTGCTACCAATCTGACATCTTGTAGGTATATATCATTTACAGTCATAGCCCTCTTGTCCCATTTGGAGTGTGTGAGGGTTTTAGCATCTTTTCTTAGATTTTTCTCACTAACAAGTAGGGCTCCTTCATTGTCAAGCCCTGTGATATCATGGATCAACTAAGCACATATCTTTACTGGTTGATCACCTATCCATAGAAATTGTTCATGAATTCTACTCAGAATGATCTTGAACCATTCGACTTCTGTGAATTCTGTGAGTCGGGTTAACTTGAGTATTGATAGGTCTTTCAAATGTTTGAATTCTTCTATTAAAGACCCATTTACATCTATCATACCATTCAACTCATAGAATATGTTGACCTCCCCAATAATCTCATACTTGCAATGTATGTATGCCCTAATATCTTCTACGTGCAACACACCTACGGGGGTTTGAGAAAACACCCCTTCCAAATCATCCTCGCAAGATTTGTATGGATGTTGCTTGAATTTATACCTAGGTCTATCTACAACATCATATATTACCGGTGCATCCATGATTACTATGAAGGATTAGGTCTAAATACCTTAAATGCTTGAATTCAATGTTTGTGTGATGCCCAAAAGTTGGGACAAAACACAACCAACAAATTTTTTTAAAGTGATAAGTTTCAACACACAAGATGCGGGTTAATGAGTTCAACGACGAGGTTAAAATGAATCAGGTGAATAACCTCGACAATGTTGTCTATAAAGGATGCTAGAGGAAAATTAAAAAAAGTTAAATACGTCCATCTTCATGACGATCAAAATTATCGTTCGTCAACTAGAGATCTCAACGGTTGACTAAGAGGACATGAATGTCTAATGTTTACGTTATTCCATATGAAGGTCATTCAATTTACTAATGTTTAGATTAAGTCCAATCTGATCATGGAGCTTAATCGGTTGATCTGAAATACAGGATAAATACGATCTGATTCCTCAAACTTATTATTAAATTAGAAAATAAAAAACTATAAGTCTTAATCAATAATTATATTTAATTATTATATAATATTAATTAATAATTATAAAATATTAATTAAGTCATATAGATATTAATTAATTAATAAATTATAATTTATTAACTAATATTTAATACATGTCTAAAATTATCATTATAGAACAAAATGGAAATTACCACTAACTATAAAATTCCTTGCATCACATAATATCTTTCTATACTAACATTAATTCCAAAAGCAAAATTAACAAATAACATAAAATAACATATAACTTTATTACCCACTAAACAATCTTAATTAACTATCTAAGCATCTAATGATATTAATAACACATTATCTTAAAAAAAAACATATTGATTAATATCTAAACTATCTTATCAATCTACTAAATCAATCTTCTAAAATATCCTAAACTATCAACTACCCTATCCTCCTTAATAACTACCAAATCATTCCTAAATATCTAACTTTACTAGCCTAGCCTCTAAGCTTCCTCAACTCATGTGCCATGAGGAGTTTGAATTTCATAAAGTAAGGGGGGGCGCATACCAAGGAAGTGGTGATGTGTATTTTGGAAGAAGGTTTACATTAATATGCCAAGACTTTGACAGCTCACCTACCCCTTTTCAAGTTTCAAACAAGGGAAAACTTTAAACAAATATCACATGCTCACCTTTTTGACAAGCCTTTCCCCTAGGCGCAGGTGGATGAAGGCTAAGGCTTTGTAATTAATCCCAAACCTTTTGGGTGATGGGATGGTGTACTAAGTGACACCTAAGCAAGCAACTTGTTAGCTTTTAAAAAGCTTTGTCTCCAAATAAAACCACGCAGCCCTTAAAGTTGGGACAAAACAGTTTGATCTCACGCAAATGCAAAGTTACTCGGCTCGATTACTACTCTGCTTTCACACTTCTACTCTTACTGATTGTTGATTAACAAATGGTGTGTAAATAAAATCTCTCAAGTCTTTTATCCTTCGCAAGTTGAGTGTTTGCATTAAACATAGGTAGCTCAACTTTGCATGTCATCCAATCAATGCAGAATTCGCAAACACAGAAGATGGCTCTTCAAGTGTTGTGATTCCATCCATAGATTTGAAAACATTTGTACTCATCATACTCAAGCTCGCATGAGCTTACTCTACTTATACAGGGGCTAGATAATTTCTATTGTTTTCATCCACTACTCCCCATGAGGCCATGAGGCCTTCTAGGCTGATGTCTCAAAAAATTCATCATGTGAAGACACAACATCACAAGTTGTCTCTCCCTGAACCACTGCCTTATTTAGAACCTTTACTTGCCATATCTTTTCATTCTCTGCCTTCTTGCTTTCACTTATGTAATCATTTAGGATTTTACCACTGTCACTAATATTCTTCCTTATGACTATAGGTGGTGGTGTTTCTAGTTCATTTGATCTTCTTGAGGTTTTGAACTTCCAACTTCATTGGGTCCACTCATGTCACTTTTGGATTTTTGTCATTTCTTATGTGTAACTCCTCAATGAGTAGTCTGGCTTGAGTGAGTTCACCTTTGATGATCTGATTGTAGTTGTCCAATTCCTGATATTTATCTTTGTAATGGCCAAGTTTTGTCTTCATATTTTCTATCTGAAGGTTGGCTTGTTTTAGTGATTCTTCAACTTTGTATCTTTCATCCTTCTCATGTTGAATCTCCTTGATCATCAAGAGATTGATTTATTCTTTTTCTTGCTCCAACTTCTTTACTTTGTCTGATGTGTCACTATCTAAACTTCCTTTGATTTTGTCCATAAGGTCCTGTCTCTGATCCTTTACAGTCATAAGTTGTTCTTTAAGTTTCCTCATGAAACCTTTTGATCTTCTTAATTTGAATTTCAGTTCATCATTTTTAGCTTTCATCTTATCCAGATCCTCAAGTGCATTATCAAAGTTTACTTGTAAATCTTCTGAATCCATTCTGATCTCCCTTAAGTTGTTAAGCTTTCTCTCAAAGGGCCACTTTCTCTTATACCAATTGTTAGGATTAGGTAATACTGAGAGGGGGGGTGAATCAGTATTATAGAACTTTGATTTTAACTTCAAACAATTATAAACAATCCAAAGTAATGCAGAAATGAAAAGAACAAATAAGCATAACACATTACTCATGACACCATGATTTATTCTCAAGGAAACCTTGGTTAAAGGGAAAACCCCGGTGGGGATGGTACCCACAAATATGTACTAAAATATAATGTCCCTATTAGGAGTCCTAGCCCTATTAGGAGCTAATTATTACATAGTACATTTCCTTGTTAGAGGATTACAAAAACCCTATTAGGGGTATACAAAACACCTGGTTAAAGGTGGTGAGCACACTACTCTTACAATCAAAACTGTCCCAAAATAGTTTTCAAAAGGGGAACAATACAAGCACTTATCTTGCTTAGATAGTTCCAGTTGTAGCTCGACCTCTTACTGATCTCGCATCTGACTTCTGTTATTCTATTCGCAAACTATCATCTATCCATCATCCATATATTTTCTTTCACAAGAGCAATCTATATTTATACAAAATTAGCCTTCTAGTCGGCTCCACAATTGTTATACAAAACATAATAGAAACTTGTGCAAATGATATATATGGAGTCGGCTCTCTTATATCACCAAAGAGTCAGCATTATACTTTATTTACAAGTCTTAGCAGATTACCATATCCATTATGCTTTCCTTAATCTTCACAACTGTTCATGTACCCTGATATACTATTTTGTTGTCTTCGCATACCTTTCAAGCACTATATCTTACACACCAGCCATCCAAAACTCATGCGATCTTAACTGAAGCATGTACATATCCCAAAATACCTCCAATTATCTTTGCAAGCCATAATACCTTGTATTTCTTCATCGCTAACCAAAACTGTGGCACTACACCCTATTTTCCTAATTCTGGACTTAGTTATTTTCATGACTGTGAATCCAGTGGCAATCTCCACAACATGCAATCGCACTATCATAAGTGTTGCCATGAATGATAACCCTTAGATGATTTTCAGTACTTCAAAACATCACATGCCAACAACACATACATATATCTATAACAAGTAATGGCAAGGATCAGGACATGGTGTGGATCCCACAAGCAAGTAACTACGACTTTGTCCCTCAACCATATCAAACACATCAAACAAAAAGGTAAAACATACATGATAGTCATACACATGAAAGTATGGGGTAAGTAAGATCATAACTATAAACAATATTTTAATCAGATAAATAATCATCATCAAAGTAACTAACATCATCTAACTTCAAACATATGATATCTCATAAATATCCAATATCAAATTACCATGTAATGTCATACATCCAAAACCACATAATAAAGCTGAAATAATCAACACACACATAAAAGTGGTCTAAAAGAGTTTGGCAATATACAACTAAAAAGTAAACTATGGGTGGACACTACAAGTATTTCATCTATTTGATGTCTTATTTTGTAATCTTCTAATACGGTGGAAGTCACAAATGTAAGACTTCCACAATCAATAAAATTTTAAAAGAATATGTGGAAAAAAGTGGACTAGAAGATTGTAATGGACTTTTTAGACTAAATTTTGTGAGTTTTTAGTTAGAAAAATCTTTTCAAGAACTCAATTTAGAAGATGCATGTATACATTAAGTTTTGACTTAGATTATTGTCTTCCATATTAGAGAATTTTTATCTATGGATGCATTTGTTGTCAAGAGGTGTACTCTATAGCTACAACAGAGTTAAGGAGAGTGTGTACATAAAAAAGAACTTTGGGCATTTACGAATGAAATGGAAGGTTTTCACCGACTTCAGGTTGTTCAAGGAGATTTCCATTGCACCATGACAAATCTCCAAGTTTTTCTACTCAACTTAGTATTCTTCTCAGTCTCTTTTTATTGGGATTTTTATGAGTCTCATTTTGTCAAGGCAATTGTATTTTCCTATCATATGAGAATGACCTCCTCCAAATTGCCATGTAGCTTCAAGATCTCCAAGATTTCAGGCTCTTTGTTCACATAAATTCTTCTCTAAGTTGTAAATATTCTTTTTCTTCATTTTTCAGAATATTTTGAATGACCTTATAATTTATACACATAATTTATGTAAAAATTATAAGACGAGCACACTAGTTTGAAATGTGGTGTTCTTATTTTATATGTGTTACATGTATTTGAGTGCACGATGGTGTCTAGTAAACACATTATTTTTGCCAATCCAATATTCTTATTTTATTAAAAATATGTTATTCCAATATATATATATATATATATATATATATATATATATATATATATATATATATATATATATATATATATAACTGTAAAGTTTATGCCAACATGATGATATTGACAATTTGTTGGAAAAGAAATATGGTACCAAGGAGTAAATATAGTGGCCAAAATAGGAAGGTGCCCACAAAAGGAAGACAAATGGGCTTCCTATATGAGCCAAGGTCTAGAATGTTTGAGGATTTATCTTCATGTGCTAACAAACAAGATTTTCATGACATAAGTGGGGACTGATAATCTTCAAAGCCAGTGTGGTTGAATTTCCTTAATGGTCACATTGGAGCAACAAGAATTTCAATAAGTTTTACAAATTTATTTTGTACTCAGTGAAAAGGGTAGCTATTTTTAAGCCTAAGTTTTTAAAACCCTAAAATGGTTTTCCCATGTTCTATTGTTCTATCAATTACTTTAATAATTTTGAAGAATTTCAAGTTATTTAAAAAAAATTAGGAGAATGTTATTATTATTATAAACATTTTTTTCTTATTATATATAAAAAAATTGCATGGTTGTCTATAAGATCGCTCTCTTTTTAAAATAGATATCTCTCAAGGGAGGTGATTTTTATTGTACTTGTCATAGGAAAATAACTATTGCATTCACCTATGCACACTTAATTGATTTGCGCCAATTAAAATCAAGTATTTTTAGATAATTTGAATTTATCTAAAGTTGTCATATTTATTTAGTAAGTTCATATATTATACAAATTAATTATCTACAACATGATTGGTTGAATTATTTTGCTGTTATAGGACCTTTTTTTTGGAACTGTAAACTATGATAATAATTCAACTTACATGGAAAATAATTTTTACTTAAAAGATTAAACTATGACAATAAATCAACTTTTGATAATATTTTTTTAAATGGTTAAACTATGAGAATAAATCAACTTTTGATAATATTTTCTTAATTATTATTTTTATAAACGTGGCACTTGTTTATTTTTAAATTTTAAAAATATTAATATTGTCATTAGTGATATTACAATAATTTCATTTGAAGAGGAAAAATAAATAAATTTTTATGTTTTTTATAAGTTTTAAGATAAAAGAAAGAATAAAATTTTATGTTTTTATAAGCTATAAGATATTTCTTATGAATGATATTTAAGATAGATATTAATCATTTATAATATAATAAAGAGAAAAAAAATGGGAAATTGACTTTTATTTTTTTATAATTTTAAGAATATTTTTTATTAACGATATTTAAGATAGATATTATAATACAAGAGAAAAGTGGTGAATTGACTTCTATTTTTTTATAAATTTAAAGACTAATTTTAATATATTTTATGATACATCTAAAAATCTCGAGATATAAGAAACACCTAAGGTGTAATAGATGCCTAAAGAAAGATATCTCCGGACGTATTTATATAAATTATACAACATATATAAACTAGCATCTATCCCAACTCCAAATATCTAAATTAGTCATTATTCTATCATTTAATAATCTGTATTCTTCACCATCCATATCAACCACCATGACCAAGGATATAAATTTGAAGACTAGTTTTTACATATTTTATAATACATTAAAAAATATCGAGATATATCATTCTCAAGATACATCCTAAGATATAACAAATACCTAAAACAAATATCTCTCGAACTATTTATATATACTATAAAACATATATAAACTAGCATCTATCCCAATTCTAAATATCTAAATTGATCATTACTCCATCATTTATAATCTCTAGTCTTCTCCAACCATATCAACCACCGAAAGGCAAAAGGTGATGATCAAGAGATCTAAATAAACAGTGAAAAGTCGGAGAGATCTGACAAGTGATTGGGTTCATCCCAAAGAACGATGTTTTCATGACATAACCCCGCGTCCTTTCTCATTATAACCGTTGAAAACTTTAAATCCTCCATTACGCGTGGCACGCTCGAACGTTACACCACACGATCAGTTTCCACTACGAATAGTTTGCTGTCATCCAAAATGCTAACGTGTCAAAATGTCGGCAACGCGGCACATACGTGTAAGGCCTTACAACTGTTGGCCTCCCCCGCCTACTCATCTGCCGCCACGTGGCGTTTCAGATATTTCGCGAGAAAGTAGATAAACTCCATTATATCTCTGGCATTCCCATCGGCATTCTATCCATATTTCTCATACGCAGCTTCAATAGCGAGAAAACACCAGTCTTTGATTTTCTGTTTTACTGACACATTTCATCTTGGGAAAGGAAGTCTTGTCTTTTTTGGATCTGTTTATTTAGTTTTCTAGCATGGAGCAGGCTCAGTTTCAACGTGGACAAGATGATCAGTTTAAGGCCATTCCTGGTATGTTTTTGTACTTCTTATTCTGTACTTTTTCTGTTTGTTTCAGGAGTATAAGATATTCTGAAATTGCCCTTTTTTATGTATTTGTCACCCATTTTCATTAACATTCCTAACTTTAGTCTTGCAAAGTGTTTAAATTGAATCTTGTTTTGATATTTGTATGTTAAACTTGGGGAGCAAAATGTTGTCCTTCTAGAGAACCTGAGAGCCATGCTTTTGGGTGGTTTTTGGGCAGGACGATCTGCTTGCCCCTCTGCTTGAATTTGCAGACTTTGCTTTAAGGTTTAATATTTACTTGTTAATTTATGATGCTCTTTTTCAATGAAAATCGCCTATCAATTGTTTGAATGAAAAGCATATATCAAGACATTTTAATATGGGAGATCAGCAGGTTCATCAAGATGTTTGATAGTTTGGTGATAGAGGTCTTTAGGTTTGACTTTTAGGTTTGACTCTTAGTTGATCCATGAAAAGTTTAATATGGTATTATGAAAAGTTTAATATGGTGGTTTGGTGATAGAGGTCTTTAGGTTCGACTTCTAATTGATCCATGAAAAATCTACATAGTACTATGAAAAGTTTAACATTAACATGGTGGTTTGGTGATAGAGGTCTTCAGATTCGACTTCTAATTGATCCATGAAAAGTCTAACATGGTACTATGAAAAGTTAAACATGGTAGTTTGATGATAGAGGTCTTTTAGGTTTAACATGGATCAACTAACATGATCAGTTGATCCATGAAAAGTTTAACATAGTATTATGAAAAGTTTAACATGGTATTAAAGTAAATGAGAAGTCATCTCTAGTCAATTCATTAAAAAAATTATAGTTGAATTCACTAAAAAAAATTATAGTTGAATTCACTATAATCAAAGGTTAATTAGGATCTCCAAGGATCTATAGTGTCTAAGGCCAGATTAGGATCTCCAAATAGCTCTAGTGTCACTCAAACCAAAGATTGGTAGTCACCAAACAGGTAGAGCATCCTATAGCAAATGGAGGTCCTAAGTTTTGAATTACAATTGGTCTATAAAAAGTTGTAACAAATTCTAATAATCTATTACCTATTATTTACATGATAAAAATATAATTCCATACAGAGAACTTAATTCCTATTTTTATTTGAGTAGTATTCCCATGAAATTGAGAAATTTTGTTAGTGTCTTCTGTTGAGTAATATGAGATGATGAAAAGTGGGCATAGAGAGAGGAAGAAGGTGTGAGGAGCAACTCCGAAAGGGTCAGAATGAATCTCTCCCTATTAAACAAGAGCTCCACATTTTTCTTTATATAGGTCTTGCTTTTAAAATTGGTTGCAATAAATTTAATTTAAATTTATTTTTCGTGGAAGTATTTACATTTTTCATGAAAATATATGTATATATTATTAATATATTTATAAAACATTCCTTGAAAACTTATGAGAATGGCCTCTATGTAAGAAAATAATAAATAAATACAAAATATAGTAGGTCCTTTAAACAGGGTATATTTGTTAAACCCTTGCACATTCCTATTGCTGTTGCTGCTATTTGGTTTGGATGATATGGTTAGAAGTTCGTTTGGATTAAAGGTTTAGATTTGTGTGTTGATACTTAAAAATTATTTATTTTTGTGATTGGAGAAGAGGAAATGAAGACTGATCAACATGCTGATGAAGGGCAAGGACATGGTAAAAAGTCCATGCTAAACAAAATGAAGCACAAGGCAAAAACATTGAAAACCAAGGTCAAGAAGACAATGACGCCCCATCATGAAGAAAACCATGGAGAAAGTCAAGAAAATAGTCAAGAAGCAACCAGTGAAGAAGAGGAAGAAGATGTGGAGGAACATCATCAAACTGGAGATAAAACTGGTAAATATCTTAATGGACTTTTAAGGTTTAGTTTTAGGGAACAGACGGCTTTGGAAAAACTGTGTAAACAATTTTCTTTTCTATTCAATTTCATTCATCAAGACCAGGATGACACAAGCATGGCAATCTGTTTCTTTGATTGGAGAGGGTATTAATATCATATTTGTTATTCTAATAAGGAAGCATCAGAAATGCAATTTTTAGTAAGTAGTAAAAACCCATTGTTGGACAATTTAGGAAAGCTCAGATTTCAATTATCAAATTCAAATTCAAATGCATTGAAGTAGAACAGAAGTTCACTGTAGATTATTTAAGAGGATTCTTTGTTGTTTTATGTGAGAGATTGTTGTCAACAGCGTAGGGTAATGAATACTGCTAGTAAATTTAACATGCATGTGCTTCAATTTGTATGCTTCTGAATCTTGCTTGTAAGCTTAACATATAATGAAGTATGAGAAAGTTTCTCGATGTTTTTTTAATGATTAAAAAATATTTTGGATCATACATCATGATTTATCATCGGGATGAAATAGGTAAAGAGGAAAACTATATGAAGTATGAACCTCTCTATCTGATTCATCATGATGATCATGAAATGCAATCCGAAATGTTGATGATTGAAAACATAGTTTGTCAGTGCAACTGGAATTATAAAAAAAATATTTCAGATCATACTTCACGATCTGATCACAATCTACCATCAGAATGAAATAGATACAAAGCAAAGGTGTGAAATATAATCTGAAATATTATCATGATGATGAATCGTGAAATACAATCTAAAATATTGATAATGAAAAACTATCACACAGTGAAATACAAAAACATATAAATAAAAAGTTATATAAGAATATGGTTGTGAAGAGCATGTTCCAAATTAAATTTAGAGGTGTAATGGCATTTTTGAAATTTTTCTTTGCTGCAGATGATGTGGAAAAGACTTCGACTGGAGTAGATTCTTTTGGGACGCGGCCAGTGGTTTGGGACGATAGCAAATCAAGTGAGCAACACAGTATAGCAGAAAAATACCCAGACATATCTAGTAACAAAGAAGAAAGGCCCACAGAGGAAACTCTTAACCGAAAGGTGAACACAAATGAAGATTTTTCTTTTTAAACAAACTGATCGACGTTTTTTACAACTAACTCTATTTTGAAGTGATTTGAAATTTTATCATGTAATCCTTCTGCCACAATTTTAGTAAAGATTAATGTCTATGTTTACAGAAAGGAGTGGGAAACGCTGAAGCTCCTGAACCAAGCCTAGGCCTTGGAAAAGCATCACCTGAAGGAGCTGATCGTGGTAAGGAAAATTTCGAAGAACTTGGGGTTTACAAAGGCACAAGTTCGCCTGAAAAGCCAGGGGAGGAGCAATTCCAAAGCCCTGAGGGAAAATTTAATGACAATGTCAAAGAAAATCCTGAGAAGGCAGAGCTTGGGAAAACATGGAGCGAGAGAGCAACTGGAGGATTGGGCTTCGCTAAGGAAAAACTGCAAGGATATGGGGTTTTTACAGGCACTAAGTCGCCTAAAAAACCGGAGGAGGAATCCAATGATAAAGCCAAGGGCACTGTCAAAGAAGGTGAATATAAGGAAAATGAGGATGGAGGAGTCCAACAGCAGCAGAGTGGCGGAGAAGGAAAAGCAGACCAAAGTTATGTAAGTAGAATCTATTCCGCCAAGGATGTCATTTCAACAAAGTTTGGTTTTGGGGGACAAACTAATCAGGACCCTAATGTAATAGGAGAAACAAAGTCTGATGACCAAATACAGGGAAAGGAAATGGACACTGATAAGAAATCTCCTAGCTATGGTGAAGAAATTAAAACCGGTCCCTCTGAAACCGCCAAGGATACCATTTCATCAAAGTTAGGTTTTGGTGGACAAACTAATCAGGAGCCTAATGTAATAGGAGAAACAAAGTCTGATGACCAAATACAGGGAAATGAAATGGACATTGATAAGAAATCTCCTAGCTATGGTGAAGAAATTAAAACCGGTCCCTCTGAAACCCCCAAGGATACCATTTCATCAAAGTTAGGTTTTGGTGGACAAACTAATCAGGAGCCTAATGTAATGGGAGAAACAAAGCCTGATGACCAAATAGAGGGAAAGGAAATGGACATTGATAAGAAATCTCCTAGTTATACTGAAGAAATTAAAACCGGTCCCTCTGAAACAGGCTCTGGGTATGAGAAAGAGGCCTCAAAATTGGCTGAGGAGTTGAAAAAGGTCTCTCTCAAGGAGGGAGAAAATAAGGAAAATGCGGATGAAGGAAGCCAACAGCAGCTGAGTGGGGGAGAAGGAAAAGTAGGCCAAAGTTATGCAAGTAAAATATATTCTGCCAAGGATGTCATTTCATCAAAGTTAGGGTATGGTGGTGGACAAACCAATCAGGAGCCTAATGTAATAGGTGAATCAAAGCCTGCCGACCAGATACAGAGGACAGCAACAGAGCCTGTGGAGGGTGCTAAAGAAAGTAAAGGGACCTTCAAGAGTACAATAGTTTCTAAATTGTCTCCAGGGGAAGATGATAAGGCTTTGTCTGAAGTGATCACCGGAGCAGTTAGCAACAGGGCAAAATCTCTGAAGGATTCCCTTGGAGGGTTATATGGGGGTAATGGAAAAGTATCTACAACTGATAAAAACGTGGATGTCTCTGGAATCGATAACCAGAGTACTGCAACCAGTCCTTCTGGAGGGAAAGGTATTGTGGGTCGTGTCACTGGAGTTGTGGGATCATTTTTCGGGAGCAAACAGGGAGATAACAGTGAACAACATGCAGCTTCAGAAAAATCAGGTATGGCCATAATCTTTCAATCATCATAGATGAGAACACAATTTGCCTACTTTCTGAATTCAAGTGTAGTATTTTTTTATCATCAATTTTTCTGATCACACCTTGCAATTCATCATCATCAGGATGAAGAGTGCTTTAGGAGTAGAAATAAATTTGTTGCAGACCAAGATAATACTAGAAACAAGAACCTGATATCATTAATAATCTACCTACTTTAATTGGTGAATTGTATTTCTCCTTGTGCACTGTTTAATGTTTGTAGCTGAATGTTAATGCATTTTTTAACCAAGAATCAGAAAACAGAGAACATCTTTATAGCTCTTTTGTCTAAATGTTAATGCATTGTACAGTGACAATCAGAGAACAAAGAACATAAGTTTTAATTCATGCCAAATGCATTTCTGTTACAGTAATAAGGTGCATGATCTTAATTCATGAAAAATTACAATCGATCTATTTAGGTTATGGGTTCTTATCTTTCAGTTTGGTGATTGATATGCACCTTACATACCTTACTCCTCCTGGTACTTTTCAAAGGCCCCTGTTTGGTCTTTGTTGTGGCTGAAACTCACGAGTTCTTAGTTCCAATTTTCAATAAATAGCAAAATCAAAGTTTTAAAAGCTCTTCAATCCATATATTGTGGCCTATTTTAATGGTGTTTCTATGCTGAGTGCAGAGCCAAAATCTGAAGTGCAGGTAGAGGAACAAGTGCCAGAAGTACCGAAGTACTGAACTACAACTACAGACAGTCTAATCAACAGAGATATTAACTGCAGACTGGAGGATGCACATAAATGTAGCAGTGAAGAGAATATTTTTAACAACCAGTTTGGATTTGAGGCTCCTCTGTTCAAGGCAGGACACAGTTAAATGGGCTATCTGCAAATTCTACAAACTCTTTATATTTGGGTGTTGTTTTTTTCTCTGTGGGAGGACATTAGTTATTATTATATGTAAGTAAATAAGGATGAGATGCTTAGCTTCTGTTATTTTTCTCCATCGATTCAATTTTTTTGTGGTGTACATGGCACAGCAATAACAGTTATTTGAAGTATATATGTTATATATGGTTTTTTATCAATGAGTTCTTCGTAATATATAATTTTTAATAGACTTCCTTAAAAATTTGCTTGCTAAATTTATTTTATTTTTCATTTCAACATTTTAGACATGATTGGATCTCATGGGATTTATACACCATGAAGATTTTGATTTTGTGATGATGTATCTGAGTTTATGACAGATTTTTTAATTATCTACTACAAAATCTTGTTTTTTAAATTTATCTAATATTGTACTGTGAACTGTTCCAAATTTCGTGGTCAACATTTGGTTAACATCTATTAAGTTTTTACTACATCGCTAAGTTTGTTGGCGATATAGAGAGATATCTGAGAGAACACAGATGCATGAGAGAGCTATTGTATGAGACGTATATGATGCAATAAAAATTTGATAAATATACCACAAGATGCTATATTCAATGGATTATCATATATATGAATAAAATGATAATGTGTATTTTGATTTATTTTATGCGTATTTTATTGAATCTATTATTAGTTGTATAAGTTTTAATATTTTTTTTTCCTTTATAATTTATAAATATTTTTAGTATGCACCTTCTCTTCCAGTAACATTTTGGTTATATTCTTAGGACTGTGAAAAGAGGTAAAGAAATGAGATAAAAAGAAAAGTTTCTTCACAAGAAAAGAAAAATGTTGTAGTGAGTAAAGAATGATTTTGGGATAATAATTTAAGAAGATTTTTCTTACTCTTCTAAAAGAATATTTTTTAGAATAAATAATGTTTAGAAGATGGATCTTGAAAGAAAGTTTCATCACTAGATGCTATCACTAAGGATAGGTTTAAAATATGTTATTAAGGACTAAAAAATATTAATAAACGATAATGTTAAATGAACAATTATTAGATGTTATTGCTAAGGATAGGTTTACAATATGTTATTAAGGACTAAAAAATTATTAATAAAAGATTATGTTATCACTAAGGATAGGTTTAAAATATGTTATTGAGAACTAAAAAATGTATTAATAAAAGATTATATTAAAAGAACAATTATGAAGTGTAATGAAATCTTCTAACTTGTATTTTAATTGATTTATATGTATTATAATAGTTATTTTATTAATAAAAGATTATGTTAAAAGAACAATTATTAGATGCTATCACTAAGGATAAGTTTAAAATATGTTATTAAGGACCTAAAAAAAGGGTTTTAATAAAAAGATTATATTAAAAGAATAATTATGAAATGTAATGAAATCTTATAACTTGTATTTTAATTGATTTATATCTATTATAATAGTTATTTTATTATTGTGGGTTGATGGTGGCAAGACAAATATTTGCCTAGAAAAATGAAGGTTGTGTCAATTATACAAAGGATAAGGTAATTGACAATTTTGAAATTTGAATTGTTAATAGAATATTTCTACTTGTATTAATGTATGATGAAATGCAACTAAGAATGTATTTATTCTATGACTCAATTCTTACAATTTCATCACACCTCTTCAAGAATTTCTATCACCCCTCTTCTTTGTGAGGTGTTTATCCTATACTCAAGAAGCTACCACATCCTTGCCTCGTATAGAAAAGGTTTAAGGCCCTTAGGTTTGTGTTCTCTTTCTTCACATTTTCAATATTCTTTTGTATAGCATAGCTATAAAATCTATTGTTGCCAACACATCCCCTCTCTTTTTAATAAGAGAGAACATGAAAACATAGTATTTTTTTTTCTTTCTAATATTAAATGTTTAAACTCATCTTCAACTGATCTTTCATATGTAACTTCTTAATTGATGTCAATAACCAAATTGAAGATAGGATAGAAATCGAAGACTAGTCCAATTTTCCACCTTTTATCACCACAAAATTTGTATGCAATAAATTTTAAACCACAAATATCAATGAAACCAAAACATAACAAGATCTCTGCAAGAGCTTAAGTCCCTGCCTTGTGCAAGAAAGGAGAAGTAAGAAGCATTGTGAAAGAGGATAACATGTAAATACAAACATAAATGTTGAATCAGTTGCATACAACTGTGGAGCAGCAAGAAACAACAATCTTGATATAATGATTTTTTGCCAAAATTTAACTAGACAAAAGCATGCATAAAAAATACAATATACATATGCTTGAAAACGAATCTTTGAAAACACAATTTGGCCAGAATTGGACAAAACAGTGCTAATTCAAATAAGATCTTTGACTTAGAAGAATAGTACCTGCTAGTCTGATCTTTTGTTCCTTATGGTTCTTTTAAACATTTCTCTGTCCCGTAAACCTTTGACTAAAGATAAGATTTTGCATTCATTACAAAGAGTGTCATATTCTCATGCTAATATCAATATCATACCAAATGCATGTCAAATCACTAACAATGTGAAAAACAACATACCTTCACTAGTAACTAAATTCCATATTCTCAAATTCACCAAATTTTAAATCATCATAAGAATGGTATGGCAATGATAAGGGAAATCATATTGAAGAAATGATAAATGATAAGCTGAGGATGCTAGGACTAACTTCAAATAAACAATATTCTAGTTCATACATGCTGCTCCTCCTTTGATAAAATTCTTTTGCAGATAAATAAGTAAGAAAATGTTTAGTTCTTACTGCATTAGCATATGTTACTGTATTTAATGACATGTACAAAGACAACCAAGACCTTGAATAATTGTTCACAAATAAGATCTTACACATGAACAATATGGTGAACATATCTTCTGAGTTGAAGAGCTCAATGCAAAAAGATCTTACACATGAACAATATGGTGAACATATCTTTTGAGTTGAAGAGCTCAATTCTTTTGCACGCCATTAACACTATCGTCATCTTGGTCAAATTGATCTCTTTGTAATGGCTGCAAGTAAGGATAATCAGTAACAATAGAAGGGAAAAAATATAGAGAAGAGAAAATATAAAATTAGAATTAAAATACAAAAGAATAAATCTAAAATCTAAATCATACTATTATTAATTGATACCCTAACTTTTGTATTCAACAAGTAATGAGAGCAGTAAATAATACCACATAATTTTTTTTCCCAAAGAGAATGTTTCAAGGACACGCATACCCTTGGAATCAAGATGATTACACAGTTATATCCAGCTATATAATGTTATGTCTAAATATGAAATCTAAAACATTTAGACAAATAAATATGCTTTAGCCTAGAGTTTATCTGAGTAATTGCATATTACATATTATGACAATCTACAACTCATATATGAAAAAGGAATATCGATTTTTTTGAACTCTTATACGAAAACAATAAATCGGTTCAAATTGAAAAACAGGAATTGATTTCCCTTCTCAAAATTAAATTCTCAATTCCAATTCAATGCCTCAATTCTAATTCCAGGTTTTGAGGTAGATTGGCAGAATGCTCATTTTGAACCAAAATTAGAATTGGCCTATATCAATTCACCAATTTTCATCTTCCAATTCTAGATCAATTCCAACAACCAAACTAGAAGAAAATGAAAAAAAAATTATAAATTAAAACCTGGAAAATAGAGAAAATGTGCCACTACTACAGAGACTTCAGATTCATGGACTCCCACAGAGGCTTCAGATTCTTGAACTTGTAGCAGCAAGAACAATTACCCCACTGTCACCTGAAAACCCATCCATCTCCGTCAGTAGTTGATTGATGATTTGCTTCCTAAAATCCCCTATAGAAAACGACAATGTTCAGAATACAATATAGATATGCACCACAATAAAAACCCTTCCTGTTTCATTCTTTACCGTTGAAAAATCCATCAACATACAGTAATTTGAGAGGAAATTTCTTGACTAAGAAACATGTGAATAAAATATCTAAGTTATCACAAACAAATGCCCTATTTTACAAAATGAGGGAAAGTTAAAACCCTAGCATCGGAAACTCGCCTTTACATGTTCCTCTGTTCTACGGAATAATTTAAATCGCTAATCCTCTGAAAACATAAACTGGCTTGGAACCTCCACTTTGTGTAATAAACATCTGCAACCACCGGGACAATGTTAATTTACAGCACCTCTGTGTAAATTGAAAAGGAAAAATAAAAGACATTAAATTCAATACTAGAATGTTTGAAATCAGAATATTTTGTGGGGGTGGAGCATGCGTATGCATCATAGCCTGGAACATAAGGGCTCATTCTGCAGGTAATCTTATCTTTAACAGAAACTTAATTTTTTACTTATTGATTAATATAGCCCACCTTTTCATTTTACTGCTTGCACAAGGCACCTGCTATTTCAACTTTCCTTGTGTTCAACGGTCCCTACAACAATCTGTAAATTGTACTTACTCCCATCATCGGCCAAACTTTTACAAATTGCAATTAATCGGCTAGTTTGTGTTGGATTTGTCTCTTCACTATATCAGATTGTCATCAAATTTTTGCCTTATTATGTGAGCACAAGCAATACTTCCAAAGTGTCCAACACCATGTTTTCTTCTCAACCATGTCTCATAAGGTATCATTTTTTACACTTTTTGTTAGACATCTATTTAACAAATATATAGATGTAGCAATACTTTCAACCCAAAATATGTTTGGCAGGGCTTTAGCTTTGAGTATGCTTCTGGCCATTTTCACAATAGTGTGATTTTTCAGTTCGACAACTCCATTTTGTTGAGGAGTATTTTTGGCTATTTCCACAATAGTGTGATTTTTCAGTTCAACAACTCCATTTTGTTGAAGAGTATAACTTACAATTAATTACCTTTGGATCCTATTGTTTATACAAAAATTTTGAGACTCATTAGAGGTGAACTCTCCCACTCTATATGAACGTAGGGTTTTGATGGGATAGCCAATTTGGTTTTCTACTCTAGCCTTAAATTGTTGAAACTTGTTAAAGGCTTTTGATTTTTCTTTGATGAAGTAGACCAAAGTCTTTTTGCTGAAATCATCCACAAAAATTATAAAATATCTATTTTTACTAAGTGATAATGTTTGCATTGGGCCATAGATATCAGTATGTACTAACTCAAGTGGTGCCTTTGCTCTTAAAGATCTTCCTATTGGGAAGGAAGGAGGGTGTTGTTTACCAACAACACAACTTTTACACACCTAATCATTATGTGAAATATGTGGTAGTCCTCTTCCCGTATTCTTTTGAGAGAGTAGCTTTAGTCCTTTGAAATTTAAATGTCCATATCTAATGTGTCACAACAAAGATTGGTCTTTATAATTAGATATAAAGACTTCAGTTTCACTATATGCAAACTTCAAAGGAAAAATCATATTCTGCACCATGCCAATCTTTGCCACTATTTGATTTTTTTTGTTTTTGTCATAAATGACACATTTGCTATTTTCAAATAATGCAAAATATCCCTTTTCAGCTAATTGTCCTATGGGCAACAAATTATGTGCTAATCTAGGTATGTACAAAACATCACAAATATACCTTTCTTGACCTTGTTTGGATTTCACTACAATTGTCCCCTTACCCATGACTTCAACTTCTTTGTTATCACCAAGTGGCACTTGCGTTCTAATCGAATCATCTGTATCTACAAAGATATTTTTATTTCCAGTCATGTGGCTACTACAACCACTATCCAAGATCCATACATTCTCTACCTCTTCATTTGTAGCACTGCAAGCAAAAAACAAATTGGTATCTGACTAATCTTCTTTTTCTTTAGAAAAATGTGCACAATGTTTATTCTTTTTCCAGCAATCTCATTCATAATGCCCAAACATTTTGTTGTAGTGACATTGTACATGTGATTTGTCAAAGTTTTGACTACTTTTTTGTGTATCATCAGAATTTCTTGATCTGAAATAATTTTCGTTTTGTGCACTTCTAGCTCCTCTATGGAAATTATTATTTCTCCCTCTTCCCCTATACTTTCCTACATTCTTATGAGATGGTTCTTCTTATCCTTTCCCCTTTTTTAAAATTTTTTTATGTTCTGATTAAGTAAAAATGGGATTTGAAAGGTCCTGAAACCTTATACAAAAGCATAAAAAGATCGGACAATGAGAGACCATAATACAACTATGGTGCCCCACCAAGCGAGCCAAAGGAACTAACCAAAGTTCCTATCCATTGGAAAAAAACATCCCAACCAAACAGAACAAAGGGCAATTACGATTTACATTTTTGCCCTTCCTTATGAGAACATAAATTCATTTCAAAAGGAGTAGATGGTTTATTTTTCTTTCCCTTAACTATCGTCCATCCATCCTCCACCTTACCAGTGACCTTCTACCAAGCCAAGGAAGAACTAGAAGAGCCCACAAAAGGACCAGTATCATGAGAATCCACAAAAGGGATAGGATTAGAACTACTACCATTCCCCAAAACCTTCCCAAGAGAAAAATGGATAGTAGAACGTGCAACACCAGCAATCAAGACAGCATCAGGACCAGAGACATCATCAATAATCCGGTCAGGAACAATAGCAGCACTTGAAATATTTGTGTTAGTTTCAAAGGCTTGTTCAACTAATTTTTCTACAAAACTATTCATTATGTGTTCATGTGTTTGAAGAGAGCCCATAAGCTCATTTACAGATAAAAGACTTAAGTCTTTTGACTCTTCTATAGCCACAAACACATGATCAAATTTAGGAGGGATGCATCTAAGGATTTTTTTCATGACTTTTTGAACTACCAATTTTTCTCCATAGGACCTGATCTAATTGACCAAACTCATCACACGAGTAAAGAATTCTTGCATGGGTTATGACTCTTTCATTACCAAATTTTCAAAATCCCTTCTGACCATCTGCAATCTAATTGTTGTTACTTTATATGTCCTTTGATAAGCATTCTATAACAAATCTCAGGCATGTTTAGATTTTGTGTTGCAACAATTCTTGGGAAAATTGACTCATATATAGCCTATTGAATGATAAACAAGGCATTTGAGTCTTTTTGCTTATTTTCTTTTAATTTGTCTTTTTTTGTTTGACTTGAGGCTGCAAGAGCTTGAGCATCTGCAGGCTCTATATATCCTTGTTCTACCAATTCCCATAAAACTTGGGATTTAAACAAGGTTTTCATTTTTATGCTTTGTATGATAGTTGGTTACTCTTTTTTGACATCTATTATCTTTGTAGTTGTATATGTTTTATCAATTGTAAATAAAATATCATCTCATCTTCCTTTTGGATGGATGTTGGAGTTAGTTTCTATGTGGTTTTTTTTATGAAGATGCTCTTCTTTTGGACCTGCTATTTGGACTGGGAGTTGTCAATTATTTGTACCCATATCCAGATATGTTATGCTTTTCTCTGTTTAGGATTATTTGTTGTTATTGTTGTCTTTTTTTAGCTTATAAAATATTATGCACAGAGCACATTTGTGGTTGTTAACAACGGAGTATCTTTTGGGTACATTTCAATGTAAACATAGGGTTTCTTCCTTGTTGTAGCAAAACTTTGTTGGCTTGTTGTTGGTTATAAGTTCCATCATGTTTGATTGAAGTGGTGTTGTAAATACATAATTTTTGAATTTGTTTGTCTCCTCAAATCCAACAGTTTGGACTCTTAGAAAATGTAAGACACTGAATTGTTTCTAGAAAAATCTTAATGCAAACTAAAATTAATAATTTTTTGCCAATTCAATATTTAAAAAACCTTTTTAAAATTCCATCTAGCCAATGAAATTTGAAGACAAAAATTAAGAAAATAGGAAAAATAACAACATTAAAAAGTTTAAGCTTTAAACTTAAGAGGAGGCAAAAAAAAATTTCTTCTACACAAAATTCAAAGCAGAGTTAATTGATAAAAAAGTCATGTGAAAATATTAGAATCTTCCACATTAAGTTCAAAATTCAATTTTCACCAACTATTAAGCATAAGTATTTGAGAAAAAACTAAATTTGAAGCAGACAATAATAGCTTGTCTAGAAAAATGAACCCGGAAGTTTTTTTTAGTTGTGGAAGGAACCTTTTCTTTGGGCTTCTTCTTGGTAGTGACATTAGGATTTCTCCCCCCCTCCAGTAATCGTGTGACCATGCGTACAAAGGATTATGGTGTGTAGTTGTAGGATTATGGTGCGTAGTGAGAGGATTGTGGTGTGTAATTGCATAATCATGGTTTGTGGTGAGAGGATTAAGATTATAATTATGGTGTGTAGCGAGGGGATCATGGTGTGTACTAGAAATGTGGGTTGTATGTTTTTCCTCTTCTCTCTAAGATGTATGTTCAACCTTCTCAACGTGAACCTTCCACTCAGCCTCGCTTTCTCTAGCTTCCCTCTTTTGGTGAGCTATTTCCTTTTTAGTCCTATCATGTGCAAAAGCCTTCTCAATCTACAAAACACACCCAACATTAACAAAAAAATATTTAAAAAAATATTTAAATAAACAGAGGTCACATTTTTTAGTTGACGCTTTGCTTTGTCTAGTGGCTTTTCAAGAGAAAAAAATTGTGCAATTATTGCTTTTGGCGTGTAATTTTCTTCGACCCCTACCTTTTGTCCACTAGAGAAGTAGTGGTTTCAAAAATGTTTGCAAATGGTAGTAAGTAATATGCTTTTATTAGAGCAAATGAAAATGAAAAATAGTAAATCCAACTATGCTTGAACCCTAACACAGAGAAAAAGGTGAGAGAAAAAAAAACCTTATCGTTCATAACATCTGCCCTTTTTTGAGTTGCCTTCTAACAGGCACATGTAGTAGACATGACATGCCACCTATTGGATGATGCTCATGTAAATGGAGTGTTCAACAGAGATGTCTATGCAGCCACCAGAAACTTAAAACTTACCAAGGAGGTACTTAGTTTTTTTTCTAACTCTCCTTGGTATGTTTTAATTTTTTTATGACTACATAAACACTAGTGTGTTGAACCAATGTCCTATGTTTTCAAAACATTTTTTTCCCTAAATTTTGTTAATAGAAAAATAAAAATACCACCAGGAAAATTAGTAGTGGCCAATCAAAAAATATGAATAAATCTACAAAATCTTACTTTAATAGAATGATTTCTATCGAGCATAGGATAAGAAGGTTGCACACAGTTTCCAAGAAATGAATTAATAAGAAAAAGAAACCTGAAAACATAAGTCTCCTACCTTAATGACAGAGACTGATAATAAATATTGAACTCTAATTTAATGTGCAAACCTTCAATCAAGTGAACGAGAAGATTTTATCGTGTTGTGTTGGATTTAGATGCTCAAATAATTATGCGATATTTCTACAACATGTCAATTCTTTTTTGAAAATTCTTTCGTAAGTTGATTGAGGAAGAAGAAATGATTTGTAGGTTCAGAATTCACTTGAATTAGTTTTCTTGAATTTTATTTTAAAACTAGCAATTGTACCCCAACAAGGTGCAATGGTTACGTCGATAGGAAGATGTACCCAAATAATATATTGAAAGACGGGGAATGTTTTTTTTACTAAAACCATATTTTTCTCTTATTTTATACAAACATGTTCTTTCGTAAGTTTGTCAACCTTTCGAGAAAATTTCCCAATCCACAAGTTTTCCTTTGAGCTTGAACAATGAAGGACAAGGAGAAATTTTTTTGTCTTATTTCATACAAACATGTTCTTTCTATCTTATTTTGAGTTCATACTATCTATTTCATACTCCTTTACTGATGAATGATATTTTTAGTACAAGTGCATCATGGATCGTTACCTCCAGTATTGGTGTCTATTCATTGGGTTACATGGTCAAAGCATACCACGAATAAATGAAATTTGATGAAAAATAAATTATGATTTGACTTCTATCTATGAAATTCTAGTCTCTTCTCACTTATATTACTTTAGAAGTCTCATTAAGCATTATTTTCAAGCACCATGCATCTATACAATTACAATATTATTAAAATTAAAAATTTCCAAGTTCAACTTCTGTATAGCTGAACCATTACAAATTATCTCAAAATGAAAACAAAAAAAGTCTAACATAATTACATCAAAATAAATTGAAAAGAGTAGGTTTACAAACATATTTCAGAAAATGCAAAGGGATGTGAAGCAACATTAGGAATATACAACTATAAAGGAAACAAAATATACATGAACATTAACAAATTTACATACATTAATCTGGCATGTGGATATGTATTTCCAAAAGGCAGACCTAGCATTGACTCAAGATATACAATTAATACAAGAAAAAAGGATCATACAAAGTGACAAAGGTTGGAGTAAGAACCATGAAGATTCTCTCCTCACCAACTCCAAGTTTTAGATTGATTGTCAGCCTCTTACCCATTTCCTTCTAGCCAACCAACTTTCCATTGAGTTCAAGCATTCCTCTCATATTTTTCCCATTAAGGATCTTCTCCTCCAACTTTTCAGCTTAACGACATTCAGAGTTCTTGGAAAATAATGTAAACTTCAATGTCAATATGCCTCATGGTATCATAAAACAAGGCTTTAAAAGATACCCCATCAATACATACATTTGACTCTCTTAAGCAAAAGGTGTGTTCAAGCTCTCTAAACACTTTTTCAAGAAACTAAAAATGAAACTTGGTTCCTTCTTATCACTGCAAAAATCCTAAATGTATAATATTTAAAGATAAAATATTTATTTTAATTAATAATTAAGTTTGTAATTAATGTATAGAAAGAATAGAACAATTTAGGTTAAATAAAATTTAATATGGTTGTTGGATAGAAAAATAAAGCTAATGTTAACTGATTTAGAATGTGATTATAAACACATAAAATTCATAAGGTTGTATGTGAAACTAAAGAAAAATAGTTATAAGTATAAGGAAAATAATGGTATAGAATAAATTAAGATTCTCAAAGGTGAGAAACAAGTACAAACAAGAACTACATAAATTTCAAGATTTTTATTAAAAACATCACAAAATCCATTTCTCAACTTTTACAACTTACCAATATTCATGAGTTAGTTAAAAAATACTAATAATAACTTAATGAGCACTTTTCTTACCAATTTTTAAAAAAAAGCAATAAGAACTGTAGCCACTGCAATGAACGAAGAATAATTACCTCGTAATTTTTGAAAAGATCAATGCCATCTCTCAAAATGTAAAAGGTAAGCCCAATTAGTATCCAATTTCATCTAAATACGAATCTCTCAAAATACATGAATAATAATAACACTCCAAACAAACCAAGCTTTGTTATGGTAATTTACACAAAAAGCCCACACAACTATTTTGTAAGTTGAGAATACATACCAAACTCCAACAATCTTAGTTAATAATAAACCCAAATCAAAAGAACCTACCAAATGAAGGCCAACACTATATGTTGGGGCTTGTACTTGAATGACTCTCTCTTGTGCAGTACCATTACTCCATATCTCTCCCATCATCTTCACTGGGAAACTCTACTCACTGCCCACGGAACATCAAATTTTTGATAAAAGCATGCCTACAATATTTAAAAGAAAATTTATAAAACCCATAAGATTTAAATAACCAAAAGATAGTACTTTTGATCCCTACGCTATGTTGTATATTAGTGTCTAACACTTAGTCATTTTCTAGGCAATGTTGGTTAGTCATCACTGCGACTGAGCCATCTTATTAAGGCTGAGTCATGTATAAACTTGCATAGTTACCGAGCAGTAGTTACTGTCGAGCAAGTCAGAGGTCATCGAGTAGTTCAGTAGTCATCGAGTAGTTTATGTCGAGTTGTATAGAAGAGTCAATGTGAGCACCAATATATGAAGAATAGTAATTGCTGAGTATCAGAGACTTCATATATCAAGCAAGCCAGTTTTGACATATGTATTTGTTATGGCACAAATACCAAGTTAAACTATTTTGGCCTACTTCTATGTGAGATTTAATGATTGTTGAGGGAATCAAGGAGTTGATTAAATCTTCTAATTATTATTTTTTAATCCCTATGCAAGTCATGTAACCTATCAGAAAAAGGGAATGCTTAAGTGACATAAGTAATGAATCTAGATTGTTGATCTTGATCTAGAAGATTAATCATATGCTTATATAAGGATATATCAAAACCCTAAACGTAGTAAGAATGAAGTGGAATAGAGAAGTTCTCTTGTATGCCATGCAGAATAGAGTAGTGTTTTGATTGTTAGAGGTGGAGATCAGGTAGAGTGATCGAGAAAAGCAGTCAAGGATAGAACAAAGCTATATTTGATTTTGGAGATCAAACAAGTATTGAAAGGAGAAGATTTGTTATCAGCATTTATAGTGAAAACTAAAGGATCAGGTACTGATACATTTTAGCAGATGAATCAGGGTAAATCTCTTTACAGAGTAGTCCTAACAGGCTTTCATAAATCTCTTAACCAAGTGCTTACTTAGTTGTAAGTTTCAAATCCGTTATTCAAGGTAGATTGTATAAGTTTGTAAGCTCTTAACAGGGCAGACCCCTTAGAGGGTAGATCATATGAAGTGATCAAACATTGTATCCCTAACATGCACACTTTAATAATGCAGTAGTAAAGATTTGTGTGTGTCATCCCCACCCCAGTTTTACCTTTCAAGGGTTTCTAGGTAACCCAAATTTATGTGTTATGTGTTTCATTTGATGGATGAAGTTAGAATGTTAGATCTATTTCAGTATTGAAATTCATGTTTATGGTATGTATGTGGAATTAGTTTCAAAGTATGAAAGACTAGTGGATAACTGATTTACAATATCTCACTTTCCCATATTAGATTTCCAATAATTGGTATTAGAGCTGAGTTCTCTTAGAAGAAGTATAACCACTTGAGAGTTAAGGTCTTGGAGATGGAAGTTTATAAGTTGGGAAAGATCATAGAGAATCAAAAGATTGACATCCAACTTGAAGCAACCAAAGGAGAATTGAAGAAATCCTTAAGCAGAAGGACAAAAATTGCAATCCAACTAAATGGTACACAATATCAAGAAGAAGATACTAAAGGCCTATTTGACAATGGAAACTCTATTGAAAGTGATGTAGCTATAGCAGATCTGTTAGAAAGAAATAATTCATTGAATGAAAATGTGAGAAGTCTAAAGAGAGAACATGAAATTCAATCACTTAGATTATATGAAGTGATTGAACAGAAAAAGAAAGCTGAAGAAGACAAGACAATGGCAGAAGAAGACAAAAGAAAAATGGCTATAAGACTTGATGAGAGGAAATGTGATATGTAGAGGCTGACAAACAATCAATTGGACATGGTAAATCAACTGTTACTTGCAAATCAAGAATTGAGTGGGAAAAATATAAAAATCACAAATCTAAGATCAGAGAACAATCAACTAAAGAATGAATTGAGATCTGAAAAGGAACTTAATGAAAGGATGAACAATCCAAATGAAGTTGTGAAGTACTTTAAAGAAATGTTGAGGTCACCAAGAAGATCCAGTGACACTTCTAGACTTGGACATGATGAGCACCTATCATCCACTGAAGAAGGAGAATCATCAAAGAATGGAGAACAGAGAAATGCAAAGTCAAAGAAAAACAAACCTACATGTCATCATTGTGGAAAGCTAGGACACACAACAAACATTTGCAGAAGCAAGAATGGTAAGTCCAATCATAAACCTAAATTCAATGGAAATTGTTTTAATTGTAAGAAGTGTGGACATCAGGCAGATGAATGCAGGTCAAAGGTTAGTAAGGCACCTACTACACCTAGATTTCAAGGACATTGTTTTAACTGTCAGAAATATGGTCATGGAGCACAAGAATGTAGATCCAATGCTAAACCAAAGTGGACATCCAATAAGCAGAATAAAGCATCTAAGAAAGGTAGCACATTCAATTGGGTTTACAATACATGGTATAGTTGTCATTATTGTGGAGGATATGGTCATATTGGAGAAAACTGTGTAAGGACACATTTTAGAGGTAAATCCAAAAGTTGGATGAGTGGAAGTCTAGCTTGTTATAAATGCCACAAGATTGGTCACATAAAAAGAGGATGCAAAGAACAAGCACCGAGTAATGAACAAATAGAAAATGAAGAGACTATTGAATAGATAAGGAACCAAATGAATAAAACATGGAGAAAGAAAGAGGAAGCAAGCAGTAGTGGATCCAGTGAACCTGAGGTCACCCAATCCAATGGATCAACTGACCAAACTACTTCTATCCAAAAAGGTATGTAAGGAACTGAATCTTCAAATGTTATATTTTTTACACTGATTCCTAATATTTGAGATGTTAAAATCCATATCTGCATGAATTAAGATGCATTAGGACAGATTTGAGAAAAGAGTAAAAATACATAATTGATGCCAAGCATCAGTATTTAAGTCTATAGTGACCGAGCCACTCAGTGTGTGTCGATCTCTTGTAATATCTGAGATGTTATATCTATCGAGCTGAAATATAAATAGTAGTATTAACCGAGTCATAGTTTCAACCGAGTTGACATGTGAAGGCCGAGACAACTATATTCACCTAAAAAGTGTACAAATAATTTAATAAAGACCTAATCCGACTGTTTGAGTCTATAAAGTGAAATATTAACATTCATTCTCATTTCACCCAATGATTTTAGAATTTGCAGATCGATTTTAAGGCGATTGAGAAGAGAAATCTATGCTAAGTCAAGTTTGTGAAGATCTTTACAGCATGTTGTTGGCAAACATCATGAAAGACTATTGAAATAAGGTATTACTGAGCTACTTGAACCTATAATTTGAACCCTAAATTTGGAAATATGGCATCTACACCATCTGCAATAGTTAGGAAGCAAAGGAAAGAAGTTTAAAGTGTTCAACTTGTAAGGAGTGATGCATGTAAGCCACCAAAATTTCAAGTTGTACCAGAAAGCGCGGTGAAGGGAGATCTCATAGGAGCCCTGTCATCGATTTCACCAAAGGTCTTGATGATACATAATGTGTGTGCATCCTACATGATCAAAATTAGAGAAATTGGAGATTATGAATTGAGGGAAGCTTACAATAGGTTGTGTGATAACGAAGTGTTGATAGCAGAGCATCAACATGTTGCTGAGAAAGGATTAGTGTTTACCCTAGATTTCCCTCGTAATTTCAAAGTTGAATGGATTAAAATCATCTTGAGCAGAGTTCATGACATGCAAGTGTGGTTGGAGAATGGGCCAGTCAAGATCACCAAAGAAATGATTCATCCAGTCATCGGTTATCCCATTCTTACCAGGAAGAAAACAATGAGATGCCAAAGTAAAGAGATAATTCAACCTAACACATTGGTGGTATGGAACAAAGGAGGAATGACAATCTCTACGATTATAGATCTAGAGATAGATTTTGCAGTGAGAGTCATAGCTCACAAATTTTATCAGTCAAGCAGGATGGATAGTGTTCCCTACATTGCACTAGATCGGGCATGGAAGATGGTGAAGAAAGATCATACTTATGATCTTGTTGAGCTGCAGTTGACTTAGCTTGTTGAGAACCTAACATCAATTAGGAAGGCTAAGAATTCAATGTGTAAGTTCGGTTCCCTGATAGTTTTTTTATTCTTATATGTACAAAATAGTTTTCCTACTATAGGAGATGTAGTATGGAGTAAGGACCAACCAATAACTTAGCATATCAATGAGTTTATTCATCAGTTAGTTGATAATTTTGATAGCGTTATGGAAAGTTACTTTTTTGAATTCAAGAAAAAGATGAGGAAGATAAGTAGAGCTCTTGTATCCCTAGTAGAAAAGCACTACAATGACATATGCTTTCTAGTGGATACCGACAATACTTATGTTCAGGTTGTTATGCCTAGGGTAGCATGGTGAAGGCCATTACCTTATGAGGTCAACGTAGATGAGACATCAGTAGCAAAAACTGCTTTATTGGCTGAGGAGATTGATAGGAAGGCCAAACCTTTTGGAAATTACGAAGAAGAAAAATCCAAAATAACTATGGGGTTAAAGTCTGCAACCCTAGAGAGGAAAAGGAAGAAAATAGTCAAGAATCTAGAAAAGATGCTAGGAGAAGGTGAAGAGGAAAATGCACCTCTTGAAACTACACAAGGTCAAGGTGAAGATCAATCTAGCAAATTTGAAGGAAGTGAAGAGGAGGAAACTAAAATTCAAAATAAGGGAAAGGAGATATCGGTTGCCAAGCCCAGTAAAAGGAAGGTATAGAAACAAAATCCAACTCCTCCTGCAACACTTAGACTGAGAACCAGGGCAACTTCAACTGCCACAGTTGTCGTGCCCCAAAGAAAAATGCCAGCAAAGAAAATTGAAGGGGAAGGGTCAAGTAAATGAAAACAAGTACAAACTAGAGTTATTCTGAGTCATCCTAAGAAGAAGTCGAGAAGGAAATTAGTATTGTAGAAGGATGATGATGAAGAAATGACTAACATAGATGATAATACTCAAGATAATCAGAGACATTCAATTAAACATAATTCCTTTTTTATTTTGTACGCTCTCTATGTTAATTACTATCAACTATAAAATTTCAAGCACCTCACCATATGTCATGTGATGAGAAGGTAAACCCAATGGGAAAAGAAATGGTAGAATGATGAACTACAATTGATTTGAATACATTTGTATAACTTGAAGATCTGTGATTTAAGATCATTGAGTTGCTGATTAGATATGGAAGATGATTAAATCAGTAATATGTTGTCATTGATGTCAACTAGTTTTGATAGTACTTATCTTGTAAGTTACTATACCCAAACATCTGTAGAAGAAGAAGAAAAGAGATGAAGAACAGAATATATCTACATAAGAAAGATGGAGATGACATATAAGGATAAGGAATACATTGGGTAACTTATGAATGAGTCTATGACCTTATGCCATTGACTTGATTATGTTGCATTCATCTATTGCAGTGTTGTTGGTTAAAGAACCATTTCAGTATACACCAACGTAGTGTAGTGTATACCGATCACAGTATAAACTGAGCTTGTGTTCACCAACACATTTCTTTGTTAACCGAGCAGAAGAAAAGAACTAAATGACTAGTTTAGCTGATGGAAGTTGATGAGTTGTAAAGTACCTCGAAATCATAGATGAAGATAATGTTTGTTATGAAGATCGACGGCTAAAATAATTCAAAGAAGATCTAAGGGATTGAAACAAAATGTGTTACTGACACATCAACCGAGGAAGGTTTAAGTGGAAAAATCAACAAAGGAGATTAAGCAGCAAAATCTGATGGATGGAATTAAAACGGTTTACTCGTCTATTTAAGAGACTGGGATTTCATGATGAAATCATGCTGGAAGAAGGAGACTGCAGAAGATATCGTGTGAATAAGCTTCATGCATGCCTAATCAGACTGGTTAAGGAGAACTGAACTACAGAGATTACTGAGTGTCAGAAAGCTATTACTAAGCAATAGTAAGTTACTCAATATTGATTGAAACAGAATTGAAATATTGATTAGAGGATTTGAATGAACTTAACATAGATCTAATAATCTGCAATTGAAGTCGTGTTGTAATCAGATCAACTGTTGTTACATTTTAACCATTGTAATCAGAGAAATCTCTTAACAGAGTGGACTAGAAAGTCTTGTAATGTCATTCATAGAGTGTACATTTGTTATCATGTCAACCCCATAGTGAATGCTAGTTGGACGATAATGGTTGGTCTAAAATCCTCTAACAAGGTCACAGCTCATAGTGTGTTTGTAACCTTTAACAGGGCTGGGTCTTCACCGACCTCACTTCAGAAGAGTGAACAATTTTTGGGTTGTCGGTCTCAGGTGGTTATTCCCTTCACAGGGTTTCCACGTTAAATCTCTTATGTTATGTGTTGATTGTGATGATTGTTTGATTCATACTTTGCATGTTGCATATTGGATTTGATTAGTAATCATTATATGTTATTAACTGGTAATCGGTAAAAGTACAAACATAATACTATTTTAGTTTACCGAGCTGCAGAAGTTTTAGTAAATTGTTTTTGGATATACATTTTGTGAGTGGGACTGTGGATAACTAATTCACCCCCCTCTCAGTTATTCTAACATAGAAATCTTGGGATAAATGTGAAATAATATCTAGGACACAACCATATGCAACCTACGTAACTCAAACACTTGCATAAATTTAAGTAGACCTCTCTAACTTTGCCTACACAAAATGTCAAAGCAATTCAGTTTACCGTCAACACAATTCAATTTCCTAGCATCCAACATCACTAATTTGGGCATCTTCGACATACAATATCCTATTAGCTAATTGGTTTGCATAATCATGATTTGTTTCATTTAGGGAACTACAAGCATAAATCAAGGAATAAAAATTGCATAATTGAATGAGTAGAACATATTGACATTTGAAAATGAAATAATTATATTTGCATGATATTTATTTATGATAGTTGTGAGAAAATAATCGATGTAATTATTTATATAATTAATTAATTAGGCATGCATGGCTATATGGGAATTGACTATTAATTAATAATTAATAATTACAATGTGATGTTAGTAGATAAAGATATGAATTAGTGAATTAATGAATTAGTTAATTAAAAAAGAGTTGACTAATTAATGATAATTAATTAGTTAATAGAATGTGATAACATGGTGTATAATTAATTAATTAATCAATCCAATCAACTAATCAATGTGATAATGTTAGATTGAATTAGCTATGATGAATTAATGTATAAAATTGGCGATAAAAGGTGGTGAGATTTAGGCGTCTACATTTGATCCTCTTTGAAAGAGTGTTACTACTAAAAGAAGTAGTAGTTTTTCAACAAAGGGTGAATTAGATAAGATGAACTAATGTGTAGGATTAACTATAGAAGGTGGTGAAATTTAAATGTTTGTATGCACTCCTTTGAAAAGATGTTACAATTGAAAAGTAGCGAATTTCCAAATAAAGAAGGAGAAGAAAACAAAGGATGGATGTAGAGGGATGCCCCAAGTGGCATGGTGGTTAGAGAGATGCTCCTCAAGAGGATATGTTGGAATGAAAAATGTGGATTGTTGATCAAAATGAGAAGAGTTGTGACTAATTTGAAGAAATTTATGGTGATGAATGCTATAAATCTTAGATGAGTTTTGTAATGCCCCTCTCATAGTCTGATTATCTATATGTTATGGTTATTTTAGGATGATGAATTATATGTTAGGATATCATTGATTCTTATAGTTTTACTGACCCCATACTTGCATGTGTATGGTTGATGTGTATGTTTTGTATTTCTATTTGACGTGTCTGATGTAGTTGAGGGACGAAGTCGTAGTTACTTGCTTGCGAGATCCACACGATCAGTCGATCCCTATCATTGCTTGTTTATATTTATGCATATATGTACATGCTCATTTTTTATGCATGTTTGTAGGTATCGGACATCAACTTCCCTGAATTGCCAGGATGCACATGCCCTATCACAATATCTCAATGGTAAGAGAGGGGAGATAACATACAAATCCAAATCCCAACCCAAACCCTTGATTATCCTAAAAATAATGGGCAAGTATCTATTTCTCCCATCCGAATTTTTCAAGGTGATGTGAATTCGTGAGCCCTTCCTTGGTGTTTGTTTATTGTTTAAGTTAGTCAATTTTCGTGTTTTGTGAGTCAAGTGGGTTTGCTTGTGTGAATTATTTGATTTAAATAATTAAATTATGAGTAATTATGAGATTAGAATTATTATATTCTATGAATCTGGAAATATTAGATATAGAGAATATTTAATTATTAATGATAATTAAATACCTAAGTTGTCAATTAAAAAATTGAATTAAAAGTCTAAAATTGGAATAAGATGATTTTAATTAATTATTAAATCCACATATAAAAATTAAAGGGCATCGTTGATTTATTTAATATTTAATTTATCAGCTTGCATAGTTGATCATGTGCTAAAATATTTATTGATTAATTAAGTAATTATATGCAATTTAAATTGCACATTCAGGTTAAGTGAAAATTGAATTAGAATCTAAAGTTAAAAGTTGAGTTAGAAATTATAATTAAAAAAGTGCATTATTTTATTATTGAGTTATTTTATCATGCAAAGTGAATTGATAGAAACTAGTTAGAGAGAGTTGAGTTCTGTTTTAGGGTTTGCATATTTTAGAAACCCTAGGAGAAATAGGTCTTCTTTATGAGGGGTTTCTAAGTATTATTTTCAATTATGTCTATCAGGTTTTGGAGGAGCTTTTGGATGAATTGGAAGATTTTTTGGAAAGCTTGGTTTTTGTGAGCATTGTTTTGAGATTGTTTGAAAGCACTTGGATTTCGAAGGTTGGATTGGATCTTTCTTGGCTTCAAATTTATTAGACATTGGTTGAGGTAGGGTTTGAAACCCTCTTTTTGTAAAATTCTTCTTTTGGAAAGATTGTATGCTTCGTGTCTAGGATTGATTATGTGAATGATTGGTAGTTGGTTTTTGTTTTAAACTAATTTTTTTTTTTGTGAAATTTTGGATTAGTTGATGTTAAATTAGATATGGTATTCAGTTTGGTGGTTTGAAAACCTAGGATGAAATTTTAAGAAATTGTGTGAATTTTCTCAGTTAGGGTATTTACCCCGAAAAGATTGATATTCTGTTCTCAATATGTTTTGCATAAAAAATACAATTTGAAATTGCATGTGAAATCATATTCAAAATAAATTAGTTTTGCCCGAAACCCTAGTTTTCCATTAAAGAAATCAATTGAGAAAATATATGTGTTTAAAAAAAGGGTTTTTGTTATTTGAATTTATTTTTATTATTATTTATTAATTTTTGGATTTAAAAATTATAATATATATATATATATATATATATATATATATATATATATATATATATATATATATAATTTATTAATTTTCAGACTTAAAATTATTATTATATATATATATATATATATATATAATTAATTAATAAATAAAAATTAATTGATTTTTACATGCGGGTTTTAATATTAATGTTTTCATTTATATTTATATTTAGAAAATTAATAACATTATTTTATTATTAAATACATGGTATTTTGATATGCATCGATATTTTAGTTAAATACTTATTTTAAAAAGTATATATATGCATGAGATTTTATTTTAAATAGATAGTTATGTATGAGACATTTATATGAATGCTTTTGTAGTCAAATGAACTTTAGTCAACAAGATGACTGCTTTAGTCAGCTGGAATTTATAATTATATATATTTACGTGCATGGTTATGCAGACATGCAAATATCCAACTGAACTAGTTATGTTTTAAAATTAATTGAATTTCTGGTGCAGGGCACCTTGACAAAGATATGCAAAGGGGTCACTTGAATGACTCATGAAGAATGGTCATGAAGAATGAACGATTGACTCATGAAGAATGATCATGAAGAATGAATGATTTAAAGATCAAAATATAAATGTAATTTGACTTGAAGTTAATTTTGTGAATTTGATGTAATGCAATGTAATGAGCCTAATCTATAAAGGCACGACAATGTTGAATGGATGTAATAGGAGTTGGGTGGCATAGTAGGCCTAGAAGGCTAATAGGTTAGGTCTTAAAGTAGAATAGTGGATTTAATGTTATGTTAAGGTCCTTCATGGACAAATTTTGAAGTCATAGTTTGTAGAAAGTTAATTAGATAAGTTTTAAGTGTTTAAAGATTTAAATGTAATAGTTAGTTGCCAAATGGTGGGAAAAGGCTAAAAATAGGCAATCTTACATGTTGAAGAATCCCAATAATTTGGGATCAGTTAAAGAAGTTATTTTATGACTATGTAAGCCTAAGAAGACATGAGAGCATGAGAAGTTAGAGGAGTTTGAGTTTCAGATTTCCCATTGTATGAACTGTATCTCATTATGCACTAAAATTACCAATTTCTTGCATTTTCTCTGAGCCTTGGAATGTATCATTGAAATAAACACTTGTGCATGGTAGAGATACCCTAATTTCATCTTATTTGATTCATTTTGATAGTCTTTACATTGTTTTTATGTATTTGTAATTGATTGGTCTATAACAGGCAAAGGGTTTGTCCTCTTTCAAGATGTAAATGCTGAGATCCATCCCCTTTTTGTAAATGTTGTTTCTTGGGGATGGATATTGACTTTGTATCTAGTGTTCTAATCATTTAAATATAGGATCAAAGAAGATATTGCAGATGATTGAGGGTGGATAGTCGAGTTGATAGTGTTGGAGGGTAGAGAAGTGACTCGACAGTCACAGGAGGAAAGAATGATTGTCTCAATAAATTTCAGTTTAGTGCAAGGGTTATTTTTCCAAAGTTAACGTTGGATCTTTCTAAATTTGATATATGTTATAGGAAACCTAATTGTGCACATCTTCACCAGAGGGATTGTAAAAATAATATTTTTTTCAAAAGTTATAGAGACCTATATATGGGTCTGTGTAGAGGATAGTGATAGGGTAGTTTTTCATGGATTTCCTTCATGAATGTGTTGGGGATTTTTATAAATGGATTAGGTGTTGTGTGGGGGTGTGTGGAAAAGATTATAAAAGGTATTAGAATATGTAATTTGTTTGAAGAGTTGTTTGGGAAAGATTTGGGAAAATATTTAAAAACCCTCACTATTGTACTGCTAGGACTGTGCAAGAATGGACAGTTTGGTGCAAGGAGATTGAATGGTCACATGAATGAGCTTAGATGTTGGAGAGTGGATGATTTGAGTGTATTGGGATCCTTAGAGGGGTTAGGGTCACCATTGGGAGCATATATTATGAATGTGGTTGTAGAAGCCTATTGGATGAAGAGACATGGCATGGAGCATGGAGCATGAGTGAGTGGTTTGAGTTTGAGGAAGTGAATCAACAATAAAGATGTGGAGTCTAGTGGAGTCTAAAGTGTTTTAAGTTGACCTTTGATAGGTCTATGGAGTGGGATGGGTCCAAGAGTGATCAGTGAATGAAGAATGAGGTAGTTGCTATCAAGCAAAGAAGAAAGGAAGTCATAAAACCATGAATAAATAGTCATTTACCACTAGCCTCTGCATCAAGTGGTATTAGAGCCTAGGATATTTCTTTGGGAGAAGAGTGGGAGAAGACAATCAAATATTTTGAAGACCTAGAGTCCCTTGTTGAACCATTAAAGTTGAATTATCCTTTAAGAGTGTTCTAAGGTGGTGGTTCAAAGTTGAATGAATTCTAGATTGTAGATGAAGTGTGGAGAAATTTTTTGCTGACATCATAGGGATATAGAAGAGATAGTGATCATCAATGTTGATTTGGATGACAGGTACATTGTGGATCCATGCATATTCAAGACACATTGCAAGTGTAGGAACAAAGTTTGTAAAGTCATAGTTTCAAATGGTGTATTTTCAAATTTTGTTTCCATTGAGATGGTTCAGAAGTTAAACTTACCAAGGATAATACATGAGAGACCATATAGTGCACATAGGATAAATGTGGAAGACCAAGTTGAGGTGATAGAGCAAGCACAAGTGCACTTTAGCATTGGGCCATATAAGGACAGCCTATGGTGTGACATCATTCCAATAGTGGATAGTCATTTGATCCTTGGGAGAGCATGGTAGATAAGGAAACGTACCCTCCATGATGGAGCAAAGAACACTTACACATTCTTGGATAGAGGAAGGAGATTTGAGTTGTAGCCCTTGAAAGAAGAATAGGTGCTATGGACAGTGACAAGAAGTGTTGGTATTTTGGAATGAAATGGACTCTTGGAGAGTAAAGGGTAGAAAAAAGACAAAAGGATAGAAGAGAAGGTTGGTGAGAATGCTAATAACAACATCGAACAATTAGTAGAACACCATATAGAGTGTTTCCAAATAGAGATACAAGTGCAGATGCACAAAGAGATGTCAGAGTATGAAGGTGACAAGATTGAGAATACAATGAGGAGGTGTGGGACACAAAAAGAAGAGGCTCAAGGAGTTGAGATGATAGAGAAAGGAATTACAGAGGTTGTTGAAGCAATTGATGAGTGTATGGATGAATGAATCCAAGTGGGGACAGTCAAGTGTCCATTACAAGTTTCTATTGAAAAGAGAGGAGACAGGGTTATGAAGAAGGCCATAAATGAAATGTTTGCATGCCAAGGAGGATGGCATTGGAATGAGGAGTTAAGAGAGGTCTCAAAGATGATAGGGACCTTGGAGAATGAAGAGTTAAAGCTCTTGAAGACAAAAATTAAGGAAGCAACCACAAGTTGGCATAAGAAGATGAGGAAGAGGGTTGTGTGGCCTATTAAAAGGCTTACCACAGAGAAGAGTCTACTGTAGAGAGAACTCACTGGGAGAGTTCAAGGAGTTGCTGATGACAAGAGTGTACAAGTTTCTGAGATTTGTATAGAAACTAGTAGTCAAAGTCTTTAAGACAAGACATATTTATGGGATGAATTAGATGCCATAGTTGAAGAATGGCAAAGGAAGGGTGGAGTAGTGAAAGAATGCCTAGGACATGGGCATGAAGATGCAAGAGAAGATGGTCATGAAGAGAACTTAATGACTAAATTGTCTACAAGGACAGAGATCTCACAAAGGGTGTGTGAGTAGATAGAGGAAGTGTTGAAACTAATGGAGAGAGGAGTGGAGTGCCAAATATATGTGTTGGCCAATAATAACGATTTGATAATTTCTATTTTTAATACTTTTATGATAGGATTGCAAGGATATTATCTTGTTGATCATGTGAATGATGATACTGCAGACATCTATGGGAACATAGATATGAGAGATGACAGACTTGGTGCTTGGTATGGGCTCATAATGTTTGATTGCAGGTGCATGAAGCCAAATAGAGGATACATTTGTGTTGCAGGTCCTCAACAAGCAGTGGACGAAGATTGGAGGAAAAGAAAGAAACTCCCAATCCAAGGGACTTGGATTGATTTGATCCTTGGGAGTATGGTGCAGGGAACCTTAACAAAGATATGCAAAGGGGTCACTTGAATGACTCATGAAGAATGATCATGAAGAATGAATGATTGACTCATGAAGAATGAATGATTTAAAGATCAAAATATGAATGTAATTTGAATTGAAGTCAATTTTGTGAATTTGATGTAATGCAATGTAATAAGCCTAATGTATAAAGGCATGACAATGTTAAATGGATGTAATAGATTTTGGGTGGCATAGTAGGCCTAGAAGGCTAATAGGTTAGATCTTAAAGTAGAATAGTGGATTTAATGTTATGTTAAGGTCTTTCATGGACAAATTTCAAAGTCATAGTTTGGAGAAAGTCAATTAGATAAGTTTTAAATGTTTATAGATTTAAATGTAACAGTTAGTTGCCAAATGGTGGGAAAAGGCTAAAAATAGGCAATCTTACATGTTGAAGAATCCCAATCGTTTGGGATCAATTATAGAAGTTATTTTATGACTATGTAAGCCTAAAAATCCATGAGAGCATGGGAAGGTAGAGAAGTTTGAGATTTAGATTTCTCATTTTATGGGTTGTATCTCATTATGCAATAAAATTACTGATTTCTTGAATTTTCTCAGAGCCTTGGAATGTATTATTGAAATAAACACTTGTGCATGGTAGAGATACCCTTAGTTCATATTATTTGATTCATTTTGATAGTCTTTACATTGTTTTTTTGTATTTGTAAGTGACTGTTCTGTAACAGGCGGAGGGTTTGTCCTCTTTCAAGATGTAAATGCTGAGATCCATCCCCTTTTTGTAAATGTTGTTGCTTGGAGATGGATACCGAATTTGTAATGTGGTTTTCTGATCATTTAAATGCAAGATCAAGGAAGATATTGTAGATGATTGAAGGTGGATAGTCGAGTTGACAGTGTTGGAGGGTAGAGAAGTGACTAGACAGTCACATGAGGAAGGAATGATTATCTTAGTAAATTGTAGTTCATTGTGGGGGTCATTTCTTTAAAGTTAACCATTGGATCTTTCTTAATTTGATATATGTTATAGGAAACCTAATTATGCACATCCTCACTAGAGGGATTGTAAAAATAATATTTTTTTAAAAAGTTATAGATACCTGTATATGGGTCTATGTAGAGGACAGTGATAGGGCAGTTTTTCATGGATTTTCTTCATGAATGTGTTGGGGAGTTTTATAAAGGGATTAGGTGTTGTGTGGGAGTGTGTGGATGAGATTATAAAAGGTATAAGAATATGTGATGTTTTTGAAGAGTTGTTTGGGAAATATTTGGGAAAATATTTAAAAACCCTCACTGTTGTACTACTAGGACTGTGTAAGAATGGACAGTTTGGTGCAAGGAGATAGAATGGTCACAAGAATGAGCTTAGATGTTGGAGAGTGGATGATTTTAGTGTATTGGGATCCTTAGAGGGGTTATGGTCTCCATTGGGAGCATAGATTATGAATGTGTTTGTAGAAGCCTATTGGATGAAGAGTACATGGCATGGAGCATGGAGCATGGAGCATGGGTGACTAGTTTGAGTTTGGGAAAGTGAATGGAGAACCAAGATGTGGAGTATAGTGGAGTCTAAAGTGTTTTAAGTTGACCTTTGATAAGTCTATGGAGTGGGATGGGTCCAAGAGTGATCAGTGATTGAAGAATGAGATAGTTTCTATCAAGCAGGGAAGAAAGGAAGTCATAAACCATGAAGAAATAGTCATTTACCACTAGCCTCTGTATCAAGTGGTATCAGAGCCTAGGATATTTCTTTGGGAGAAGAGTGGGAGAAGACAATATGAGATTTTGAAGACTTAGAGTCCCTTGTTGAACCCTTAAAGTTGAATTATCCTTTAAGAGTGTTCCAAGGTGGTGGTTCAAAGTTGAATGAATCCTAGATTGTAGATGAAGTGTGGAGAAATTTTTTTTTGACATTATAGAGATATAGAAGAGATGGTGATCATCAATGTAGATTTGGATGACAAGTACATTGTGGAGCCATGCTTATTCAAGACACATTGCAAGTGTAGGAACAAAGTTTATAAAGTCATAGTTTCAAATGGTGTATTTTCAAATTTTGTTTCCATTGAGATGGTTCAAAAGTTGAACTTACCAAGGATAATACATGAGAGAACATATATCGCACATAGTATAATGGTGGAAGACCAAGTTGAGGTGACAAAGCAAGCACAAGTGCACTTTAGCATTGGGTCATATGAGGACAGCCTATGGTGTGATATCATTCCAATAGTGGATTGTCATTTTATCCTTGGGAGAGCATGGCAGATAATGAAACATACCCTCCATGATGGAAGAAAGAACACTTACACATTCTTGGATAGAGGAAGGAGAGTTGAGTTGTAGCCCTTGAAAGATGAATAGGTCTCATGGATAGTGACAAGAAGTATTGGTATTTTGGAATGGAATGGACTCTTGGAGATTAAAGGGAAGACAAAAGAAAAAAGGATAGAAGAGAAGGTTGGTGAGAATGCTAATAACAACATTGAACAATTAGTAGAACACCATATAGAGTGTTTCCAATTAGAGATACAAGTGCAGATGCACAAAGAGATGTCAGAGTATGAAGGTGACACGATTGAGAAGACAATGAGGAGGTGTGAGACAAAAAAAGAAGAGGCTCAAGGAGTTGAGATGATAGAGAAATGAATTGCAGAGGTTTCTAAAGCAATTGATGAGTGTATGGATGAAGGAATCCAAGTGGGGATAGTCAAGTTTCCATTACAAGTTGGTATTGAAAAGAGAGAAGACAGGGTTATGAAGAAGGCCATAAATGAAATGTTTGCACGCCAAGGAGGATGGCATTGGAATAAGGAGTTGAGAGAGGAATTAGAGATGACATGGACCTTGAAGAATGAAGATTTCAAACTCTTGAAGATAAAGTTGAAGAAAGTAGCCACAAGTTGGCATAAGAAGATGAGGAAGAGGGTTGTGTGGCCTGTTAAAAGGCTTACTACAAAGAAGAGTCAATTGTAGAGAAAAACTCACTGAGAGAGTTCAAGGAGTTGCTGACGACAAGAGTGTATAAGTTGCTGAGAGTTGTAAAGAAACCTATAGTCAAAGTCTTGAAGAAAAGACATGTTTATGGGATGAATTAGATGCCATAGTTGAAGAATGGAAAAGGAAGGGTGGAGTAGTGAAAGAATGCCTAGGATAGGGGCATGGAGATGCAAGAGAAGATGGTCATGAAGAGACCTTAGTGACTGAATTGTCTACAAGGACATAGATCTCACAAGGGGTGTGTGAGAAGACAGAGGAAGTGTTGAAACTAATGGAGAGAGGAGTGGAGTGCCAAACATATGTTTTGGTCAATGATAACAATTTGATAATTTCTATTTTTAACATTTTTATGATAGGATTGCAGGGATATTATCTTGTTGATCACGTGAATGATGATGTTGTAGACATCTATGGGAACATAGATATGAGAGATGATAGATTTAGTTCTTGGCATGGGCTCATTATGTTTGATTGCAGGTGCATGAAGCCAAACAAAGGATACATTTGTGTTGCAGGTCCTCAACAAGAAGTGGACAAAGATTGGAGGAAAAGAAAGAAACTCCCAATCCAAGGGACTTGGATTGATTTGATCCTTGGGAGTATGGTGCAGGGTACCCTGACAAAGATATGCAAAGGGGTCACTTGAATGACTCATGAAGAATGAATGATTGACTCATGAAGAATGAATGATTTAAAGATCAAAATATGAATGTAATTTGACTTGAAGTAAATTATGTGAATTTGATGTAATGCAATGTAATAAGCCTAATGTATAAAGGCATGCCAATGTTGAATGTATGTAATAGCAGTTGGGTGGCATAGTAGGCCTAGAAGGCTAATAGGTTAGGTCTTAAAGTAGAATAGTGGATTTAATGTTATGTTAAGGTCCTTTGTGGATAAATTTCAAATTCATAGTTTGTAGAAAGTCAATTAGATAAGTTTTAAGTTTTTAAAGATTTAAATGTAACTGTTAGTTGCCAAATGGTGGGAAAAGGCTAAAAATAGGCAATCTTACATGTTGAAGAATCCCAATCATTTGGGATCAGTTATAGAAGTTATTTTATGACTATGTAAGCCTAAGAAGGCATGCGAGCATAGGAAGTTAGAGGAGTTTGAGTTTCAGATTTCCCATTGTATGGACTGTATCTCATTATGCAATAAAATTATTGATTTCTTGCATTTTCTCAGAGCCTTGGAATGTATCATTGAAATAAACACTTGTGCATGGTAGAGATACCCTAAGTTCATCTTATTAGATTCATTTTGATAGTCTTTACATTGTTTTTTGTCTTTGTAAGTGACTAGTTTGTAACAGGTAGAGGGCTTGTCCTCTTTCAAGATGTAAATGTTGAGATCCATCCCCTTTTTGTAAATGTTGTTGCTTGGGGATGGATGTTGACTTTGTAATATAGTGTTCTAATCATTTAAATGAAAGATCAAGGAAGATATTTCATATTATTGAGGGTGGATAGTCGATTTGATAGTGTTGGAGGGTATAGAAGTGACTGGACAATCACAGGAGGAAGGAATGATTGTCTTAGTAAATTTTAGTTCAGTGCGGGGGTCATTTCTCCAAAGTTAACCATTGGATCTTTTTGAATTTGATATATGTTATAGGAAACCTAATTGTACACATCCTCACTAGAGGGATTGTAAAAATAATGTTATTTTCAAAAGTTATAGACACTTGTATACGGGTCTATGTAGAGGACAGTGATAGGGCAGTTTTTCATGGATTTCCTTCATGAATGTGTTAGGGAGTTTTATAAATGGATTAGGTTTTGTGTGGGGGTGTGTGGAAAATATTATAAAAGGTATTAGAATATGTAATGTGTTTGAAGAGTTGTTTGGGAAAGATTTGGGAAAATATTTAAAAACCCTCATTGTTGTACTACTAGGATTGTGGAAGAATGAATAGTTTGGTGCAAGGAGATATAATGGTCACAAGAATGAGCTTAGATATTAGAGAGTAGATTATTTGAGTGTGTTGGTATCCTTAGAGGGGTTAGGGTCACCAGTGGGAGCATAGATTATGAATGTGGTTGTAGAAGCCTATTGGATGAAGAGTACATGACATGGAGCATGGAGAATGAGTGACTGGTTTGAGTTTGAGGAAGTGAATGGAGAACCAAGATGTGGAGTCTAATGGAGTATAAAGTTTTTTAAGTTTAACTTTGATAGGTTTATGGAGTGGGATGGGTCCAAGAGTGATCAATGATTGAAGAATGAGGTAGTTGCTATCAAGTAGAGAAGAAAGGAAGTCATAAAACCATGAAGAAATAGTCATTTACCACTCGCCTCTGCATCAATTTCTTTAAGGGAATCATTTTTTCTTGTAAGAATTTGAAGTTTTGATTTGAAATATTTTTGTTGGACCTTGTTATATCCTTATTGATTATTGGGGGTTTTAAGTTAACCTAGGAGCTAGTTGACCAGAGGCTTGGGGGTTGTTTTCTATGGTTGTATATGTATTCTTATGTTATGAATTATGACATTATAGTATTTCAATAATTTCTACCCAACCTTGTTGAGACCTAAGATCATGTTATGTGGAATCTTTGAGAGTGGTTATGGTGTTTTGGTTTGAGGACCAGTGTGTATCCCTGATACCTTTTGTGGACTAGAATTTGATCAATATACTTTTATGAGACTTATTTGATTATTGGTGACTTGTGAGCCTGTGAGAGGTTAAATAGGTGCATCTTAACTGAGTGGCTTACAATAGGGGTCTAGGACCCAAAGTGGTTAGTACGAGGGTAACCTATTGTAAGTTTTGTTAATAAGTGATAACATAGTAATTAAAACTTGTAGAGTTCATTAAAAAGATAATTTAGGGATTATGCCTCGCCTATGCCTTGAGCGCTTGTTTAGGATAAGGATGGGAATAGGATGATACCTAGAGAGTAGGTATGATTAGAATTCCTCATGTTCTTGAGAGGGTATTCTAGTTTTGTGTGGGTCGTATTGAGGGTTCAGAGTCTAGTGTGACCAATCCAGGGTAACTCAAGTAGATGGCCATGTGATGACACTCCCATAGTATGTAGCCTAAGTCTCCTCCATAGTTTTCTATATTTTCCTCTGGTCGTGTATCTTTTTTATCTCATTATTACCTGGTGGTGTATCTTCATTATCTTATTATTGCCTGGTGGCGTGTCTTTATTATTTCAGTATTACTTGGTGGTTTATTTTAGTATTATTTGGTCATTTGTACTTGTTCAATATTTTGGTGTTTGGTGATTTGGTACGTGTTGATGTTTTGATAAGTGGTATCTTTTCTTTATCTTTAGTTGGTGGTACCTTTTGAGATAGAAAGCCTTCATGACCAATTGCTTAGTTGTTTTGATTGAGTTTGTTATCCAAGTGGGGTTTGTTGTTATCTTCTCATCATGGTGGGAGTGGACCTTTGGTTCCACGAGGTCAGGTGGTAGTGTTTTATTTTACCATTTGAGATTTTGGCATTCCTGTAGCAGTGTTGGAGGATGATTGTTGTTGTTACCTTCTTCTTTCTTTTTCATTAGAGGTTTGTTCATGTTTATCTTATGATATTCATAATTATATCTTTTATCAGTGCTTCAGAGTTGTAGATAATGTAACATACTTTGTATTTTATTTTTGTGACATACCCTACGACTTGTGCAGATGATGTTGTATGATTATGTATACCTTATGGTATTAAATGTACTTGTTAATCATTTGTAATATGAGATAATTATAATTATTCTTAATCTAAAATATTTAATTAGTAATACGTAATTCTATGTCATGGGACCCTCAAGGATTGTTAACTATATTTGAGTTGTACTTATATACTTGTTTATATCTTATGATTGTATTTCTTCCCAATTGTTATCATCATTATTTGTAAACACTTAAAAAAATATTCTGTAAACATAGTAACATGTATTAGGTTAAATTCTCCTAGGTTTCCTGGCAGGGCATTACAAGTTTTCAAATATTTTTACAATAATGTGTCTAAGGATGTAGGTAGTAAATAAATATTAGCTAAAAATAGTGGATTGCATAAGATAAAAATATTGATAATAGTTTGATACATCACTAATACTTTGAAAAGTCTAATGGCTCAAACATTTTCTTGCCTTTTTAATCTTTCATAAAAAAAAAGTTATTTGATGCATCTTGATTACATGAGTTGTCCTCATTTATATAATAGTCTATCACTTTCTTGATCCTTTGTAACAATCCCTTTGAATATTTTTTCTTATCATTACATTTGGCAATGATGTATATGTCAGTCATATATTAATATAAAATTTAACTAAAAATAAAATATTAAGATTATTAATAGTATAATAGAAAGTAACTAAATCAAAGTTAAAACAAAACAAAATAAACATAGAAGAAATTATAAAAATTACTTAAACAATATATAAAAGTAATGTTAGAGTAAATTTTAATCAAAATTATTGATCTATATTTTATGTCAATGGTTCAGTTAGCACTCATTGTATCTAGGTGATGTTCATAAGGATTAAACATAAAACTTCTTGAAAAGTCACTCACTCTTATACTACTAGAACTAAATGATCAACTTCACTCATTGCATCTAAATGATGCTCACAAGAATCAAACTTAAAACTAGCATTCACATGCTTTTGTGTGTGCAACGATGAGCCGATAGGAGATTTGACTTTGCCCTAAAAAAATGTTGAAAATATCTAGAGCACAAACAAATCCATTTTCCTTGCACACATGTTTATCTTCATAAAACACCTCCATTCACAAGATTTTGTTCAATAATTATAGGAATTTTTTATATTGTTAAATCAAGATTCAACTATGTAGTTTTTTTAATCAAACTCATTGACCCATGTTTCATGAGTAGTGTTTTACAAGAACCCATCTCTCACAGGAATGAATGGAACACTTAGCACTCATTATATCTAGATTATGATTACATAGGTGAAGCATTGAGACTTATCATGAGGTCACCCATCCCAGCACTACTCTAGCTTGAGTGTGCTTAACTACGAAGTTTCCTCCATGGTTAAGCCCACTCTTCTTGCAACCCCATTTGTAAAACCTTTAGTCCTTATGGACCATTCATTAGAAAGCCCCTTGATCTCACCAATTGATAAATAGAAGATATTTTTCATAGTAAGTCAAATTATGATATTGTTATCATGATTCAACTGTGTAGTTTTTTTAGTCAAATTCATTGACCCTTATTTCATGAGTAGTGGTTCACAAGTACCCATCTCTCATGAGAATGAATGGAACACTTAACACTCATTGCATCTAGGTGACACTCACAGAGGTGAAGCACCAAGACTTCCTAGTAGGTCACCATCCTAGTAATACTCTAGCTTGAGTACTTTTAAGTACAAAGTTTCCTCTATGATTAAGTTCACTCTTCTTGTAACCCCATTTGAAAAACCTTTAGCAAGTGTTGTGCCTTATGAACCATTCATTAGAAATCCCCCTGAGCTTACAAATTGATAAGTAGAGATACTTTCCACAACAAGTCAAATTATGATATTGGTATCAAGATTCAACTATGTAGTTTTTTGAGAATGAATGGAACACTTAACACCCATTGCATCTAGGTGATGCTCACAGAGGTGAAGCACAGGGACTTCCCGAGAGGTCACCATCCAAGTACTACTCCATCTTGTACGCACTTAACTACGAAGTTTCCTCCATAGTTAAGCCCTTTCTGCTTGTAACCTCGTTTATAAAACCTTCAACAAGTGTTGTGCTTTATGAACCATTCATTAGAAATCCCCTTGAGCATCACCTAGATGTAATGAGTTTTAAATGTTCCATTCATTCTAGTGAGACATGGGTTCTTGTGAACCACTACTCATGAAACATAGATAAATGATTTTAACTAAAAAAATTACACAGTTGAATCTTGATAACAATATCATAATTTGACTTTTTATGGAACATATTTCCTACTTATCAATTGGTGAGCTTAAGGGCCTTTCTAATGAATGGTTCATAAGGCACAACACTTGTTGAAGGTTTTGTGAATGGGGTTGCAAGCAAAGTGAGCTTAGTCATGGATGAAACTTTGTAGTTAAACACACTTGAGCTGGAGTAGTATTAGGATGGGTGACCTCCCAAAAAGTCTCAGTGCTTCACCTCTGTGAGCATCACTTAGATGCAATTAGTACTAAGTGTTCCACTCATTTTGATAACAATATCATAATTTGACTTTCTATGGAAAATATCTCCTACTTATCAAATAATAAGAGGCGTTGAATGAAATGAGGAGCCCTACAACTATTTAATATAATAATTATATATACAAATACATTATATTATAATGCTTACATTAAAATTGCATGTAGCACGACTTGAGTGAATTGTAATGAGGAAAAGTGTGTGGAAAACCCTTGCAATATATACTGCAAACTCATTTTTCAATATCACCAACAATTTCATTTTGATTAGATAAAAAAAAAATGGAGGATGAAACAAGAGACAGTTATGATAATTCACAAAATGTTAATAACATAGATGGTGTTGATGAATTTCTTGTTGATGGTGTATAAGATTTGTCATCCAAAGATGAAGCCTTTGTGGATGTGGAAATGAACATGAAATGTCTAATTTCACTACTAGAGGATAATTTTGGAGAAGTAGGCAGAATCAACAACAATGGTAGGTAGTGTGTATCAATCTTTATTGATAATGTAAACACCAAATTTAATATATTAATTATTGTATACAATAAAAATATTAAATTTAATTTTTTTAGAATATTAAATATTTTTACAACGAATTCAATCAGCTTTAAAATAAAAAATTTAATATATTTCAAATAAAACATTGTAAAAAAACTCTTTTAATATAAATAAAAATTAACAAAGATAATATCTTAAAATTTCTAAAATAACAAATAAACAATCATCTTTTGCATTAATTAAAGAATACAAAAATTTAAATTAACAATGGTTATAAATAAAAATAATCTTTAACCAATTTCATTAGCTGTAAACTTGAAAATCTAATATATTTAAAATAAATATTATAAAAACTCTTTTAATATAAATAAAAATGGACAAAATAATATCTTCAAATTTCTAAAATAAAAAATAAAAAATCACCTTTCAAATTTTTAAAATAATAAATAAGGGCAAAATAAATAGTTAGATATAATAGCAAAAAAACATAAATAAAAGTGGAAAACAAAAGACAAGAAGATAGTATCTAATGTAAAAGAATGATAAGAAAAAATAAAAATAAAAGATAGCTTGCAAGGTAGACAATTTTATCCGCTAAATAAAGATAATACAAAAATATTTAACAATCATAGCCCTCAACTTTAATCAATTTTAAAAAACATAAAACTAGTAGTTGTATCAGATATATACTTGTATCAGCCTTTAGTTATAGTAGAAACTAAAGTAGAAGTAATAGTATATTAATTTTTTAATTATTATATTTTATATAATTATAGTAGAAGTAATAACTTTTTATAATGATAGTTGAAATTAAACTAAATAATTATTTAAATTTATTTAATATATTATTAGGTTAGGTTAAATATTTAGTTTATAGTTATGTTAAAGCTCAATTAGAAATATAATTAATTCAAACTTTAATTTATATGTAAAATAATTTTTTAATCTTTTTATTTTTGTCATAATTGTAATTTTAATATTAGATGTCAATATATAATTTAGATGATAGTCATCCAAAATAGAATGACATATATTGATTTGGATTGAGCTCACCAACTAATTAAAATTTCTTATAATTATTGTAAATCTCTCTTAAATATTTCAATATTGCACATTACCATAGAATATATATTTACTTTGGTTTAAAATACAAATATCATAAATGAATGAATTCATAAATATAATATTATTATTATATTTTAAAGAGGTAATATAATTGACTTAATTTTATATATTTGATATTAAAATATAAAATTAAAAATAATAATATATAATTTGACCCCACCCCAATCTATGGCCGAGTGCCCCTACAATTCTATGGCTATTATTTTAATAATAAAAAATTATAATTAGAAAATCAATATAATTATAATATAAAAATTATAATTAATTTATTAAAAAAATCAATTAAAATAAACTACAGTACAATATAACATACTCTTTTATTCTTTTATTTTTTAAAAATACAACCAATCATGCTGAGAAAAAATATATATTTTTTGTATTAAATATAAGGAGTTCAAGATACAAAAAGGGACCGCAGAGTATCAAAAAAGATTTACAAGAGGCTAAGCCTCAGCACTAGAGCATCCACGAGAAGTAATAAATCGACCACATAACCACAAAAAAGAGCCAGAGGAACCACAGTCTAATGCAGAAGGTCATCATGAGTGTCCACCCAAGCAGTCCACCCCATAGTGCCTTCCATCCACACAATGTTCTTCTGATCCTAAATTTGATTGAGCATGAGGATCATATTCCCCGTAGTATCTTTGTTGTTCCTCCTGACTTCCTTGTTAAGCTGCGAGAAAATTTTAAAATTCGTGAGACTTCAAAAAGACTCAGTTAGAACCCTGGGAATATTTTGAAACCTTTCCTCATTCCTGTATTTCCAAATCTACCATAAAATGTTAGAAGGGAGAATATTCCAAAACAGATTAATGTCCTTTTTAGTACCATCAATAAAACCAGTAATAATTTCAAAAATGTTAAAATTGGTAGGGATAGAGATACCAAACATAAGCCAAACCTCTTTAGCAAAGCTGCAGTCAAAGAAAATATGCCTCCCCGTTTTCGGGGTCCTACAAATGTTGCAGTGCGTGATATCAGAAAAATCCTTCCTAATAGGAAGTTTATCCAGAATTAAGAGCCATTTAAAACACTTAATTTTAGGATCAATAGAGCTTTTCCAATGTTTATCAAATAATTTCTTCCAAGAGGAGACATCCAGATTAGTATACCAATTCTTGTTAACATGGCTGATAATGGATTCATTGTAGTCAATAACATCATAAATATTCTTGGCTTTAAGTTTGGTAATAATGGTACCATCCGGCCACTTAATATTCATGTAGCTGCTGGAATCAATGTGGCAAAGGGAGGGAATGTCCTTACTGGCTCTGAGAATCATGTTATAGGTCTTCTTATGAGAAGCATGAATGTTATACTTATTCTTCAGCTCATCCCATAGAATGTGTCTGTCATTTTCAAAGATATCCACAAATTGCTTGATCCCCCAAGTGGCCCATTGCTTGGCAGAGCATCCTTGGGAGAGGGCTAAATGTTTACCACCAAGCTACAAGTTCCACCAAATGGATCTTTCACCATGGAGATGATTGTCATCATAGAAGTTCTTATTCTTAATGTAAGGCCTAACATGGTTCCAAGCCTTCCAGATGGATTTGAAAATAACAGAACCTTGGACCACGATAGGAAAGTTACCACAAATTAGATCACACAAAGGAAGGTTTTTCCAGAATTTGGCATTCTTGGGAAAGCCTCTTTCAATATTGTTTCTAATCAGCACTTTCCACGGATCATCTCCATCGAGAGAATGAAAGATCCACTTGGAGGCCAGAGCAAGGCCACTAATTTTAAGGTCCCTTAGCCCTAAACCCCCAAGGAGCTTGTCAACATGACACCACTCCCATTTAACAGAATGCATCTTCTTGTTACCTTTGCCATCAGACCAGAGGTAATTCCGGATGTTCAAAGAAAAAATATTTTTTAGATTTAGAAAGAGTGGTTATTAGAAACTTTCAATTAAAAAATAAATGTAGAATTTATAATCAAAATATTTATTTTATAATTAGAAAGTGTGGTTATTAGAAACTTTAATTTAGGATTAAATATTTGAAAAATTTAAATAAACCAATAAATAATATTAAATCTTGAGTTATTTTTACAATTTCACACATTTTGCATTCATGTATTTTAACAAGGCAATTGCAACTAATAACATTTGATAAAAAAAATTATTTCATTGTGTTTTGATGGATGGTGTGGTCTTACATCTTCTACTTGCATTAGGTTGGAAAATTCTAAAGATCTTTTAACCAATACATTTTGTGCATATTCTGGATCTATGAGACCACATTTATGAGACATTTTGTTAAACAATTCATGTGCACAAAATAGTAAATATTTTTTTTATGTCATAATATTGCTCAATGAAAGCATATAAATATAAAAAATTGTAATGTTATTCATAGAATATAGTATTTTATAATGAAGGATATGGAGCCTCCGACGTTTATTGGATAGCTATTATTAACGAGGCTGTCACCAAAGCTCAAACACCTCAAAATCTTTGGATCAACTTCTTTTGCAAATTTGTATTCTCCGTAGGACATGCCGATTTGTGCAATTAAGCATTGCGTGGGGCACTCATTCAATATTCGCACAAACCATCAAGGATGTCCATTTTTACTTGCTGTCATTATTTGTTGACTGAATGATATGTCCTCTTTCTTGTACGCCTTTTGTCCTGCACACACACACACACACACAAATAATTATACCAATCAATCTACTAACCAATATCATAAATAGAGTAAAATTTCATATTTGTAACAACAAACAATGTATAGTCATATTCAAACTTGCGACAACATTGAAGAATATGCAAAGGGCAAAGGAGGTGGTCAAATTATACATCCTCATTACTTTTCCTATTTGCTTTGTTGCTTTGCAATGTGTAATAACGTCATCACCTCAACTGCTATTTATATATCAATCCACCATCTTAACAACATACGATATATATGCATGTAGAGATAGTCAATTAGATGACGTTTGCATCCAAATTAGAAACTTACTAGTGAAGCAATCTTATCCTCATCACAACAAGATGACTTTTGCATTCAAGTTTGAATGAATGAATGATTTTAATGGCGTCCACGAGACCAAACAGCCTAAGGGAACACCAGATCACAGTCGTAAGCTAACTCCAAATTCTTTTATAAGTCAAACCTCCTGTTGTGAATCTTGACAATCAAACTAGCGGTTTGGTTGATCTTATCTTCCTTGAATAGGCCGTGCATGTTGTTTGCTCCCGAACTGATTTCGTATTGAGCTCGGATGTCATCATAAGTGGCACACTCAATGATAAAATGCCATTCAGTCTCAATCGCACCCAACACACAAAACCTGCAAATCATTTCTTACCATTCCTCTTTGGGCCTTTTCCATCTACCTGTCTCGCATCTGAGATGATGAGAGCCCGTCCTCAACTGGGCCACTAACAGTCTAGCTTTTCCTTTTTCCTGCCCATGTTATTAGTCCACATGGCAGTCCAAAATTTTTCTATGACAAACTTTTTTATTTCTGCATTGATATTGGGACATTCTTGTAACTTGATGTTCCACTGTTTGAAAATTACTAGCAAAACAATCTTATCCTCATCACAATAAAAGTGAATTTTACTTTAAAAACAAAACTATGTATAAAGGGCAAAAATAGAAATAGAGGTGAAAATTAAAAAAAAAAACATAAAAGACATGATAGGAAGGGCTGACAATTTTCCACAAATAGACTATCCGCTGAAAATTGAAACCCCAAACTCGTTCGATTAAACAAGTACGTTCTCAATGCAATGATCTCGACTGCAATGAAGACTAAATACTTTAAAACTCCCACAGTTCAGTAGCTTCTGTAAATTTCTGCAAATCAAAACCCCTGCGATAAAATCACTTAAAAGTTTTGGCTTTGCAGTCCGTTCATTGCTCAACTTTAACAGAGTAATGCCATACTCATATCCATGGTTTTTCCCTTATCAGCCATAACTTTTATTATGGCAAACACTTTGATTTCTGATCAATTGGAATACAAAACAGCGAAGTACAATGCAATTCTGGTACAGAAGGATATTAAAACACCAGCAGAGTTTAAGCTCGTTTATAAAAACACCTACAAATTGCCAAATTGTAGTACATTTTTGTAGAACTTCGATCAGCTCCCATGTAGAAGTAAAATCTGCCGGAGTTCAAATGATGAACGGCCCGTACATGTTGGCAGATCTGTATTCTTCTCTTTTACTAGACTGTACCAGAGTAAAATCATTGGAAGATGGCCTAAAAGTCCATGCCCACATGCTGAAATCAGGATTCAATCATAATACATCGGTAAACAATAAACTTCTGAATATGTATGTGAAATGTGGGAGTCTGATAGACGCACACAAAGTGTTCGACGAAATGCCTCGAAGAGATGTTGTCGCATGGAACAGTGCAATTGCAGGATACGTGCATCACGGGAAAGCTTATGAAGGTCTAAGTCTTTTTACACAAATGCAGAGGCGAAGCATTAAACCAGACGAGTTCACGTTTGGAAGTGTGCTCAAGGCATGTTCGATCTTATTGGATTTGGAATTCGGTGAGTTAGTTTATGCATACATTATCAAATCAGGATTTGAGGGTGAAGAATTTGTGAGCTGCGGCCTTGTTTGTATGTATTCTAGATGTTCTGATATGGAGAACGCGCGAAAAGTGTTTGACAAAATGCCTCATAAAGATCTAGTAGTGTTTAATGCTATGATTGCGGGGTACGGACATAATGGCTATGATATCGAAGCTTTGCAGCTATGTTTTGAACTCCAGCAGACAGGTTTAGAGCCAGACCCGTTTTCGTTGTCATGTATTCTTAGCGTGTGTGCAAATTTAGGAGGCATAGAAGAGGGCAAGTTAGTTCATGCATATATAATTAAAACTGAGGCTGTATTAGATATTACTGTGGTGAATGCTCTCATTACTATGTATGCTAAAAGTAGAAGCTTGGATGATGCCTTAAAGGTTTTTGACAAAATACCCAAAAGGAATGCTATCTCATGGAATGCAATCATAGCTGGGTGTGCTTATAACGAGAACAATGAAGAGACATTAAAACTCTTTTGTCAAATGCAAAACATAGGTATAAAACCCAACCAGTTTACTTTTGCAGGTGTTTTGAGGTCATCCACAAGTGTATTTTCTTTAGAACAAGGTAAGCAGGTGCATGTATCTGTAGTCAAAAAAGGACTGGAATCAGATGTGATTGTTGGCAGTGCTCTGCTTGACATGTATTCAAAATGCGCGAGGTTAGAGGATGCACGCCTTCTATTTGATAAAATGCTCAAGCGCAATACCGTCTCATGGTCTACAATGATTTCAACATATGCTCAAAATGGGCAAAGCGAGCAAGCTGTGAAACTGTTTGCTCAGATGCAATTGTCAGACATGGAACCAAACCAATTCACATTTGCATGTCTTCTTATGGCATGTGCCAGCCTTGCTTCATTCAAAGGTGGAACACAGATTCATGCCTACACGATAAAAAGCTCATACAGATCTGATGTTTCTGTTGGGAATTCTCTTGTGGACATGTATGCCAAATGTGGAAGTATAGATGAATCACGGAAAGTGTTCGACAGAATGCCTTATCCAGATGTGGTGTCATGGACTGCAATGATTGTAGGGTACTCCCAGCATGGAAAGGGTAGGGAAGCAGTTCAACTATTTGAAAAAATGCAATGGATGGGAATGAAACCTGATCAGATCACCTTTGTGGGTGTAATTTCAGCATGCAGCCATGCAGGCCTGGTATATGATGGTATTCATTACTTCAAATCCATGAGTGAAGATTATGGTATTGCACCAAGAGAAGAACACTACAACTGTGTGGTTGATCTTCTCAGTCGTGCTGGTCTTCTTGAACATGCAGCAGCCTTTATCAACAAAATGCCATTTAAGCCTGCTCCTCGGGTTTGGGGAAGCTTGCTCGCTGCGTGTAGAATTCATGGCAACATGGTATTAGCCAAACATGCAGCAGAGTGCCTTATAGAGTTAGAACCACATAGAAGTGGCTCATATGTGCAGTTGTCCAATATTTATGCTGCTGCTGGTAGATGGGAAGACAAAGCAAAGGTCGTAAAATTAATGAAAGAAAAAGGAGTGAAAAAGGAGACTGGAAAAAGCTGGATTGACATTATGAACAAAGTTCATACATTCAGCACAGGAGACAGAACACATCCACAGGCTGAGCAAATCTATGCTAAGTTAGCCGAACTGACTGAACAGATGAAGCGAGCGGGGTATGTGCCTAACACAAACTTCGAAGCAGCTGATGACACAGTCTGCGAGTTAAGCACTGGCTAGTTATCATTGGACTTATTGCCACAGTGCTTGGGAAACCTATCTCAATCATCAAGAATCTTTGCATGCAGTGACTGCTAGATTGTCATTGATTTATCTAAAATATTGCAAAACAGGAAAGCGCTTGATGGGCACAAATTCCTGCATCATTTCCAGAGTAGGCTTTGTTCATGTGGAGGCTTTTGATACTGTTAAGAGAAGCAAAGCAACAATTTGTCTTTCGATTATCTATTCCTACAGAAAAAGATATTTATTACTTATGTTTTATGTCACTTTGAATTTCATGCTAAAGCATGTCATGAATGTGCCATTATCATCGCAATCCATTTTTTCTTCATGAAACAGTTGTGATTCTTGATGCGGAGATCTACACACCTATTACACTCTTTGTTATTTAGCAATTGGATGAGATCTCCTTGCTGTAATGACCCTTACTAATAGGATCACTAAAAACCCCAATGCTGAACTGTGACAATTCGTCAAAAACTTGGCATGCAAGCTAAGTTTGCTGATGTCTGTTTGTTTTGATTTGATTGTTTGGAACCGATGATGTTTTAATGATTGCAAATGATTGCCAAGTAACTATTTGAAAAGCCAAATGATATGCAACTTCTTTATATTTCTTTTTCAATGCAAATACATGAAGTTCTAATATGAAAAGTACTCCTACAGCCAAGAGGCATTTTCACAAACAGTTGGTATGCAACCTATATTCTGATAAGCGCAGCTACAGCCATTGACATTATGTCAAATAGTTGGCATACAACTGAATACCCAATACAAATGCACACTAATGCAATGATGTAATAACAATGATGTGCTTCAAGGAAGTTGCCAATTACAATCAAGATGAATGCCAATGCAAATCAATACCAGTGTTGTCTATCACAATCGATTTCAATTTCCAGAATTACAATCACTTGGCACTAAGAGGATACAATGAACTATATCAACAATGAGATGCAATGTCCAACTTCTCAAGTTTGATTACAATGTGCTATGATAACAAGGACTGATTCAAATGACTGAATTCTGAGAGTATAATGGACTGTGACAACTATGTCAATTTCAGATTTCAAACAATGAACTATGGTAATGACCAAACCATAGAATGCACTTCACTAAATCAATCCAATTACAATGAAGAGTAACAGTCACTGTTCAAAGGAATTCTGGACTGCTATACAGTGACTGTAATTATGCAAATTTTACAATTTTGGTACCCAAAACATCAATACCAAACAATGCATAAAAACTTGGAAATGCTGCACCAAATGTTGATCAAATTGATGATGAAGTATGCTGATGTAGACACCTCCAATTGCACCCGAACTAATCCCAATTTACAGCTGATTGTAGATGGCTGCAATAATTTTTCAGACTGCTTTTTCACTTTGCTTTTTTTTGCTTTGCTTTTTCGGGTCTGCTTTTTTCGGACTGCCTTTTCGGGTCTGCTTTTTCGAACTGCTTTTTCGGATCTGCTTTTTCGGACTACTTTTTTCGGATCCGCTTTTTCGTTTTGCTTTTTCGGATTGCTTTTTTGGATCCGCTTTTTCGTTTTGCTTTTTCGGATTGCTTTTTCGGACCTGCTTTTTCTTCCTCTTGCAACCAAAACTCAAACCCTCAGGTAAATCTGAGGATTCCAAATAAGCTCAACATGAAATGGCTGAATACCACTTCCAATGTGCAACTCTTCAGAAGATATCTCACTTCCTCAGTTATGCAAATCCAAGGGAGTTATCGTTCCCAAAGATCTAATGAAAATTTGTAGACCAAATGACTACAAATTGCTCCAATATGGAAAAGTAGAAGAATCCTCAAATCAGCTTGTCCAAATGAATGCCCAAGCCCCCTATTTATTCACTTTTTGAGAAGTTACTAAGAACTTCTAGAAGCATCCATTATAAAATCTCATTATAATGCACTTTTATAATAATATAACTTTATAAAATAAAAAGTGCAACTCAACTTAAAATTATAACATGTGGGGCTCGCATAACTCATAATAATAAAAATAAGCTTTAAATCACTTCTCCAAGAGCAAATACGACCACTGATCTACAAAATGACTCTCTCCACATCGCCACTAGTCTACGAGAGCCTGTGATAGACTGATCCGGCACGCTAAACGATGTCAGCTTGAATGAGGACATGACAGTCCGCCCTTCCTGAAATTGCTTGTCCCCAAGCAATGATTGAGCAATAAACCAATCAATCCACCTGGATCCCAAATGTAGTCATGAACTGTACTGCTGTCAACCAACGCAAGCTCCTGCAATATCCTCTGCAATATAACCAAGAGGAATCCATGAATGAATCGTGAACCACTGCTCAACTGAACTCCAACTCCATGACTGCCACAGTCAAGAACCCACGAGACACCAATTCTGAAAATATCAGAACCCAAGTAAAAACAACTCAAATTGCCAACACAGTAAATACCATCAACGCATCCCACTGGCCTACGCAGAGCGCACAATCCAACTCTACAACAGTGGTGAACACTCCCGAATGAAACTGCACCAAGTATGGAAAATCCACACACTGTACAACTCCTGCAGTCAACACAACTCTGCAAATCACCGGCCACTGTCCCATAACTATAACTCCCATGCACCGCTGATGGCGAATAGTCATCACTTGATAGATAGCAAGAAGTAGAACCCAAACCAAATCTGACGGCCATCAACTCCTCAACGCAAGGATCAAATGCAAATTGATGAACATACCCTGCAGTATAATGCTGATAAAAAGAACCACCCTCGGTCAACAGCTCACCATGCACAGGTGATACAACCCACTGCGACTGATCTCCAGCTAAGACAAGAGTTGTCATAGCCAAAGGAGTAGAATCAATAACAACCACTGAAGCAACACTCCCAAACTCCTGCTCAAAGTCATGTACTCTCAAGCTATCGACCGCATAACCTATCGACATGTTATGCCCATCACAACTCTCATCTTGTGGCGTCAAACCATCCCATAACTGATGACAAACACTAGAGCCCAAAGTACATCTCCGTATCATCATCTCATCAACATATGGATCAAAAGTAAACTGATGAGCATACCTCACAGTGTAAGGCCGATAGAATATGTCAATCTCAGTCAGTGGCTCAGACTGCAATCCAGATGAAACTAACTGCAACTGATCACTAACCAAGCCCGAACCAACTACTACCTCCGAAGACACCTCCAAAGGAGTAGTATCACAAACAGGAACCAAGCCAACTGTCGGCTCACCAACATCAAACATGATCCCTGGTACAACATCACTAGTCTTCGTGCCATCAGTAGTAGAGACCACCACCAAGTCAAACATACCACAATGCTCAACGCCCAACTCCACTGAACCTGACTGTAGTGGAAATGAACTCGATGTGCCAATGCTAGTATCGAGGACAGATATATCCTCATCTCCACTGCCTCTATCAATCTCGACCATGGACATCCTCGAATCACCAGACACCACAACCCGTGACTGTACAGAATTTGGTAAAGACTGTAGTCGCTCTAACTCCATGGTCACCTTAGCCAAATGAAACTGTGACTCCTCGAAAGCTAACTGTGTACTCTCAAGAATCTCAGAAGTCACCTCGAGTTGCTGAGTAAGCTCACTCACCTCATCTTCCTTGACTAATAATGCATCATATGCTGTACTGCCCCACTCCATAAGATAATCTCTATTAGCTACCAACTGCATATAATTCTGTCTCAAAATCCGGATAGCCTCCCATAAAGAGTGGATCTCTGTCAAGGAAAGATAACTGCCTCCCTACTCGTCACTAGTAGGAGAACCCCATCCGTAAACTGCTAACAACTGACGAGCAGCATCGAAATGCTGGCAAGTGATAGCAATGTCTCGCTCACTAACTCTCAGTTGACTAGACACATGATGGCGTTGGCTAGACTGTCTCCTACAATCCTCCTCTGACGCATTGTCCAAGGGAGTATCCTCAAAACCACTGATCTCTGGAGTACTACTATCCATACTCTGCGAATCAACTCCAAAGCTCATACCAACATACGGAGCATCAAAAACTGTAGCATCACTGCCCAACTCCGCTGTAACAAATGAATCTGCCGAGGAAGCTAAATCCTCAAAACTGTCCGCAGTAGACTCCTGGATGTCATCAAGGCCAGTGCGATCCTGGGACTCATCTGTAATCACTAACACCTCAGATGTGCCTAAATTATCACAAACCCACTGCACCCTGAGTGGTCGACTGGAAATGTACACTACTAACATTGGTGTATAAAGACTAATACCAACATCTGACAAGCTGCTGGTATGAATGAGAACAACACCGTGTAATCTGCTAATCAAATCCATGATAGCACTCAAACAATCACTGCTACCAATAGATGATAAAGATCTCCAGTCAACAGAATCCCAAATGCCAATGTAACAATCCTGAGTCCTCATCCGTAAACTGGAACCGACTGACACCTCAAGCAAAATCCGTACCTGAGTAGCCTGCTCAATCCCAATATCAGCTGATCCCACATCCATGTCTGCCATAATTGACACTATCCCTGAATCCTAGATGTAAGGTGAATTCTCACAACTATCGACAATCACATGTGATCCGCATGTCGCAGAAAGCTGAGTATCAGGTGTGTAAGATGAAGCTGAACTCAACTCTACGCCATACCCATCCACATGTCTCTCTGAGTCCTGTAATGCCAATGGAGTACTCAACAAAGAGGCTTGAGTGTCCTCGAACTCTCGAGAAAGCCTGCCAACTTCCTCCTCCTTCCTCCTCAAGGCATCTAAATGATCTCTGGCAAGGCTAAGAAGATGGTCACGATCTGAAAGATGTAAATAACTCATCTTCATCGCTCTCATTCCTTCCCTGATCGCCTGTAAGTCATCACAAGAAGACTCTGCCTGAACTCCCTTATGTCTGTCCTGTAACTGAATCATCCGGATGTGATCCTCTATCATCTCCCGCATCCTGTCATGATGAGATAATGAAGTCACAATCCCATCCTCGCTTACCCTAAGCTAACTGGACAAAACATGTGAAATACTATGTGCCTCAACCTCGTGTGATGTAGCATCTAACTGTGCCTGATACTCTCTATCAGCAAAGTCCTGAATACTCAATGTCTGCTCATCGCTGATAGGTATCTCATCATCATGCACAACAACCTCCTCACAATCATCATCTGAATCCACTGTGCTGTAGTTACTATTTTGAGCACCTGTGACATCATCAAGACCAACTGTACCACAATCACTGTCAGTGTCACTCATGCCATCTGGTGTGCCTGTGATATCACCTTTTGATGCAACTGGCGCAACCTGTACAACATCTGTAACCACTTCTGCCTGTGAAGATGATGCAAATAAATCATTACGTGAAGATGTGCTAACATCTCCCAATACCGGATCAGCATGTCTGTCAAACTCATCATACAAGTTTCTGCCTGTCATAGGGAAGGTACTTCGATCCTTAGGCCTATTAATTAGGCTCTTTAACCACGTACATGCCATAGGTGACACATTCCTCTCTTTTGTCCAAACATGCCATAAATCTTCTGCCAAAAGTTTAGAAATTTCATCCTTCTCAAACAAGATTGTGAACATGATGGAATGCATTGATGCTAGTACATCGCTGGAATGAAACTCATCCAAAATATTCCAAAATGTGTTAAACATTCTGCGAATGTCATCAATACAACCTATTGACAACATAATGTTTTCAAACTTACACCATGCAAATACTTCAAGTAATCTTGCCCTCTTTGTGAAATGAGGGTCCCTGATGTCATCCAACCTTTCGAAGCTTTTCACCATGGCATGAAGTACCTCTCTCATAATCTGATCATCATAAAAATTAAAGCCAGCTATTATCCTCATGATTTCACTAATGCAAGAGAGAGCTGCAAGTCTTACCACCTCATCATGATGTCTCAATAATCGGGGCTTCACCAAAGAACCAAATACTGGAGATAAAGCTGTTTGCATAGCATAGGAATCTGACTGATCAACCTTGCCTAAATAACTTTCCAACTCCTCCAAAGTTCTTAGGAGGTCCTTTGTTCGCTGAAATGGACGATCTAGTTTTTTCAATGCAGTGTGCATTCTCTCTTTCAATTCCTTGTCTCCTGTTAAAGCCATGCTGACAGTTGAATTCAATCTGAAATAACCCAATCAGGTTGGCAAGAAACCGCTCTGATACCACTGTAATGACCCTTACTAATAGGATCACTAAAAACCCCAATGCTGAACTGTGACAATTCGTCAAAGACTTGGCATGCAAGCTAAGTTTGCTGATGTCTGCTTGTTTTGATTTGATTGTTTGGAACCAATGATGTTTTAATGATTGCAAATGATTGCCAAGTAACTATTTGAAAAGCCAAATGATATGCAACTTCTTTATATTTATTTTTCAATGCAAATACATGAAGTTCTAATATGAAAAGTACTCCTACAGCCAAGAGGCATTTTCACAAACAGTTGGTATGCAACCTATATTCTGATAAGCGCAGCTACAGCCATTGACATTATGTCAAATAGTTGGCATACAACTGAATACCCAATACAAATGCACACTAATGCAATGATGTAATAACAATGATGTGTTTCAAGGAAGTTGCCAATTACAATCAAGATGAATGCCAATGCAAATCAATACCAGTGTTGTCTATCACAATCGATTTCAATTTCCAGAATTACAATCACTTGGCACTAAGAGGATACAATGAACTATATCAACAATGAGATGCAATGTCCAACTTCTCAAGTCTGATTACAATGTGCTATGATAACAAGGACTGATTCAAATGACTGAATTCTGAGAGTATAATGGACTGTGACAACTATGTCAATTTCAGATTTCAAACAATGAACTATGGTAATGACCAAACCATAGAATGCACTTCACTAAATCAATCCAATTACAATGAGGAGTAACAGTGACTGTTCAAAGGAATTCTGGACTGCTATACAATGACTGTAATTATGCAAATTTTACAATTTTGGTACCCAAAACATCAATACCAAACAATGTATAAAAACCTGGAAATGCTGCACCAAATGTTGATCAAATTGATGATGAAGTATGCTGATGTAGACACCTCCAATTGCACCCGAACTAATCCCAATTTACAGCTGATTGTAGATGGCTGCAATAATTTTTCAGACTGCTTTTTCACTCTGCTTTTTTTTGCTTTGCTTTTTCGGGTCTGCTTTTTTCGGACTGCTTTTTCGGGTCTGCTTTTTCGAACTGCTTTTTCGGATCTGCTTTTTCGGACTGCTTTTTTCGGATCCGCTTTTTCGTTTTGCTTTTTCGGATTGCTTTTTGGGACCTGCTTTTTCTTCCTCTTGCAACCAAAACTCAAACCCTCAGGTAAATCTGAGGATTCCAAATAAGCTCAACATGAAATGGCTGAATACCACTTCCAATGTGCAACCCTTCAGAAGATATCTCACTTCCTCAGTTATGCAAATCCAATGGAGTTATCGTTCCCAAAGATCTAATGAAAATTTGTAGACCAAATGACTACAAATTGCTCCAATATGGAAAAGTAGAAAAATCCTCAAATCAGCTTGTCCAAATGAATGCCCAAGCCCCCTATTTATTCACTTTTTGAGGAGTTACTAAAAACTTCTAGAAGCATTCATTATAAAATCCCATTATAATGCACTTTTATAATAATATAACTTTATAAAATAAAAAGTGCAACTCAACTTAAAATTATAACATGTGGGGCCCACATAACTCATAATAATAAAAATAAGCTCTAAATCACTTCTCCAAGAGCAAATACGACCACTAATCTACAAAATGACTCTCTCCACATCGCCACCAGTCTACGAGAGCCTGTGATAGACTGATCTGGCACGCTAAACGATGTCAGCCAGAATGGGGACATGACACTTGCTGTGAACCAATCAGATTCTGTTATTTCACATTGATGGTGGATTGATATCCAGTAGTAGGCTATTTCCATTTGCTTGCAAAAATAAGGGAAGTTCACTGAGTTTTGTGAGAATTTATTTTTATGATGGAAATCCAGTCTCAATTTTTGGCTAGATAATTCTCATATTTTAACTTTTCTAGGTTTTCGGTGATTTGTATATATCCTTATGCAGAAAACTGTGTATATGTGGCAGTTTATTGAGAAAGATCTATGCAAATGCTCTTCTTGTTAAAGGCAATTTTTATTATGATTTTAACATGTTTTTCTGTTATGAGCGTAAATAAGACTACTATAATCTTATAAGCACCTAAAGATGCTATTGGATGCCCAATAGGCACATATATAAATGAATGATGTCAAGGAGGCTTGTAATTAGAGGTATCAAAATGCCAAAACATATAATTACACAGGTTTAGTGCTATATAAAATTTGTATGTATCACAAAGTACTTGATACTTAAAGTCTTGCCTTTATAATCTTTAATTGATGCTTGTTTGCTTCTACTTATTTAGAAAAATTCTGTTTACCCATTCATTCAGATATTACGGCAACAAACTTTTTTTTTCAATTTTAGTGATCCTCTCTCATATTCACATTCCGAGATTAGCAGAGTTCTTTTTGACAGAATGGTTGTGATTTGGATTTCAGACTTTAAGTGTTGTTTCGATTGTTGGATTCCGAGGAAACTTACAATAGAATGTTATATTTGAGCAAATTGAAGGTGCATTAAATTTAGATGCTGGGAAGAGCCTTTGAAGTTTCTTATACATCAAAAGTTCATATAAATGCTGAAGAGGTATGTTTCTTTTCTTATTATAGATACATGCCATTTTTAGTCCCCACTTTCATGTACATCCATGGTGAGTAGTAATGGTGCTGCACAAGACAAGTGGGCGAATAGATCATATCTTCCATATTGGTCGATTCTGGCTTCTGTTGCCAAAGATCTGCACAAGCACATTTCCTGTCCTTGAAGAACTATAATTGTAGCGATGGTTTAATGAGTTTGTTTTTCCAATTAGTCCAGGGATGTGAAATCCTCAAAAATATCAATCTGGCTACACATACAGTGGTTTTTATTTTTTTGAATGCTTCAGTCTAGAGTTATGCTTGAAGGCCAAGGAATTACCAATTTCTTAGCCTGGCATTTCCTTCCTTCTCCTACTGCTCAAAAGCATGCAGCAGATAAATTCTGAGACACGCACAATCTATCATGTTTTTAATTTTGCATTGATTACTAATTTATCATTCATTGATACCTTATGCTTTTGACAACGAAGACATGCCCTGTTGCTGATTTGAATTCAGCTGCATCCTGGTTCCTTTTTCACCTTAAGGCATTTAATCAAAAGCATGCAGCAGATAATTCTGAGACACGCACAATCTATCATGTTTTTAATTTTGCATTGATTACTAATTTATCATTCATTGATACCTTATGCTTTTGACAACGAAGACATGCCCTGTTGCTGATTTGAATTCAGCTGCATCCCGGTTCCTTTTTCACCGTAAGGTATTTAATCAATGTTCTCATCTTTGCTACATCATCCCAATTTCTAGCTGCGGTGGTATCTGTTGAAGCAGCAAATGAATGGCAGCATCCTGTGGCTCCAGCCCAAGGATGCATTCTGTTACACATTCACCTATATCAAGGTTTTCATGGACTTCCCATACACTAAGAAGGATATGCTGATTTGAATTCAGCTGCATCCCGGTTCCTTTTTTCACCGTAAGGTATTTAATCAATGTTCTCATCTTTGCTACATCATCCCAATTTCTAGCTGCGGTGGTATCTGTTGAAGCAGCAAATGAATGGCAGCATCCTATGGCTCCAGCCCAAGGATGCATTCTGTTAAACATTCTCCTATATCAAGGTTTTCATGGACTTCCCATACACTAAGAAGGATATGCTGATTTGAATTCAGCTGCATCCCGGTTCCTTTTTTCACCGTAAGGTATTTAATCAATGTTCTCATCTTTGCTACATCATCCCAATTTCTAGCTGCGGTGGTATCTGTTGAAGCAGCAAATGAATGGCAGCATCCTGTGGCTCCAGCCCAAGGATGCATTCTGCTACACATTCTCCTATATCAAGGTTTTCATGGACTTCCCATACACTAAGAAGGATATGACATATCAAAGCACTAGGTTGTAATGGCATTTTTCTTATAAAATATTCAACTTCATCCAAAAATCGACGACGACTAAGAATATCAACTATACAAGCATAATTATCTACTCTTGATGTGATTCCATAATTCATCATTGAATGAAAGTAGCTATGAGCTTCATCCAATAGACCAGCATGGCTACATGTTGAAAGAACATTAACAAATGTGATGTGGTCTGGTTCAAACCTGCTTCTTGCATTTAAAAGAGATTTACAATGCCTTTTCAGCATAACTATCGAGCATATCCAGTAATCACGGTATCACAGAAAAAACCCCATGGTTCAAACATATTGTCAAAGACTTTCTGCACATCCTCTATGCTGCCGCATTTTGTATACATATCAACAAGTGTTGATGTTTATAGCTTCAATCAGATAAAATAAATATCATATTAATATTATGAGAAAAGATCAAATTATGCATACATAAATTCATACCAAAATATATATAATAATAATCTGTATTATTATTATATATATATATTGATACATATACAACAGATCAATGCAAGTCTCATTCATCCAATCAATACTTGATCTAAATTCAGTTCATAGAAACATTTGATTAATTAATATACCTATATATATTTATTACTATATCAGTATTAAATATAAATATATATATTCTGGTTAAATATATATCATATATATATTGAGAGATCATATATAAATTGGATTTTTGAAAAGAAAATTAAAAGTCATATAATCTGATCTCTAAATTTAACAAGGGCAGTGTCAACAAAGACATCTCAATCAAACCTGGCTCTCAAGATACTCGCATAAACCTGCTTACCATTTTCCAATGTTTGCTAAGCTAGCATAGGCCATGAGAATTTTAGCAAACAGTAAATTGTCAGATTTGGCAAGGTGGAACATGAATATAGGAGAACTAAAAGAAGATATAGGTTAGTTTGGGGCAGGTTTGACCAAGTTTGAAGACTATCCAAACATCTAGGGGCAGTTACAAGCCAAGTCAGCTACACTCATCAAGTGGAAAAGTTACAGCAAGGTCAAAGCATCGAAGACAAGTCAATAAAGACTCCTCCTAAGAGCCCAAGTAGGTGGACCTAATCTCTTAGCATTCATTTCATCTCATAAATGATCTCCTATATTCTCTTAGATGTAAAGTAGAGATACAAGGAGTCTAGGCTCATATTAGAGTTAGTTCTTGCTCTCTTTTTGCTTAGTTTGTAGCTGTCTCAAGCTCTTTTAGCAGAAACAGTCTTGTAACTCAAAAAACCAGTCACTTTGTGTGTGGAACAGCATATGTAAACATTTGTTTTCAAGCAAATGTCAAGTATTTTACAGAACATATCATTGTAAGAACACATTTTATCAATAAAAGTTCAGTTCTATTGCCTTCAAAAGGCTAGTTTCCTTGTGTGCAATGAGATACTTGCTGCATAGTTTATGTGAATTTTTCATGAAATTATAAAGTAAATGTTTCATATGCAGCACCTTGGAACGGCAAAACACTTATATTCATGCAGATTGCTAGTTGTATAGCGTGAAAAATCAGTATTTAAGCTATGAAAACTCTTGTTCCTTTTAAGGACTTTACAAAAACAAAACCTCCTTGCAAACTATTAACGTATGAATGTATATAATGCTTTAACCGTGCAAAAAATCATCCAAATAGTTGAAACTTGTGTAAAAACAGTGATACAGGTCTTAGTAACAATCTAGTGCTTCATCTTAGTATAGTTTTCAGTTTTAAGCACGCCTTACCCTTTTCCATTGAAAGTCTGTAGTTTAGAGTTGTTTTAGGTGAAGTACCAAAAGAAACCAGCATTCTCTGAAGGTTGACCTCTAGCTACCAGAGCCCACACTCTAAGAGGTCATCCCATGTTTCAACAGGTAACTAAGTTAATAGCTTAGCTAGAGTACATACTTTGTAAACAACATATCCCTTTTCAATTGATCTGATTCAATATGATAATGATAAGAAATGATGCAAGATCTAGGTAAAATGCTATAAATTTGACAAGATTTAGCATAAACAGATAGAAACATATCAGGTAGTAAGAATAGAAGTACATATCTAGAAATAAGATAAAGAGAGGAACCTATAACTGAAATCTGAGCTTGAAAATCTTGATCAAGTATGCTAGGCGTCCTTGACTTGGAGGTGCTTCTATCAGCTAAAACTTTGAATTCTGGATCAGGATGCTCTGCAGATCACTCCCTGCGAAATTCAGCCAAAAGTGTCGGTCACATGTGCTAATCGGCATAGACCATATGCTTTTGCCTGTTCAAAATTTGGAGCTATGTGCCTTAGTCTACTCTCTGCAACTTTGGAACTTTTAGCAGTTGGATTGTTCCTTGCACACTTAAAAGGGGAAACATGTGTTGTTGTATAGGGGCTTTCCTAAGTCAAATTCCAGGTGGGAATTAACCTCCACTACAACTATGAAATGATGTGAGATAGTTTACCCCTAGGAGTGCAGAGGCTGAAAACCTTAAAGGAAATGCTAAATTGACAAATGATACCTTTGCTATGAACTTATTTCCTTGAATCCTCAAAAAAGATTGATGTTGCTTGATAGGAGTTAATGCATGCTTTCATTCATGGACAAACACATCACTTGATCATGATTGTTGAACTTGAATGATTGAATGCTTTACTTCATATCTCTCCTTAACTACCTTGAATATGCATAATCATATTGGTCAATTGGAGTGATGATTTGGAATTAGGAGATGTAGATGTTCAAATGAGGGGGAGGGAGTTGTATTAATACAAAACTCACATATTTCATGTTTGAATTTTGAAAAAGGTCAACATCAGGGAGCACTTTCCTGGTCAACACTTTTCCAACCATTAGAGGTTCAAATTTGGGCTCAAAAAGGCTAGACTATGTTGAGAAGTGCCACAGTCCCGGCTTTTTGGCCAAAACCAAGGTTCCTGAGCTCAAGATTATGCTAGGCATCTAGATTTGGCCATGGATTTATCACAATCAATCATGAATTAAGGGCATGGGGACAACCACCAAAGTGAACACAAAATGAGTGTGAAATTGTAGAGGGATACAATTTATGACACTACACTACCTATCTCCTTTAGATAGAAGAGGAGCTTATGGGTTCTCCATGTACCTTAGTATCTAATAAAATATCTAGGAAGATGATCTTATGAGTTTTAGTGAAATTTTTAGTTAAACTTTTAATTTTTTTATTATATTGTGTCTATAAAAGACTTACAATAAAAACAATTGTAGTTGTGATTGTGTTGACTTAGTGACCAAGTGGGTCACAAAAATTAGTGATTGTAAAGGGAATCACTATATCTCCTTGAAGACACTACACTATAGAGTAACTTTCTTAGCATAACATTTTTCACTAAACCAACAAGATTTAATTGAAGGGTTGTACATCACATAGAATGCAAGTTTGATCCAAATAGCCATAATGTTATGGCAAGCAAGTTGGGAATAACAAAAGTTGTATCCATCAATTTATCAACATTATGCACTCTCTTCTTGCTAATTTAAATGGGTTTATGTGGATTTCTTACCAAAGAAGCCAAGAAACTACCCATGACAAGTAACTAGGGTCATGATCTTAGAAGAGCTATCATACACGTAACCTAATCCATTATTGCAAGTCATTGTAGACCAAACACTTTAACAAGAATGAAAACTTGATATAATATACAAGTTCCTCAATAGAAAATAAATGGAGCTCCACCAAGGAAAAGATTGCCACCCTCATCAATGTCATCATGTGCTAAAGAGGAGCCCTCGATAAAGCTACATTTTTTTATAAATGTTGTGAGCCAAGTAGAATGAAATCCAAAGGATGAAGCCCCACCATCAAATGCATTTCCTTACCACCATGACTTTTAGAATACCCAAATCACCCACAACCTTGATCATCCCTCCACCATATCCAAAGTACATAGCTAGAAGAGCCTCTTCTAAATCAACTTTGAAAATGCATAGTTTGAATTATGATTGATTAGTAGGAGATATTTTTTGCAACAACTCAGTTTGTGATATTGCTATCAAGATTCAACTGTGTAGTTTTCAAGTCAAACTCAATGACCCATGTTTCATAAGGCACTATCAATTGATGAGCTAAAGGTGTTCTATAATGAATGGTTCATAAGGTAGAACACTTGTTAAAGGTTTTGCAAATGGGCTAGCAAGCTAAGTAAGTTTAACATTAGAGGAAACTCCATGGTTAAGCACACTTGAGTTAGACTCATAGTGGGATGGGTGACCTCCCGGAAAGGCCCAATGCTTCACCTCAATGAGCATCACCTAGATGCAGTAAGTGCTAAGTGTTCCATTCATTCTCATGAGAGATGGGTTCTTGTGAACTACTCATGAAACATGGGTCAATGAGTTTGACTTGAAAACTACACAATTGAATCCTTATAGGAATATCACAATTTGAATTATGATGACAAATTTGCAAGCAAAAAGTCTAATTAATGGCTAATTATGGGGGGAACTCCACGGTTAAACTAATATTGGCATGGGCAACTTCAGGGGAAATTTTGACTGTTCATCCTGTTACCCAAATTTCCCTGTCTCATACAAATTTGGCTAAATCCATTTAGGGGCCTCTATTTTTACCTTGCCAAGCATCCCTAAAAATTTCATGGCTTTATCTATTCCCCCCTGGTCTCAGCAACTATTTTTAGGTCCCTGGCTAGGTGAAAGTCCTTAAAAAATTCATAAAACTAGCCGTTATATGCCAAAACCCTAAAAAACCCTAGGCCAGTTTCTATTTCATTGTTACTTTATCGACCACTTAAGTTCTTAATTCTCCATGTGCGCTTTTCATTCATTGGCTGGTCGCTAGTTCTCCAAGTCAGTCGGCGGTTACCTTTTCCTTCCGGTGATTTAGCGAATGCCTTGTTCGCATAATACCCCAGTGTTTCACGGTTAAGTCCTCAACAGTTGGTGATTCAACGGGTGGTCTATTCTTCCTTTAGTCGTGTAGTCGCTTAAATGTTTGGCGGTCTCGGCTTGTGGGGTCCCAATTCAGCAAGATTGACGGTCGTCGTAAGTTCGCAAAGGGTCTATCAGAGGCTTGCGATCTTGCAACAACCGTCGATTCTCCTTGGTGACGTAACTCTTCATGCCTAGCGGGTCCACTACTACGTGTACACAAACGACGGCTTCTCATTGGTCCACATGGTAATGTTTCGGCAATGTGTCAGTGGGACCAGTTTTCCAGCGTTTCAAAAGGCTCTGAATCTGCAGGAAATCTACGGTTGGTGTATGTTCTCATGAGTTTTGTCAGAGCTATGAGATCATGCGCCGACCGTCGATTTTACTTTATTTCAGGGCGCCTATGCTAGGTGGGTCCTCTGACAATTGATGTTGACATGCTCGATTTTGATTGGTCCGCGTGGTGATGACTGGATTTTCAGTGGGTCCGTTTGTCAGAGGGGTCCCGGTCTAATAAAGATCTATGGCTGGCGCAAAAGCGCAAGGAATCTTTCTGACATATGAGATCATGCGCCTGCCATTAGATTGGAATCTAAGTTGCAGTGGGACCGTGTCAGAACTTGCCGAGGTGTATGCCTACAAGGCGGTCAAGGGCGAATAGAAGAATGATAGGTGGAAACATGTTAGTGGGCCCGAGGTCTTTTAGCTTACAAGGCGGGTTAAAACACGGATGAATCTCGTGGTTGTCGCTATACCGCTGAAGGAAGATGCACGATATTTAAAGGCAATGGCATAGCGACAACCGTCCGATGCAAGGTCCAGGTTCTTTTGATTTCTGAGGTGTCGGTCTTTTCTGACGTGTTCATTTTTCATTGGGTGCTGCTGACGACGTGTTTCTGACTTTTCAAAGAGGGGTTTGCAACTGTTATAAAGTTGATCTGGGCCGTTCGTTTGCCGAGAGATAAAGGACGTCAATGAATGCGTTTTAAAATGACCGGCTCGCCGTTGTATTTTGAATTCAAACAGCTCTAAGTGGGTTTTCTGCTAGCGTTTGATCTAGCGAGCCAAATGCAGCGGTGAGGTAGCTAAGAATTTATGTCTGCAAGACATTTGCAGTTGGGAAGATGATGATGAGGAAGCCTGGCCGACTGCCATGGGTCAAGTCCTATCCCTGAGAAGTACCATTTTTCACATTCATGGCGAGACTTTTGTGTAGAGAAGTTGATGGTCGAGGTTGCTTGTCTGCAGGTTGTTTGCAGTACGGAGATGGGCACTTAAGGATATATCTGATCGGTCACATGTTTTCTCAGAGTTGTATTTATGGTCAGATGTGACAAAGTTAGGGTTGGTTATGATTCTAATGTAAAATCTGTAACCCTAGTTAGGTTTTGCTCCCGCTTGTTTTAGGGGAGATGTATATATTGTATTTTTAGAGCTTTAGAGCTCAGAGAGTTGACATTTTGTAAAGAAGAAAAGTCTCTTTTCTTAGAAGGCTATCTGTGGCATTATTTTTGCCCTCTGGTTTTCTACTTTCTGTAACCTCCCATTGATAATTCAGATATTGAAGATATTTTGTGACATTTCTCATGTCCCTATGCCTTCTTGTGTGAGTTATCTCTTAGTGAATCCAGTATTTATATGTTTCTCAGTGATATCTTAGGGTTCTTGATCCTTCTTTCTTTCTGCAATTCATGTGTATTCTTGTGGATGATTTGATGTGAATGCTTTTGTGGGTATACTACAACCCCTTAACAATCTTGTCTCATTCCTATACCTAGTTGCAGAGGTGAATGTTTGTTTGCAGGTCATAGATTGTTGTATAATTCTAAGAGTGTTATTGTTTGTGAAAAAATCTCTCTCTTTCCCTGAATCCCCTCTTTATTTGCAAACCCTTCTATGAAGTACTTATGCAAGCCTATTCATTGAGTTGTGATCCCCTAGACCTAAGTTTATTCATTGAATCCATCTTTTATACTGCAATTCACACCTTAATTTTGGTGTATCACCTAGTAGGTAGTTTGCTTTCAGTCATTTCCCTTTCAAGTATTCCTTCTATCCCTTTCCCTCAAAAAGTTTACTTTTCCTGTCAAGAAGCAAATTAAGGTGATTATTCAAGAGGAACCAGCCTAGAACCTGGAGGTCTCATCTTAGTTAGCATAGGTCCCACAACCTGGAGATGATTTCCATGTTATACTAAGTTATCAAGACCAAGAGAGCTTGAAACAAGGGTGCAAACTTAGTGTATAACACATCCCTATGAGTATCACCTATATGTAATTGAGTGTTATGTGGATCATTCATGGTCAAGAGAGATTGGCTCTTGCAAACAATTCATGAAATATGAATTGATGAATATTGACTTGAAATTAAGTAGCTAAAGCGTAATCAAGCACATAATTTGATACACCACAAAAACACCATCCATATGAAAATGATTGAGCTAGGAAACTCTATAATGAATTATATTCACAAGGCATAACATTTATTGAAATTCTAGAAATGGGCAGCAAGCTAAAAGGGTTCATTTGTGAAGAAACTCCACCCTTAAGCGTGCTTGAGCCAATAAGAATACTTATGAATTAGGAAATTCTATAATAAATTGTTTGTAAGACTCAAAACTTGCTAAAAGCTTGAAAATAAGATACATGTTAAGTAGACTATCAATATCATAAGACATGAATTTGTGCGAACTACTTATGAAATGTGAGTTTAATATAAATTAATTGACTTGAAACTTGATAGTTAATCTTAATAATAAATCATCACATAATTTGATTCATCACAAAAATACCACTCATATGAAATAATTGAGCTAGGGAACTCTATACTTAATGTTTCACAAGGCACAATAGTATTTGAAATAGAAATAATAGAAATGGGTAGCAAACTATAAGGGTTCATTCGTGAAGGAGACTCTTGTCTTGAGTGTGCTTGAACTAATATGAATATAAATGAGACATGATTCTATAATAAATTGTTTGTCATACTTAAAATTTATTAAAAGTTTGAAAATAATATAAATAGACTATTTATAATCCTAAAAAGATAAATTGGTCTAAACTATTGACTTGAAATTACACAATTAAATCCCATTAATACACCCATATAACCAATCATTTGTGCTCAAGCTATATGCTATAAATCCAAAATCCCATCCATAAGAGTCATAGTTTGGTTTTTTTAATTAAAAATGGTAGAATGATAAAGCATGATATTAAGTCATGGCTGTTTCTTCTTATCCATAAGTAAGAGCCCAGAAGCTTCAACATGCCTTTTTCGCTCCTGACCACAATCACACAGACTCATTCTCCATTGAAACCAGTTCCACTCTGCTGCTACACTGTACGTTTAAAATCCCCACAACGACTAGTCCATTCACATTCACCCAGGCCTCTCAGAGCTACACAAAGCTGGGTCCAAGGTTCGATTCCCCAATGTCTGGCATCTGCTCTGGTAGCCATTATAATTGCCACCAATGTTAATTCTGTTCCTTCTTTCTCAGAAGATGCATTTTCAGACATCCCACAGACTCTATCAGGCATGTAATGTAAATCGTATTCTATCATATTAGGATAAATTCAGCCCTACCCAATTGGGTTTTTCTAAAATTAAATCCTAAATTGATGTCTGAATGCATTTTCAGACATACCACAGACTCTATCAGACAATTAATGAAAATCATGTTCTTTCATATTGGGATAATTTCAGCCCTACACACTGTTTCCTAAATTAATGTCTGAATGCATTTTCAGACATGCCACAGACTCTATCAGACAATTAATGTAAATTGCATGCTTTCATTTCGGGATAATTTCAGCCCTACCCAGATGTTTTTTCTGATATTGGATCCTAAATTGCAGGTGCAGATAAAGGTCCGAGGATCCAAAAGCCTAAATCACGTAAAGCAGAGTCATGTACAAGAAAGTGTGTGGTCACTTGTATCAGAGGCGGCGCTGGTTCTCCTGGTGAAGGCCCCCTCAATATCAGAAGGTGCATAACCCTCCGGCTCACACCCATTAACAAAAGTTTAACACAATTCTTTGAATTTTTACATTTGGAAGTTTTATGCTTGAAATTTTGGAAATTGCAGACCTCTTGTTGTTTTCAAAGATGGTTTCAGAACTCGACTGTACTGGTATGGATTCCATTTTTTTTTACTTGTAACAGTAATTTTTGTTGGGGGGATTGAAATGACATGGTATAATTTTATATCTGTAATTGCAAAATCCATAAGGCCTTATTTTTAAATCTCTGTAATTTCCTGTGCTGGCAGTCTGATTGAATGAAATGGGATGGTATTTATGTATGCAATTTAACTACTTAAAAAATATTTTATGGCTGTTATCATTTCAAAGTGTTGTAATTGTTTGTACTTGTAGATAAATGTCATAGCAGTTGTGGGCAAATGTTCCAGGACTGGTGTACAAATAAATCAATTATGAAAAATAAAAAGCTAAAAAAGATCTACTATTAGTATGTACATGTGAAACTTATTAATGGACTTCTTATCATTTTTTAGGCTCCTTCAAATTTAGTTATTGGGAAGTTGGGTGCTATTGGTACATGTAAAACTTATTTATAGACTTTTAGTTATCATTTTTAGACTCCTTTAAAATTAATAATTAGAAAGATAGGTGAAACTAAATACACAACTACTGTAAAGCTACTGGACTACTGATGCTCTTCACATTGCAAAATCTGTAAAGAACTTGTTTGTACATCTCTATTAACTTTTGCTTTTTGTACTGTCATTCTGACTGAATGATTTTTTTTTAGAAAGTTGAAATGACATGATATTTGTTATACCTACATTGCAAAATCTGCAAGGCCTTATTTGTACATCTCTGTTAATTTTGTGCTGGCATTCTGCCTGAATGATTTTATTGTAGGAAAGTGTAGGAAAGTTCAAATCTGTCTAATTGTTTGTTCTGGCAGTTTGACTGAATGCTCTGATATCTGCAACTTGATTAAAGATGGCGAGGATGGTCAATAATGTCTACTTAATCAGCTACTGATATGTTCTATAAAAGCTTTAGAACTGTACAAAATGAGATGTTCACTTGGCAAAACCATAGCTTATGTGACAGGGTTTTTGTGCAAAAGTACATTGTGTATCAGAGTTTGCTCGCAGATGATTTTTAACTGATGGAAGGGTATTTTTTGGGGGGAGAAAATATTCAACATTGATCATGTAATTTACAGGCTCGATTACTGGATACAATTTAGATTTTCTTCCTAATTGTAAGCGACTGTAATTCTTTAAGCTGAAAAATGAATCAAGAGCTCAAGAAAATAGAAGGTCCAGTGCCTCTGCCTTAGGTATAGATAAGGTTGCATTTGCTAGGTATTTTTGCAACCTATCATTAGAGGCGGAGATGAAGACAGCATTTAATTTGTCTTTGATTTGTATGTTCACTAACTACGGGTACCGATCATCGTTCTTCATTCTTATATTAAAAATTATTTCGAACTTTAAAGTTTTATATATATATATATATATTTATCTGAAAATAAGTCTGAATTATAATAATCTGAGTAAGCATGTATCTAAATCAAAAAGTTACTTTCTGCTAATTGTCTCATAGAGTCTTGTTCTTTAAAGTTATCAAGTGTCAAACCTAATCTAAATTTGCTTCTTTTATGTTAGGGTTTTTGTAGATATGAGCAATAACCAATATTAAGATAATGTAGAAATAAAAAAAGACAGAAATAAATAACAAAGAGATTTAACATTGTTCATCCAATATGGACTACATCTAGAAGAGAAATTGCTATCCACTCAAGACAAATTATAATGTGCTAATTTCACATCACACAACCACCTATTTATCAAACATTTTGAGATGGTTTATAAGGTCAGTTAATGAAATAAATCCTAACCCTTAAAAAAAGTGAAGTTATATGATAAGTGTACTATATTTGCATAACCAGTTGCCACAAACCAATAATATCCCACTTGAGGATTGATTAGGCTCCACACCAAACACTTCATGATAAGATTTTTATGTTTGAATATAGTAGAGATTACAGTGTTCATATTGTTTTCACTTCTTAAAGATAAGAGTATGGTCACAATGAAGTTTTATTATTAGAAGGATCGATTTATAATAAATGACTTCGTTAAAATTTAAGTCTCATTATATCTTTTTTTAGATGGCTTAAAAGTATTCAAATAAAAAGAGATATAAAGACAAAAAAAATTTATAAAATAGAGAAGTCAATTCTCTTAAAAGCAAAACAAAAAAGATTATGATATTATTTTACATCCCCTAACAAAACAACGATTATAATTGTATTTTACATTCTTTAATAAATTTAGAATTGTTGAGGTCAACTTTATTTATCCTCGTGTTATCGAACTTCTAATTGAATTGTTATGGAAAGGGGTAATGAAACATGAATAAAATAATATGAGTATATACTTAAGTTCCTAAAACAAGTTTTAATTTAGAGAAAAAGGGCATTCCTAACATCTAATCAAACAAATCTTAGATAATCAAATCTCAAAGTTGTATTTAATTGTTGTAATTTAGGGAAACTAGAATATGATCACAAATGTATATACATAGGCACACTTAATATGAAATTGCATATTAAGCATGTTTGAAGATGTTATGTATGATTAATTTCATTTAACTCACACAACTTACAATTTTGTCCTTTTGATTTGTTTTCAAAAGAGTATCCATCTCTTAATTTCATTATTTAACTTACATGTGCTAGTTCTTAATTTTACAACTTTGTTTTCTTTTAATCTTATCACCTTCTAAGGTAATATGGATTCTCAAGTTCAAATATTATGTTTAAGCTAGTAGGTCTTGTTCATATTGATTGGATTGTGAAATTATTATTGTTTGGTTGATTAGCGTAATGACCTTATTTTTAACAATGCATAATAATAAGCTTTATTTACCTTCCTTCTTTAGAACTTTGGCATTGGTCAAGAGTCTTGAGTGGGGTAGAATTACTTTCATGCATGCAACTTCTACAATGTATGGGTACATTTTTATTTGAATGATCAAACTTGGGACGAGAATATTTAGTTCTTAAAAATACACCATATCTATAATACATTTGGTTTGAAATATTAATGCAACCATTATTTAAAAAAAAACTGCAAATATTGTTTACATTTAAATAACACACATCTAACACAAGCCCAAAAATATCCCCTTAAATACATGTCTACAATATCTTATGACAACTCGAATTACTAATGGGGTTTGTACAAAATAAGTGTCAAGGCCTTCCTTCAATTAATGATATTGAAATACATTACAATGAATCCAACAAAGGAACAAATTCTCAAGCTTTTCTTATTATAATGAAGATTTGAAAACATTATAAAATGCTTTAGCAATAGTTTAAATAACACAACACACTCAAAAGATATACAACAACTTTAAACTATAATACTTGACCCTGCAACAAATTAAAAAATCTTGATGCAATTGGAATCATTGAGTCGATAACATAATGCAAAACTTTACTACAATGACTATTTCCATATAATGGTGCAATACTTGCTCCCAAAACAACAAAAATGTCATGTAACTCGATATAGCTAAAAATCTACAACCTTGAAGATTGCATTTGTGACCTTCAAGTGAGATTTTCTTACCAAGTCAAAGGTTATTCATCATCAAGCTTATAAATGAAAGGTTTGCTATCTTTTGGTTCTTTCAAATCTTTTTTTTTTCCTTGTCATATACTCTAAATAATGTGTGCTCTAAGTAACATATTTTGCTAAAGTTTCATGTGTAAACAACAAAATGAATTTCCAACCACACATCCAACCAAAATAACATGAAGATCAACAATAGATATGAAATCCCATTAAGAAAATTAAGATCTATGTCAATAATATTGGCAGTCATAGATATAATCACCACATTAATGATGTCCAAGAAGCAGGTGTTTGATTGAGCATGCAAGTAAACAAATTTATTTTTCTTACTCTATATTTGAATTCAATTTTTTCATACTTTGTCTAAATTTTCATGTCAATATGTGTCCAAGTGACATTTGATAAGTTTTTTTGGTAGGAGAATCCATCTTGGAGAACTACAATTAATTCTAGCATTAATTGTAATACCCCAAAAATGGGTTATAGGTTCATTAATCTCCTATATCGACACATCGAACGAAATCGACATCGAAGTTCTAACCTAAGGTACATCTGATCATCATTGAATTTTAATTGATTATCCTAAATTCTGCATCAAAGAATATTCCTAGTAATATTCTTAATTCATCTTAATTATCTTTGATTTAATGATTATTTGGCGATAAATCCTATTTATCCTAAAGTTTGATTAATTAAATATTTTAAATATTTAATTAATTAGATTTAATACTGCCACTTAATTATTTAATTGAATTTAATTATATTTATTCCTAATTATTATTATTCAAATTTGACAATAAATCAAAATTCTTATCATTAATTGATTAAATTCTTATTTAATTAATTAAAACAAGTTGTCATATTTAATGATATTATTTTGGAATAAAAGTTTGATTTTAATAATTGATTAACCCATAAATCAATTATTTTATTTTTAAAATCAGTTAAGTTGAGGATAAATCACTTTATTTATTTATTTAATTCATAATTATCATGCACATTAAAAAAAATAGTTAAACTTGAAATCAAAAAATCAATTCAAGTTGTTTTAAAAATAAACTCAACTCTAATTTGAGTTAAAAAGCTATTTTTGCATGCTTTTGCATGATTTTGTGAATTAATTATCTTTTATTCTTTGATATACTCAAAAATTAGCCTGAGTTTATCTGAGTGATTTATGGCTTTTCCATGCATCCCCAAAGCCTTGGATTTCTATAAAATCAAGGCTCAGCTCTTCAATCTCATATCTCAGAATTTGCAAACTTATGCTGTCGAATTGGTATCTGCAGAATTGGAGCTTCTTTGCAAATCAACAACTTTTGTGAGATCATTCATATTTTAGCATATCATTGTTAGATTAATTGTATTGCATATCAGTTTTTCATATAGATTAGATTTCATATCAGATTTCTCATATTATTGCATAGAAAACTCAAAAAAATAGATTAATTTGCATCTAATTCATATCTAGATTTTGCATTTAAATCCTTTGTTTAGGTGTTGTCAAGGTCACTGATCTCGGTCTAATCTGAGAATACATACTCGCATCTACTAGAAGGCAGTAAATCGCCTAGTTAGATTAGTTTTCATTTCATTGCACGATTTTGATTTCAGCTAACCTCTAATATTTTACTGAAGTGTTGTGTCTACAACTAGGTACAAAATTCACACACACATTTATGGCACCCACTGTGGGGCCCTGAAATGGGTTTCCATTCAATTTCTATCATCTTCTTCTCATTTTCTGTTTCAAGCTGCGATTTTTAATTTTTGTTCGTACAATTTTCGTACGAGTTTTGTCAGAAACTCGTATCAAAGGATACCCACTGTCGTACGACAATTTATTTGATCAAGGATCGTACTACCAGAATCAAAGTGTTGTTTGGAAGCTCTTTTGTCATATGATCCTATACCCAGTGTCGTACAAGTTTCTGGACTGTTGTCTGAGAGGTAACCCACTGTTGTACGAGTTTTAGTGCCAGGTTTCAATTGTCGTTTCACTTTTTCAGGCAGTTTTCCAGATTTATTTTTCTGATTTGGACTGACAGCTAACATTAACGATTGAAATTTGCTATTTTTTATTGATTTCTGCTGGTTTTGATTGGGAAGAAGCATAAGAATTGCTAAAAATAGGTAAGAATCTACTAAGCGCATTGCGAGAAATTTAGGTAATCTTTTCAACTGATAATGTTTCAATTTGGATTAAAAAAAACTCTTGCGTGTCAAGCTTGTGTGACCTTTATTGCTTTCATATCACATATTTCATTTTGGGCTATAAAAATGAACATAGATTTGCTTTTCAGCATCTTTGTTACACATAGTAAATAGGCCCTATGAACACTATTCGTGGTTCTTGAGAGAGTGGGTTTCCAGCGAAACTCTTCTCAACAAAAGAACCCTTGTAGGTAGGGAGGTTACTGAGAGAGTCTCACGTTCTACTAGATTTGTGTGTCTTCAACTTCTGATTGATACATTCTCTCTCCGAAGAAGTTGATAGATCATGAGTGGTTGACATCATAGATCTTTATGAGATAATCTTAGTTTTAGCTTGTCAGATTAATCTGTCTGCTTTGTTTGGGTTAAAAGTGAAAAGGCTAGAGGACTATGCTCTACTCCCTTTTTGGGTATTACCAAAAACTCAGATCCTTGAATCTGGAACCAGTCTCCATGTGGTATATTTTGTGAGTCACCTTTAGAGAGGGTTAACCATAGTGGACATTCCCTTAATTGGGTCAACCACGTTGATGGAACCTCAAGCGGTAATAGCCATTTTCATTATGGTAGTGACAACCGCTATATAAATGTCCTTGTGGAAGAAATCTCCACAGGTGTGGTCTCTTGTTGTGCTATCATATCTCCCTAGCAGATCCTGAAGATTAAGTTCTCGGACTATGTCAAAACTCCGGTGTGCCTGGATTGGAGTTCACCCTCTTGAGATCACAAAAGTTGCAGAGTCAGACCATTACTAAAAACCCTAGTGAGGCCAAAATTTCATTTTCTAGGAATATGTGCGTTATTGCAAAACTTTTTGGAACATACACTGTTAGCACTCCTAGGGATTAGCACAATTCAGTCACTTGATTGTTCATGCACAAGGTTGCTTTGTCCCCTGTTCATTGTTTTCAAACGTGCTTGGAATTGCTTGCTATTTTGCGTACTTGTTTATCTATCTGGTTACTAAGAACGAATCAATCCGCTACAATCTTCAAATCTGGACAGACAATTTTGTGAACAATTTGAAACTAAAAATAAAAAAAATTGTAAAATCTGATGTCAAACACCTTTCTGAAGTCAATAGTCATTTTGTAAAGTCAGAAAGTCGTACGGCTTTTTGCTATTGTCATTTCAGAACCCCTAGATTGTCATATGATATCGGGTATATTGTCATACAAGTTTTGTTGCCAGTCAATTCCAAAAAGTCAAAAACCCTACTATCAACTGTCATGCAAGTTTTGCAATAGTCATACGAGTTTTTCAATTATCGTTTCATGCTATACCCACTGTCGTACGAGCCTGTAGAAATTCATTTGAAATTTTTTGAAAAGTTGTCAGAAACTTGTCAGAACTGTCAAAGATCCAGCTTTTCCAACCTATTTCCAGAATCTGTAAAAAAAATCACTGTGTCAGGAATAGAGCAACAATTACTAAGAATGCAATCATTTTCCTAAAGTGGCCTTTTGAATCCGATTTAGCCTTCTGTTTAATCGATTTGAGTCTTTTTCATCTTGTGTCAAAACTTTGTCATAACTATCCATCTTCAATCTATCTTCAAAATGGCTAGGTGTTGTGAACTCGTGTCTGCTATCTTTTGGGAATCTACCCATACATCCAGGGCACAGTCTCCTTCATTTACATCTAATCCAAACTTCAATCAATCAAACCTTGACAAGGTTGTATCATTTGATCTTCTTGAATCAGATCTTTCTTCAGTTGTCTTCATCATATTCTTTTATTTCACCCAAGGTTAATGGTGGAAACTAGAGCTTCCTCTCACAAGAAATCTGGGGAAGTATCTCATACTTTACCTTTGAATACTCTCCAAGCTCCAACTCTTGAGCAACTCTACAATTCTGGTCTTTACGAAGATGACAGTATTAGCAATCTTCGATTGAAAACTGGTTACATTCCTCCTTCATGAACTCACGGAGGTAATCAACAAACTCCACCTCAATCTAATCCAAGGAGCCTTAAAACTCCCACCATGTCTCAAGCAGGGACAAACTTTGGCTCTCAAAGAGCTCAATCTCAACATGGTGCAGATCAAGAACCTACACCTTCTGAAATTGCTCAATATCAAAATGATGATAACTTCAAAAGAATGATGAAGCATTTCTTGAAAGAAGATAGAGAAGCATAATTTTTACAATTATCTCATCAAGGAGCTAAACTTCCTCCCAACTTTAATGTTGAAGATATCATTATGCATGAGGAAGAAAATCCACTCACAGCTATGATGAAACAGATGCATGCCATGCAAGTCAAACTTAATAACCTTGAGAAAGAAAAGGAACAGAAGGAGTTCTCCATGGAGGCCCTATGTCCTTTTCCATTTGACAAAGACTTGTACATGCCACCATTCCCAAAAAGAGTGGAGATGCCTAAGTATGATAAGTATGATGGACACTCTGATCCCCAAGATCATGTCAGAGAATTCTGTACATAATCTATGGAGTTCATGCACGAACCAACCTATCTGATGCGTCTCTCTCCTCGATCTCTAAGATGAGAAACCATTAATTGGTTCTCTAGATTGCCTTCTACTATCAAAACTTTTGAGGAGTTGATCAAATTGTTCTATCAGCAATACTCTTATAACATTCAACATCCAGTCACCATGATCAATATTTGCAATCTCAAACAATATCCAGGAGAACCATTCTTGACATTTCTCAAGAGATGGAGGAAGAAATTCTCTCTATATGCTAGGCCTATTCCAAAAATTGAGAAATTGGAAATCTTCATCAATAATCTTATCCCAGAGATCAACTACCTTTTACAAATGCAAGATCATACATCTTTTGATAAGATGGTAGACAATGCGATCAAAATTGAAAAAGTACTTGTGAAAAAAGGAGAAATCACACTTCAAAAGGGCAAGTACGAATAAGGATCTAGTTCTAAAGACAAGAACAAAAATTGGAACAAGAATAAAGGCATTGTCATAGATGGTGTTGTTGATACTATCTGTGCCCCATCAAAGGCACCAGCTTTCAATCTAACTATTGACACCCAAGCCATCAAAGCTTTATAACAAAAGGTGTTCGAACCACCTTAAAAGAAGCCAGAATACAAATCTTGGTCCTCTGATAATAAACGAAAGTTCACTCCTCTTGGAGAATCTTTGGAATCAGCTATGAAAACTCTGTTGGCTAATAACATCATCTCTTTGCCCGAGATCTGACAATCTAATCCTGATCCTAAACCAAAATGGTGGAGGGAGAATGAATTCTGTGATTTCCATCAAGGTAAAGGCCACAAAACTAATAACTGCTTACGCTTGAAACATACTATTCAAGATCTAATTGATAAGGGAGACATCACGATTGACAATCATAAGAGCAATAATGATCATACAACATTCACAAAACTATTTCTGAAACATGGTCAAGAAGTTTCATCTTCTCAACCTAATATGGGGGCAAAGGTCAATTATGCTTACCCTGGAAATAATGTTGTTATCAATATGGTTGAACCTTGTCTCTCTTAGCATTGCAATGTCATCACAATTGTGTGAAGAGATAGAGATCATACTTTAGCTAATGCAATGACTCGATCATAGGCTCAGACACATTTGAATGAACAAATCCCAGATTCATCAAATGTCCCTAAGATGCCCTTCAATCTTTCTTCTGCTTCCAAACAGAAGGCTACTTCTAAATCTTCCAATCCTAAAGATACGAGACCAACATCTTATAGCATTGTTCAACAACTCCAACACACTAATGCAAAAATATCCATGTTTGAGTTGCTTTGGATATCTCTAGCTCATAGGGCTATCCTAGACAAAGCTTTTCTCAGATCCAATGTTCCTGATGACCTTGATTTAGACAGGTTCTAGACTATGGTTGGACATCTTATGTCTCCACAGTATATATCCTTTTCAGAGGAAGATGACAAATCCTTGAGTCACTCGCATAACCAACCCTTGCATATAGAAGTCTTGATCCAAAATCGTAGAGTCAAATGTTTGTTGATAGATGGGGGCACTGGCCTGAACATTTGTTCTTACAGCTTGGTCACACAATTGGGATTTTCAGAATTGGCTATTGATCCTAGAAAGAAAATAACTATAAACACCTATGATGAACAAGAAAGATATTCTAAAGGCACCATTGTCTTACCTATCAGAGCAGGTCCAGTTATCAGAGATACTACATGTCAAGTTCTTGATCTACCTTTGGCTTACAACATTCTTCTAGGGAGACCATGGATACATGAAATGCAAGCTATTCCTTCTACATACCATCAATGCTTGAAATTTCCTTATGAAGGAGTAGAGATCACTATTCCAACAAATATATCCACCACTTGCAATACATTGAAAGAAAGTGCAGATAAACTTGTGCCTAATAACAGAGAATCTTTCATTGAGTCAACAAAAGAAGCATCCACATCTAAAATGGAAGACGTAGCAAAAGAGGTCAATATAAAAGAAAATGGTATGGGAGAATACACTATAGAGCCAGTCTTATCTTTGACATCTCTACTTATCTCACCTAAGTTTTATGGACAATCTTTAAAACAGTCCAAACCAGACTCTAAAGAACCTCTTGAGGCATATAAAAAGAATTTTGTAGCAGAACAAGTCTCTAAGCAAGAATTTGAGGAAGATGAAGTTGTGCTTACATGGATATACAAAGATGAACCTAAATCTCAAGCTGTTCCAACTAGTGACTCTACAGTATCCAAAATCCCTTCTAGGGCATATGGTCCAGGAGATAAACTGATAGCTAAGATGGGATATTCAAGTAAAGGACCTATAGGAGTCAGAGGAGAAGGTCTTATAACACCTATTTCACATATTGGTAGGGCAAACAAAGATACTGTTGGCTTAGGCTTTAAAAAGAAACCCTTCCAGCTCAAAGGTAATTGTTCTCATGTCATAGAGCAGATCGCACCAGGAGAATCCCTTCTTAAGAAGGAAGAAACTGAACCATCAAATAGTGATTCAGATAGCTCAGAACTTATTCCCTATGAACATTTGCCTAAGGAAATCAAAGACCTTCTTGATGTAGAAGATGATCTAATCAAAAGAATTAATGTAGTAGAAACACAAGAACCTACTATCAATCAAGAGATAGTTGCAACACAAGAACCAGCTAATCTTGAGGACAATCAAAAAGAGGAAGATGGTAGTTATTCTGAGATAGATTCTCATGAGTATGAATTCAAATCTGAATCTGAGGGTAACCCTTCTTGGAGTATTCATTCTGACTTTACTCATGTTCTTAGATTTCCTAGAGGCATAGATGAAGAATCTAATGACTATGAATGGGGAGCCATTCTAGAAGAAGATGAGCTTATTAGAGAGAAACATGTTGATGTTATTCACCAATATACACCTAAACCCAACGTAAGTCTAGAGTGAAATGATGAACTTATCGAGTCTGACCCACCGATGGTTGAAGTGGACTCCCACAATGACATTGAGCCTATTCACAAATTGAATGTCTTAAGTTGTAATATCACCTTTGAGCTTGAGTGTTGGGTTAGGACCAATGATGATAGATCCATATCCGTAAACACTATCTCCCAATCTTTCCCCATTTTGACTATCCAACATCCTGAACTTCTTGATCAAACCTCCAAAAATCCGAGCCATGGTATTTATACCTTCCCGAAATGACTATGCCCTTGCTTGCTACCTCAATGCAGTTGATCCTATGAGGACTTCCATTAGTGAACTGAGCGTTAGCATGATGAAGTCAGACATCAAGTATCTTAGTCAGAAAAATAAAAATACGAATAAAAAGAAAAGGAGTTCTGAGGGTGAAAACCACTTTGTGGTAGTCTCAAAACCTACAAAAGTAAAAATAAAAGACATATCTGAAGGTGAAAATCTCTCTAAGGCACCTAAGGATGAGATATTTGATGTCCTTCCAAGTCATTTATAGGACAGATCTCCAGTTCTAATTGAGCCCACTCAATCCATCAACTTGGGAACAACAGAAGAACCACAGTTGATCCATGTAGCACAATCTTTATCAAAAGAAGAGCATAAAAAATTTACTACATTCCTAACAGAAAAGAATATCAACTTTGCATGGAAATATTCAGATATGCCAGGGTTGGATCCTAATCTTATAATGCATCATTTATCTATAGCTCCAAATGCCAAACCTGTCAAGCAAAAATTGAGAAAGATGCATCCTCATGTTGCACTCTTGGTAAAAGCTGAATTAGAGAAGCTCCTGAAAGCCAGATTCATCCGAGTTATTGATTATGCGGAGTGGATCTCTAATATTGTACCTGTTTCAAAACCAGATAAATCAATCAGAGTGTGCATAGATTTTAGAGATATAAATAGAGCATGCCCTAAGGATGATTTTCCATTACCTAACATTGATATGATAGTGGACATGACTGCGGGCTTTGAGATGTATTCTTTAATGGATGGTTTTTTTGGGTATAATCAAATAAAAATTGCTCTAGAAGATCAAGAGAAAACTGCTTTTACATGTGCATGGGGCACCTTTTGTTGGAATGTCATGCCATTTGGGCTTAAAAATGTTGGTGCTACATATCAGAGAGCTATGACTTCTATTTTTCATGACATGATGCATAGGACTATGAAAGATTATGTTGATGATACTTTAGCAAAATATATGATTAGAGCTGAACATCTAAATGACTTGAGAAAAATACTAGATAGAATGGAAAAATTTAGTCTCAGACTAAATCCTAAGAAGTGTGCTTTTGGTGTCACTTCTGGAAAGCTCTTAGGATACATAGTTTCAAAGAAAGGCATTGAAGTTGATCTAGCTAAAGTGAAGGCTATAATGGCAATGCAACCTCCAAAGAATATTAGTCAAATGAGGACATTCCAAGGAAGAGTCCAATCTATTAGAAGATTTATATCACAGCTAGCAGACATATCACAACCTTTTACAAAAACATTACATAAAGGTGTGACCTTTGCATGGAATGAAGAATGTGATAACAACTTTAATCATATCAAGAAGTATCTATCAAATCCTTCTATCTTGATGCCTCCCATTCCAGGGAAGCTTTTGATCTTATATGTCTCTGCTACAGATACATCACTGGGGGCATTGCTTGCACAACATGATGAGAACCAAAAGGAAAGAGTTGTATACTATATCAGTAGAACATTGGTTGCATATGAAAATAATTATTCAATGATTGAGAAAGCTTGTCTAGCTGTGATCTTTGCATCACAGAAACTGAGACATTACATGTTAGCTCATACCACACATTTGGTAGCTAAAATTGATCCACTCAAGTACTTACTAAGCAAAGTTTCCCTCACAGGTAGATTAGCTAAATGGGTCATGCTCTTAAGTGAATTTGACATTGAATATGTGGAAAGAAAGGCTATCAAAGGATAGGTTATTGGTGATCAATTAGTAGATGCACCTATGATTGATGATACACCAATGCAAATGGAATTTTTAGTTTCCTCTATCATGACTCTTTCTTCTAGAGAATGGCAGTTATTCTTTGATGGCTCCTACACACAGAATGGGTCAGACACGGGCATATTGTTCATAACTCCTCAAGGATACTCAATCCCAAAAGCATTCAGATTAAAGCTCCCTTGCACAAACAATATTGCAAAATACAGAGCCCTTTTGAATGGTATGAAAATAGCAATTGAATGGAGAGTAACAGAGCTACACATTCATGGAGACTCTCAACTTGTTATCCATCAAGTCGATGATGTGTACCAAACTAAAGATGAAAAGATCATTCCTTACAAAAGAATGGTAGATGATCTAAAGAAGTATTTCCTATCTATCACATTTGAGAAAACACCTAGAACAGAGAATAAAGATGCTGATGCAATGGCAACACTATCTACTTTATTACAACAGCCTGAACATGAGCTATGGTACGAGTTCCTAGTGGAAGCACTATCTTATCCTGCATATGATTCCCCTGAAAGCCACATGATTTGCACTGTTGTTGGTCATGATTCATCCAGATACAAAAACCTATTTTCCTATCTCCAAGACCAAATCATTCCCGATACCTTCAACCACCATGAAAAGAGATACCTTATTCGTAATGCCTCCCGATATGTCATCATTGATCACGATCTGTAAAAATGAGGTCTAGATGGTACACTACTTAGATGTTTAGAATGGGAAGAGTCTCAACGTGCGTTAGAGGAAGTCCATGATGGTATTTGTGGGTCAGACTTGAATGGTTTAACACTAGCTTGAAAACTTATTAGGTCTGGGTACTATTGGCCTGAAATGGAGAAAGAGTCTATCAAATTTGCTAAGAACTGTCAAAAGTGCCAAGTGCATGTAAACTTAATTCATGCTCTAGGGAGAGATCTAATTCCATTTACTACACAATGGCCTTTTCACCAATGGGCATTTGATCTTATAGGAGCTATACATCCTCATTCTTCTAATGGACATACCCATTTAATCACAGCTGTAGATTATTTTACAAAATGGGTAGAAGCAGTCCTTTTGACAAAAGAAACTGGAAAATAAATATCTATGTTAATCTTGAACTATATCATATGCAGATATGGGATACCTCATTCCATAATCATAGATAATGGTGGACAATTCAAGAAAAAAGATCTAGATGATTTATGTGCTAAATTCAAGATTACACAACATTGGTCATCTATCTACTATCCTCAAGGGAATGGCCAAGCAGAGGCTTCTAACAAGAATCTATTAAAAATCTTGCATCGTACAGTTAATAAAATAGGAAGAGACTGGCATCTCATGATCAATCTAGCTCTTTGGGCCTACAGAACAAGTATCAGAACACCCACTGGGGCTACACCTTTCGCTTTAGTTTATGGGTCTGACGTGGTACTGCCTATTGAGGTTGAAATCCGATCACTAAGAATCTGAATGCATGGTCTAGTAACTGATGATGACTATAGAGTGTCTAGGTTGCAAGAAATTGAACTGCTAGATGAGCACAAATAAGTAGCGTATGATCATCTCAGAGTATATCAGAAGAGAATGTCTAGAGGTTACAACAAGAAAGTCAAACACAGAGAATTTCAGGTTGGTGATCTAGTCTTGAGAGAGAATCCTAAAAATCAATCACATCGAGAACGCAAGGGGAAGTTTGAACCCAACTGGCTGGGTCCCTTTGTAATCACTACTACTTTTGGCTTTGGTGCCTATCAACTCTCAATGACTAAAGGAGAACAGCTTCGAGAACCAATCAACGTTCTCCATCTGAAGAAATTCTATGCCTAAGGCATTCAGTCCATGGTAAAATATTTTGAAAAAATCTTTAAAATTGGAAAAAGTCCTGAAAAATGAACATCTTGGTGAAAACCTAGCAATAGGCGCCCTAATGATTCACAAAAAAATAAAAAATATTAAAAGTACAAAAAAATCAAAAAATATCAAAAGTACAAAAAAATTGAAAAAATGAAAAATACAAAAAAAATGAGAAAAAGAAAAAAGTGCCTTGGTGAAAACCTAGAAACAGGCGCCTCGGTAGCAAAAATAGAATCTCTGCCAAGATGGTGAAAACCTGGCAAATGGGTGCCACTTGTTTCAAAACACTCCATCTATCAGCGCAATCTTGGTCTTTCCCAACTTTTAGTCTTGCTTTAGTTTGTACATATCTCCTAGTTTGTTTTCAATAAGTCGATCTGTACACCAATCAGCTCAAGCGTCTGTATCCTATCAATGTTCAAACTTGGGGGCAATCAAAGTCATATCCTATGGCCTCTAATGTATCTTAAACGTATCATACACAGTCAGAGTCCTTTGAAGCTTCATCCGAGTCCGTCAGTTAGTCTTGTCTCCAGAAAGGATTTTGCATCTACAACAACGCAATTAAACATCAAACACAAATTGAAAACAATCTGTGCTTTTCATGCTTTTATCTCCTTGTATGCTTACTGATTCACATTGAGATTTTTGCATATTATGTTCCCTCGAGCTCTTCGATGATGTCCTTTATAGGATTTAGAGAGTGATGACTGGAGGCATAATCTCTTCTTTATTTTCTACTTGTATGTGAAAATCTAACAACTTTGGAAATTTTGGATTGAAATGGTGTCCGACTGTAAGAGCCTCTATCTCGAATTGGATGGCCATGCGTACCTCGACCATTGATACCCAAAAAATTCAAGGAAGTTTGATCTAACTATTGTCTTTTTGAGTGAGTTCTTTCTCCTACTGTGAAACACGATCTTACCTAAGGATGTGAACGATAAAAGGGTCACTACGGGTAATTCACATTGGATTTAGAATGATCTCTTGATTGTTTGATGTGTTTGAAACCGCAAGGTGTATTCAGGTCATCATGAAGTTTATGTTTTGATACTTATACAAATTGCATTATCAAAATGGACATGATATTTAGGTCATCCTGGCATTTATGCTTTGATGCTTATATCTAATCCGACATTCCGAAAATAAAATCAATATTCATATATCCATGGTTTCCTAATCAGTGGGTGTTGTATTGATTCCTATGCATACAAATCAATATTCATATGTCTATGGTTTCATAACTAGTGGGCATTGTATTGATTTATCCGATTACCTAAAAATTCAATTATGAGAATGACCGACACATGATCAGTGACTAGGTCCAAGGTCTTAAGTTGCATTTCATTCTGCATGTCTCTTTGCATTTTGCATGTTTGCATGATCTCATAGTGGTTGGCTAAACTTCAATGCTTAAACGATTCTTCAAATCGTATCTTCAAATCTAACAAGAGCTAAATCTTACATGAAGGTCCCTCCAATGAAATAGCAAGTAGAACCCATTTTCGGGATCAAAATCAAAATCTGAGATCGTTTATATTATCAACTACTTGCATAATCGACCTTCAATCATCAAAGAAATCTAGCATTCAACTTAACTGATTATCCTACATCACACTATCGAAATTCCAACTTGGTCAACCATGGTCAAGTCATGGTCAAACTTAGTCAAACTTGGTCTCCAAGACCTCTAAAATGATGCAGAATACATTCCTGGATGTGTATAACCACTTCTCAAATCAATTAACATGCTTCTGACCTATTCAACGCTGACTTTTCTTGTCAGATTTCAATTTCAATCCCGAAGGGGGCATGGTGCACATCATTCAAAGTCTATAATCTAAATTTTGAAATCATATCTTTCCTCAGTAATCAAGACAACAACCACGTCTAGTTGCTGATTCATCAAAAGACCTCATCGCTTGGGGCAAATCAATCATCACTCGGGGCATATCAGATTCATCGAGATCCATATCAATCTAGTATTCTCTTAATGTTGTAAATTGTATCAGTTTTGCAACTATCAGTTCAATTGTGTTATTTCCTTGGTTCTTCAGAAACTGAAGGGTTCAGATGTGATACCAATGTGATTCTTATCGACAATTGGGTCTGGAATCGGTCACTCACTTCTTCGCAATCATAAGGTTCAGAATTAGGTGTTTTGACACTTTTTCACAATCATCGGTTCATTGCTGTTATAGTTAACATTATCTTTGGTCATTCAGGACCTATTATCTTCATATCAACTTCAATCAATTTCTGTCTCATATCAATATCAATTTCAACATCAGTTTCAACATCATACACAGACTGTCTTTGAACCACTTCGCTTCGCACAACAATTCAAAGAGGGGCAAAATGTAATACCCCAAAAATGGACTATAGGTTCATTAATCTCCTATATCGACACATCGAATGAAATCAACATCGACGTCCTAACCTAAGGTACATCTGATCATCATCGAATTTTAATTGATTATCCTAAATTCTGCATCGGGGAATATTCCTAGTAATATTCCTAATTCATCTTAATTATCTTTGATTTAATGATTATTTGGCAATAAATCCTATTTATCCTAAAGTTTGATTAATTGAATATTCTAAATATTTAATTAATTAGATTTAATACTGCCACTTAATTATTTAATTGAATTTAATTATATTTATTCCTAATTATTATTATTCAAATTTGATAATAAATCAAAATTCTTATCATTAATTGATTAAATTCTTATTTAATTAATTAAAACAAGTTGTCATATTTAATGATATTATTTTGGAATAAAAGTTTGATTTTAATAATTGATTAACCCATAAATCAATTGTTTTATTTTTAAAATCAGTTAAGTTGAGGATAAATCACTTTATTTAATTCATAATTATTATGCACATTCAAAAAAATAGTTAAACTTGAAATCAGAAAATCAATTCAAGTTGTTTTAAAAATAAACTCAACTCTAATTTTAGTTAAAAAGATGTTTTTGCATGCTTTTGCATGATTTTGTGAATTAATTATCTTTTATTCTTTGGTAAACTAAAAAATCAGCCTGAGTTTATCTAAGTGATTTATGGCTTTTCCATGCATCCCCAAAGCCCTGGATTCTCAACTCTTTAATCTCATATCTCAGAATTTGCAAACTTATGCTGTCGAATTGGTATTTGAAGAATTGGAGCTTCTTTGCGAATCAACAACTTTTGTGAGATCATTCATATTTTAGCATATCATTGTTAGATTAATTATATTGCATATCAGTTTTTCATATAGATTAGATTTCATATCAAATTTCTCATATTATTGCATAGAAAACTCAAAAAAATAGATTAATTTACATCTAATTCATATCTAGATTTTGTATTTAAATCTTTCGTTTAGGTGTCGTCAAGGTCACTGATCTTGATCTAATCTGAGAATACATACTCGCATCTACTAGAAGGCAGTAAATCGCCTAGTTAGATTAGTTTTCATTTCATTGCATGATTTTGATTTCAGCTAACCTCTAATGTTTTACTAAAGTGTTGTGTCTACAGCTAGGTACAAAATTCACACACACATTAATGACATTTTGGATCACATAAGAAGGTAGGTGAGGCCAATAATAAAAATACATATAAAATTTTAGAATCCCTCCCACCCAACCAATCTACCTCCTTGTTCATGGGTGTGGGGAGGCAACCCCTTTGGAATAGTAGGACCTCTTGATTAATCGACTTGCTAGAATAGAAGGGCAACATCTACTATGCGAGTGTGGGAGGATATAGTTGCCAAATTAAGAGGCCCTCCCACCTGCCACTTGTGTGTGGGGATGGATGGAGGATTATATCTCCTCACCACTGGAAGTTATAGTTTTGGGAGGGAATATTTGCACTCCCTCAAGATCTCTCTTGGGTGAGTAAGGTGAGGGTCCATACTATCCAACCCTACTATTTACTATGAATGCTAGTTGTATTCGAGATTAGAGTCTAGAGCCTCATCATGTAGTTCACAATTGATCATTACGACATGCAATCTCTCATTCTAAAATTCATCAATTCATTGGCCCATGTCATTCAAATGAATTCACAGTATTCAAATGAAATAAAATGGACTCTATACTATCACCTCCCTCTCCCCCAAACACTCCCTAAGAGAAAATGAAATGAATATAATAGGACTCGGGAAAGCTTGGGAGAAGAATTTTGCACCAAAATTGGATACGTTTTTCTTCTGAAAATAACTTAGAAGAAGTAAGTGTCATGTACACTATGATCAACCAATACAAAGAATCTAAGGCTAAATGAGATGTTTGATTGGCAAATTTTTAGGATATGCATGCATCATGAGACCCTTAAATAGTAGGGAATATAACCCTCCTACTATCTACCATAACCTCCATATAGGAGTTATAATTGAGCCCTCCATGTGCATAATGGGGGGCATGTACATGTAGACTGAGGGTTCAATTATATTTCCTATAATGGGCCTACTATTTATTGTGGGATGGTTATATATCATATTCCACACATGCCCCATAGAATTGTAGGGGCCCTCCTCCAATTATAGTTGGGAATATCAAAGTTCAAGGTGGTAAAATATTCCACATGACTATATCATTAGTTAGAAGTTGGGGTTTGATCATAAAGCATTCTAATAGGGAAAGGGGCAATACTCCAACAAGAATAGAGGAGAGAGGTTGAGTTAGGAAAAGCGCATGTAGAGATGGTAAAGCTCAATATTCTAGCAACTTGCACATGCTTGAGAGATTAAGCATGCCTCCACACTTAAATACGTTTGGAAATTCAAATATGCTTATTAAGAATGAAAAGGGGGAGCACCTATGCAAGTTTTGACAAAGGAGAAAATTAGAAGTAGGCAATAGACCTTTGGTCTATTCACACAAGTTATTACAAAAGGGAGATATGCCTTTATGTCTCAAAAATAAAGATAATTTATCCTAAAAGGATATTTGTACCCTTATATAGAACACTTCCTATATAACACCATTTGATAAAATCATGCAATGTCCATACAAAAGAAAATAATTAAATGACATGAGTAGTTCATAAAACTAAACAATTTCAGAAAGATGACTGGGAATTAATATATGATTCTAGGTATGAGGACCATAGGAGTAAACTACAAACAAGGTGGTTAGGTCCTTATAAAATAAAACAAATATTTCCTAATGGAGCTATAAAAATCACAACCACTGGTCTAGTTTAATTTCCATTGATGGTGAATGGGTACTACCTAAAGATTTGGAAGAAGCCATAGAATAAAGATGAGTTCTTACTCCACCTATAGCAGTAGTTAATTTCACCATGTCCCTATCACCTACATTTCTTGTCACACTTGAAGCAATCCTTCCATCATCTCCATCATCAACCTCCACCTCTATAAAAGTGTCTATTATCCTATCTATGCTTATTTCATATGCATATTTACCTCATATAAAGTGCTTGAGAACACACTACTTTCTCCAGATCATCTTTCATTCTTATATTTCCGATGAAGGCACCAAAAATTCTATCGAAAAAGGGGACATGAAGTAATAGCCCCAAGGCTATTTATAATAGGAACCTTCCAAGTGACAACATGCAACAATTACCTTTAGTCACTTCAATCACTTGCATGTAGCAACCATCATCTTCTTGTAACTGCAACCACTTCATTTTCAATATCATCCATACATGGTGAACATCACATATATGCATGTCATTGTTTATTCATCATAGTTATTTCTTCCAACAAACATGTCCTCACTCAATTAATTTCATTATAAGGAGTTCACTCCTATCACATCCATCACTTCTCATTATAATTTTATTTTTATTTGATTTTTTTCTACTTCTACTCACATGTACCACCTTTCAAATTTGAGACCTCGTACCTTGTCCATCTGTTAATTATATGTATTTCTCACATTAATTTAATTTATTATATCTAATCTAATTATATTCTTCAGCTTTCACAAATACATTAAATTTATATTTTGATTATATATCACCCAAAGTCTTTTCAATTACCTTTCTTCCATACTTCCTACTTCTTTTTCCATTTGAGGATGAATGCAACTTTAAGTTTGGGGGGTGGGGCAGAGGGATATTTCACATTGATTGCAATTTACATACATGAAACCTATTTGAAAATCTCATTTGAAATGATTTTTTCTAGCTGAAACACAAATTGCACATAACACTGGATCGATAGTCTACATAAACCCCTATTTGTAGCCATAATCAACCATAAGAATTGTAAATTACTTATAGTTATTTTGAAGGAAGGAGAAGAGTAATGAGTAATTGTGAGAAGTCTTAGTAGTGATTGTAAAGGAATTCAAAATAAAACATAGGAAAGAAGAAGCTCTTATACACAATATGGATACAAATATCATTTTCAAAGAGCCATTAGGCCACACATTACTATTAACGGATTAGAACTATCCACCCTTTTTTGAAAGAGTGGGTTAAATAGACTGTTTCTTGAAGTTGAAAATATACAATGAGGAAGTGACACAAAAATATGCACAAGTATTGTAGAATAATGAAGCCATTGTCAAGATATTGAAAATTGATTCTTCAAATGTTACAATCATAGAGGTTTCTAGGTTGTGATCAATTAGAGAAGAAATTTATTTGTAGTGAATGCAATGGTAGCTCAAGGTAAATTTTCATGGCCATGTGAAAGATTTGACTCATCAAGACAAGGTACTAAATGTGTATCTCTACCCTAGTTATGGAGAGTTGTAATTGTTTATTTTACTATTTGTTTAACATGTGATGGTAGATAATCCTTGATTTACATTGTGTATTTTAAATAAGTCAATCAATTATGTCATAGAAGACTAGTGAATGCTCCAAATAATATGTATAATATGCTAAAAGGAATGTTTTCTGAGTATAAAAGAGAAAGGAATCAATCATCTATGTCTCTCCATTCTCTAGTAAATTTTTTAATGCAAATAATTTCAAACGACCAGTTTCCAAAAGTTTATTGGGAATACCCTTGTACAAGTGCAATAATATAATAATAGACATTTAAGGCCATATCCAAATGAGGAAAATGGAGCACGAGGAGTTAATGAACTATTTGAAGAAAATGAGTCATCCAAGATTAATAAGCCACCAACAAAGGTAGAGATAGAGGAAATATGTCTTCCTCTCCACCGATTTCCTCACTTATGCATGGTTGTCATGATAAGTTAGAGACAATTGTATAAAAATTAACCTACAACCTATGGAGAGAAACCTGCAACATCTATACCAAAAAGCCTTATTTCCCAAGAAAAACCCTCCATCTCTAAACAACACAAATGGAAACATGAACCTTCTTCCTTCTCAGTTAAAAAGAAAAATCAAGAAGCCATAAGCATTTGAGGTGGTTCTCACACTATCTAAGGAAAAAGGAACTACAAGAGGAAAATGCATTCTAAAGAGTAGGATAATTTTGAAGTTGAGACTAATTTAGAAAGGGAAAACTTATTCAGGAATAGAAACTAGGAAATAAATGAACCAGTAAAAATCATGCAAAAAGAATAGGAAACAAGTGAGAAACTAAAGAATGAGTAAGGAAAATGTATGTAACAAATGTATATAGATTCAAGTCTAGAGCCAGAGTCTAACAAAGAAAAATACACAACAAAGAAAAAGACAAAACCTCTCCTCAACCTAGTGTAGCAAGAGGACATGGTTTCCTCTACTAATTGTAATGGATGAATTCATTTGGGGGATGAGAGTTTTTTTAAGAAAAATTATAAATCAATGAATTACAAGCATCTCTCTAAAGAATCGAGGAATTGGAAGAGTAATTGAAATGACGTTTGTAACACCCTACTAGGGAACCCATGAGAAATTGACCTAACTTTACACTAAGTTTATGTAATAATTTTTTTCTTAAATTTTTAAACATACATTGAATAATTAAAAATATGAAAGAAAGTAAAACAAAAGTTAAGGTAACATCACTACCATAAGATAATTATACCGATGTTCATAAACTCAGTTAACACTCCCAAGGGTTCCAAGATGTAGTTACGTATGTAGCGTCAGAAAATGGAAGCACTTCCATTTAGGAATGGTTTAGCCCTCTGAGTAGGTGGTTTGGGGTCATGTCAAATGCCTCTCATAGGTCCCTGGCTCGCTGCTGGCTTTTTCCCCTTTTATGCCATGTTTTCTCCTTATTTCCAGCATGTTTCTGGCAACCTACATTGTGAATTTGAGGTTCTTGACCTCAGGGTCAAGGTCGAACTCGACCTTGACCTAGGGTCCAAATTTCAGATTCTGAGGGTTTTCAGAATCCCGGGTTTTGGAAATATTTGTTTTCCCACTTCTGAGTCGACTGTTTCGGATTTTGAAATGGTAAACTCTTAAATTACATTTAATCTAGGTCCATTTCTAGGGGTATGAGCCCAATGGGAATTTATTTCTCATATGTCAGCCTCTCTAGGAGTTTGTGCCCTAGATCACTATAAAAGGAAGCCTTCTCCTCTCATTTCAATCCTTCTCTCAATCAATCAAGTGCATCCATAATCTATGCAATCTACAATCGATTTTTCCATTGATCATCAAGCACATGAGCAAGCAAGCACTCAAGAAATCATCCATTCAAGCATTCAAGTTCTCCATTGAATATCAAGGATTCAAGCATTCAAGCCTTTTGAAGGGATTTGTCTCAAGCATTCAAGATTCATCATTCAAACCATAGATCTATCCATCATGGTGGTGTGATTTTCCTTCAAGGTCCTTTGTTCATCTTCAAGATCTACTCATTCTTCTCTCATGATGGATTTCAAGCATACAATCATGGAGGTTTTGATTTACATTTATGATTTTTAGTGTTGAGTCCAAGCTTTCATACCAATATACTTGTTTACATTTCAAATACAATTGCATATCTATTGAATATCATAGCTTCGTTGTTAGATCTTCTTCTACTACTTGATAGCATTCTCAATTTTAATTATATTTCAAGGTTGATTCCAAAACCAAGGTTTGACCAAGGCAAACCCCTCATCCAAACAACAAAACCCTTTTTTTTTTCGGGTATGGGTGTGGAACAACGAATATCAGAGAAGATCTGAGTACCCTTTTTGGCAAACTTTTGAGATCCACGAATAGAATTTCAGTTGGAGCAGTGCAAGTCAAGGTTGACATTTTTGGGTTAAGGGTGACATTTCTTGGTGGGTCAAGGTCGGCCTTTCTTAGAAAAAGAAAATATTTCTAGGTTTTCTCTATCTTTGTGTTCTTAGGCCAGATCCAGTTGCAGAATTTTTAGAAACCCAGCACAGACACCAAGAAACAGTGATTTCCAGATCTGCTACCTTTCAAGATAAGTGTTTATGTTAGTTTTATATGTCCACAACATTTTCACAACCACACATTCCCCTCATTATCAACTCCACACCCAATTAAAATATAAAAATATATTTCCTATATTTTTATATTTTACAATGTATAAGTTAACTAATCTACTAAGTAAAACCATAACATAACCACATGATATATCTTATGTTCATTTTAAAACCCGAATAGAATTATGAATTATTTATTTACTTAACCATAATGAAAAGAACACAAATCATAAAGTATACTAACAAATTCATTACAACTAAATAATAAGATACAATCATTATATCAATGTAAGCAAAGGTACAATCTATAAAGTACAATCGATACATCATATAGTACATCTTCCACTGCACATGTGTAGGGATCACAATAATAAATCAAGTCACAAATATAATACAAGTACATATACAACTCTTGAATCAATGTCACCAACTGATACATAATGGAATACAAGATATACATCTCATGATGACGATAAGAAATCAAGCAATAAAAAAGAGGATAGAAGCATAAATAAGGATTATCCAAGAACAAGGACATGAATGTCAGAGCTCAATGGTAATAATAATCACTACCACCTAGCCACATGGAACTTGAAGCCCACTCCCACTGTGCTGAGGAGATAACACCAGGCCTCACTCAAGGGAACAACCAAACAAGAAAGACTAATGCAAAGGTACACTTGATAAAATGGTAATAAATGGTTATAAATTCATCAAGTATAAATGATCGAGACACAATTCAGATGTATTAAATGCAATGTAGGAACTTAGAACACATATAGGGAAGTTCCATCACATACGTCAACCCCTTGGACCTCGTCCTGGTAGCCTCTCTTGACCCCAACGCCCAAGGGACCATATGTGGTATTAGTAAACCTCTCATATAGACAAGGCTACTAACCATGCCATAAAATATGCCACACTAGATGACATGCATCATCTCACACTCCATTCTAGCCTGTACTAGTGCTCAAGGAATGAGTGAGGTACACATTTATCTTATTAATATTTTATCTCAATAAATTTATTAAGTTACCACTTTATTAAGCTACTTAAAATGAGTGATCCTAGTAGCCACTTGAGGGACCCAACTCTCATTGCAATTCACTTCCCATATATGCTCCTAGGTAACCTACCCTAATGCTTCTAGAACAAGAACCAAAGAGAGGGAAAAACCAAAACTATAAAAGACTTCTCACAAATCATTACATCGTAAAAGTTTCAAAAACAAGTGCTAGAGCATAATAAACAATATCACATCCTATATGTAAGGATCAAAATTGTCCATCCCATAATGGACACCTCAATAAAAGAATTATTTCATAACACAAGATCAATGATCATCAAAAGCATCATTAGCGTTTCTCTCCAACACGAGTAAAACATAAATCAACAATATTATCTTTCAAATCACAAAATAGTCACAATAGAAGAAATAAGGTGACCAAGTAGAATTTCAACACAATAATGGTCGCCACCTTTTGTGGTCAAATAACATAATGATCAGGAATCAAAAACATATGACATGACATCACAGATGCACCCAAAACCATACATACATAATCATGACATCAAAATGGTTATGATATTTCTACATTATAAACCCAAAAAGTAAAAAGTATAAAACCATAAAATAATTCAAGTTTCAAAAGACAAAATCCCCTCCTAAGGCATTACTCTCCCCATAGCTGACTGACAAGTAGTCACTTGAACGGAAACAAAATAAAATCCCTAACTATAAAACAAATCCACATTTAAACTCCCATCAAATAAAACTACTACTACTACTACTACTATTATTATTATTATTATTATTATTAATGTATATATTCTTTCTAAAAATAGAATTTCTTAAAAATAGAATACCAATACATGCAAATTCCAAAAAGAATGTATTTATTTTTTAATTAATTTTTTTCTAAAAATAGAATACCGCTGCATGCAAATTTCAAAAAGTTTTTTTTAATTAATTTTTTTCCTAAAATAGAATTTCTAAAAATAGAATACCACTACATGTAAATAAATATATCTTTCTTAAGTATGTTATTCTACACTAGGGGATGATTTACTGCCTCTACAAGTTCCATCTTGCATTGTGCCCTCCTAAGAGTATTGTTGTCCATCAAACCTTTGTTGCACCCTCCTCTCTCTCACAAACCAATTATATTCCTAAAGGTAGTATTCTTCCTCCAACTAGCCCAGGAAGAAAAAGATGTGTCAAAAATTCCTTCATAATTAAGGGCTCTAAGGATGTCTCTCTGATTGAGGAGGCTATCAATACAAATAACAAGCAACAACCTAACTCTAGCATTGAGGCCAAACCGCGCAAAAAACCAAAACTAATTCCTAGTAGGTTCACTCAGAAGTTGAGATTACAGAGGAAGCTTTCACTCCTCAGTGCTCTAACAAAATTTCTAAGGCTAAAGGCAGGCGAAGAAAGAGGAAAATGTCCTCTTATGTGACTGATGAGACTGAGAGTAAAGATAAGGTTAATCCTGAGAAGGATGACTCCTCTTCCTATGTTTCTGAAAGTTAGAAGAAAGATATGTCTCCTGGCCCTATGGTCAATTTTGTTCCTTCTACTTCTCCCCCCTCACTTGTGATTAGTCATACTCCTCCCACTGCTCCCCCCATCTCAAGTTGCCAAAGATATTACCATTGTGGAGGAGATCCCTGTTAAGGTTACTCCTACCCCTTACAATGCCCCTGGTGGTGTTATTGGGAAAATTAAATAGCAGATTGTAGGTGTCAAAGTGGTTCTTCTAAGCCTCAAGGTTGAAGTTATTGGTTTGGAAAGGAGACTTCAGGACATGAGCCAATTCACGCTTAAAGTAATGCATAAAACTACAATGAACGTGTGCTTGTTGCATGAGAACATGAGTGGTGGAAAGATGGAAGATGAAGATGACTACAAGGAAATTATTAAGTTCCTTATGGAGAATTGGGATAGGGTGCTTCTATAAAAGATGTTGTCGGAGAAGAAACCCTAATGTGTATTGTTGAATTTTTGGTTTCTGGCTAGCCTGTGGGGCCTTAGTTTACTTAGCTCTTCTTTTTGTGGCTCTACTTTGAAAAATATTTCAGTCTTTCCAGAGTGGCATATGTTTAATATTGTTATGGCTCTGGATTGGTATGTCTTAATCTATCTATATTACAATGCTATGTGGTGCTATGATTATGCTAGGTGTTCTATTTTTAGTCAAAGGTTTGTTTTTGATAGAGGTAAGGTAGACTATTATTTTTGATACTTTGTGATTACTGTTAATGTGATATTAATGGTAGTGTTAGACACTGAATTTGTGCCTCTGATCTCAAGCTCTCGTAGTCTTGATAATCCAATATAACATGGGAATTATCTCAAGGTTGTGGGACCTTTTGCTAACCAAGATGAGACCTCCAGATTCTAGGCTAGTTCCTCTTGGATAATCACCCTGATTTGCTCTTAACAGGAAAGTAAAATTTGAGGGGAAAGGGTTAGAAGGAATGCATGAAACGGAAATGACTGAAAGCAAATCTATCCTACTAGGTGATGCACCGAAACTAGGGTTTGGATCTCAGAATAGAGGAATGAGACCAATGGAGGAATCAGGTCTAATAGGTCACCACTTACTGAATAGGCTTGCATAAGTATTTCATAAGAGGGCCTAAAAATTAGACACAACCTATGACCTGCAAGCAGACATTCTCTTCAGCAAAAGGACATAAGAATGAGACAGAATGACAGGGGCTGAAGAATACCCACAAACTCACTCAGATCAGATCAAACATAGTAGTGCACATATAAGCTGAAAGTAAAGGGGATCAGGAACCCTAAGTATCACTGAAAGAATTCATAAACTTCAATCCAATAAGAGATAAGCCAAACAAGGAAGCATAGGGACATAAAAAAAATGTCACAGAATACTTTGTGATATTTGTATTATCAATGAGAATTTACAGGATGTGGAAAACTAGAGAGCAGGAAGAAATGCTATAGATAGTTTCCCAAGAAAAGTCTTTCTCTTTTACAAAAATGTGAATTCTAAACACTAAGACTCCAAAAAAGACATTATATACATCACTCAACTGCACACAAGCAGGAGTCTCAAAATTAACCAGGGTTACAAATTTTACAATATAATAATCATCCCTAGTAGTCAAAATCTGATCATAAATAAATTCTACAAATATCATGGCCGATCAGATATCTAGTTTGCATGCCCAACTCTGTACTACAATCAACCTGCAGATAAACAACCTAGATTCATCATTCTTTTCTGCACAAAGTCATGCCATGAATGCACACTAGTACCTTGCTAGGACAAAAAATGACCCCTGACAACCGCCTAGACCTCCTAATCATCTTCCCTTAACTGCGCATGTCCTAGCGACATAAATTCTTTGAGCTACCGTGCCGCTGCAAACATCTCGCTAGAAGAAAGCCCACAAAAAAATAGTCATACTACCTTGAAATAGTACTGGTCGCATGATCGCATGAACTCAAAAAGCCTCATGTGATCATGTGACAAGCCTCTTAGAACCTGTCTCTACTTCGTACTTGTCAACCGGATCCAACACTGGTGAAAACCCCTGCAGAAGACTTCAAACTTGGGCCCCAACGGTTACCAGTTCTTCATTTAAAACTTAACTATTGATCACATTTTTCCTAGCAAATCGGATGATTTGGATCATCCCCAAAATAGTCGCAAGCCCCTATGAAAGGTCAAAGTCCACATCGCCAGTCAAGAGCCAATTGGAAGCGAGCATACCGACATGTCAGCATCCATGGAACCATCTCAAGCCTTACTGCAAACTTAACATTAAGTTAACCCCGGGTTCATTTTCCCTCTTAGTCTCCAAGTCGCTTAACCTTTTTCTTTAACCTGGCCACATCCAGTGACCACGCGAAAACTCTCAACCGCGCATCCACAAACTGAGACTCCAATTGGACGACGAGCGCAAGATCTCATGGGGTCAAAAGATCCCATGAGATCTTGCGACCACCGTAGATCTCTTTCCATCGCCACCAAACTGCAAGCTCTACCAGCGCGGCTAATGGTTTGTCGCATGTTCGCATAGCCTAAAAAGGGACTATGCGATCATGCGACAGACCACTAGCATTCTTTGAAAACAACCACTGGGCCCACTAACGCCACTTGGCATTTTGTTATTCATCCCAGTCGCTCAGTCATCAACACCTTGGCAACCCTTTGACAATGGACCCACTGCAACTTCCAGATTCCCATCTAACGGTGGGCGTAAGATCTCATGGCTGAGGAATATACCTTACACTTTTACGCCAACCGTAGATCTCCTTTCAACTAGGGCCCCACTGAAACATCGGCCCATCTGCAAAAAGAGCATCAGATGGTTGTCGCTATACCACCAGCTTAAAAAGGCATCAACTTTCTTTAGCGGTGTAGCGACAGCCACAAGATCTTGCCAAGTGTTAACCTTTATAGACGGAGAATGGGCCCGCCGACAGGTGTCATCTTGTCACATGATCGCAAGGGCAAGGATTATTCCTTGCAAACATGTGACAACCATAAGATTATGAGGAAAGCCAGCCACCGAGCCCTACCAGGTTGGAGTTGCGCACTTAGGGAAATGACGACGCCAGAGAAGAAGTTTGAAACACAGAAAGGGTAAAAAACATAGAGGGTTTTCGAGCGCAGGTCGAAAACACAGAGAATTTTTGGACCGAAAGTCAAAAACATCCTAAGCCTTCAGAGAGAAGGTCGAAAACACATTGGGTTTTCAGGCCAAAAGGCAGAAAACACATTGGACTTTTCGACACTAAAAGGCAGAAAACACAGAGGGTTTTCGACACTTGAGCACTTCTTTGAAAAAAAAGGACCGTGGCCAAAAATGAATGATAGGCAATTTTGGGCAACAGGTAGTCTATGGCTAATCCTCTATGAGGATAGTTCTCTAGTTGTGTCATGGGACAACACCCTGGTTTTGTTGTTGCTTTTAAAAAAAAACATGCAAATAAATATATATATTTTGTAAATAACATGCACTTGAATATATATTTCTTAAAGAACATGCAAGTGAATATGCAAGTGAATATATATTTCATATATATATATATATCTTTTACATATGCAAATCTTTATTATTTACATGAATATGCATGTATTCTCTAAAAATGAACTCTTCCAAAACCCTCAAAATCATGGAATTCCATAATTGAAAATAAATCAAATCAAAACTTTTAAAGAAAACCTAATCAAAATTTCCTTCCAAAATATTCCCTAACATTCCTGATTATCAAGAAACACGTCTTTTTAAGAAACACTCATCATTTCCACACAAGATCCAATCAAACATGAAGAAGACAATGATTTCAAAGGACAATTTTTAAGGATTTTAAAATCCTACCTTAAATCGAAGAATTGAATTTGAAGAGATAAGAAGACCAAATCTAAAGCTTTCAAAACCCAAATTCTTTAATCCCAAAATTTGTCTATGAGAGAATTCTTCAAAACCCAATTGAATAATCTCTCAAATGGCCTCCTAAAGCTATAATATAGAAAACCCAAGAACTAAGGTTGAAACAATGTAACTCCAATTAACAAAAATAGAACTCCACTGTTAAAAATAATAAAACACTTACTCAATAATTAACTTTACTAAAGTTTGCACAATTGAACTCTTAATCTGAGTTCAACCTTGTTTTTATAAAATTTTATGCATTCAAAAGTGCATGATTAATTTTAATAAATAAAATATGAAATTCAAACTAAATATCACTTAACTCTAATTATACATTTAAGTATCAACTTTTATTTAATAATAATAATTAAATAACTAACTGAAGTCTGATTTTCAAACATGCAACTTTAAAATTGAAAGTCAAAGTCAAAGTTATTCATTTTTTATTTGCACATTTAATATCATTTTCTTCAATTATTATATTTGAGCTTTATAATTAAATCATTAATTAAATATAGGTATTTAATTAATACTTTATAATTAAATAACCATATATTAATATTTTAGTATTTGAAAGGAATAATTATTTAATAAAAATATAGGTAATTAATTAATACTTTATTAATTTAATAACCATATATTTATTTTTACATATAAAGGGGTATAATTATTTAATCTTAATAGTTAACCTTAATTAATCCCTATTAACTGCCCATAAGACAAAACACAACATTAACCTATAAGATTGCATGCAATTGTAATATGTTCAAATCAAAATACAGAAAAGATGCAACAAACATAAGCATGCTCAAAGAAGGGTCCACGAATTCACGTCACTTTGATGAATTTGGATAGGGTAGTCAATTAGATACTTGTTCAATCATAGGACAAAATGTAGGCTTAGGATAGGATTTAGACTTGAATTTTATCTCCCCTCTTGCCATTGAGATAATGTGATAGGGTGCGCTCATCCTGACAATTCAAGGAAGTCGATGTCTGGTACCTGCAAACTTGCATCACAAAGTCGAGCATGCACATACATGTATATATAACAAGCAATAGTACGGATCGATACATCATGTGCATCTAACAAGAAAGAAACTACAACTTCATCCTTCACCACATCAAGCACATAAAATATAAATATAAATCATACACACCTCTCATACACATGCATGTATGGGGTTGGTAAAAACCATAAATATATATAACATCATTTTATGCAAATGACCATCATCACATAACTAACATGATATAAATCCAATAAACATTGTATCACTGAATCGTCAATAGATATTATCATAACATCAAACCTCATCAAATATAACTAAAGATCTAACATGCACATAAAAAGTGATCTAAAAGAGTTTGACAACATAAAATGGGATGGTAGCAGTGATGTGGGTATTGCAATGTTAACATAAAGAGTTAGGATTGCAAGGTGAGGTTAAGGACTTGGATAATTAGTTGTAATTTTATTAGCAACAAGGAACATCATTGGATGAGTTGGAATAAATAACTATTATAGAGATAAATAATAAGGCACCAATCACTACTCAAAAGAGTGAACTTCCTTTAATGGAACCCCCAATTTAAACATTATGAACTCTTGGATTGACATTGTCCAGTAAAATGGAGGACTTTGCCTAAATGATGTAATAATGGGACAATGAAACAACGTACATTAGAGAAAATCATGCAAATGCAATTTAAGAGAAGAATGTAGAAATCAAGAAATTGATGGTTAGAATTAAAAATAAATTGTTTTGACAAGTCAACTCATAAGTTGTAGACCTCATGTTAGAGTATATGCTCTATTCCTATAGGAGAAGTTTCTAAGTTTCCATTTTAGTAAACTAATAAGTGATCTTCCTATTGAACACAATAGCATGCCAATAGGGTGGGCGAATCAATATCTTAAGAAAACCGTAAACATTTCACTACATCTCATGTTAAAATATTTACTTTATATATCTTTAACAATGCAAAATGGAAAGAATAGAGCATTCCATGCAATTGCACAAGATAACACCAAATGTATGTGGAAAACCCAACAAGGGAAAAATCATGTGATGAGAAAGATTATTGGAGCTATTGTCCAAATCCAATGTAAACACCTACACATGAAGAATGGGTCAATGAGTTTGACTCATAAACTACACATTTTAATCTTTATAGCAATATCAAAATTTGGCTTGCTGTGGAAAATATCTCCTTCTTATCAAGTGATTAAAGGGAATTTATAATGAATGATTCATAAGGCACAACACTTGCTAAAGGTTTTACAAATTGGGTAGAAATAAAACTAGGGTTTATCCTTGGAGGAAACTCCATGGTTAAGTGTACTTGAGTTGGAGTTGTATTGGGATATTTCACCTCTCATTAAGGCTCAATGCTTCACCTTTGTGAGCATCACCTAGATTCAATGAGTGCTAAGTTTTTCATTCATTCTCATGAGAGATGGGTTCTTGTGAGCTTCTACTCATGAAACATGGGTCAATGAGTTTGACTAGAAAAACTACACATTTGAATGCTAATAGTTGTACACACAAAATAGTGCACTTCTATGAATCATTACAATCAAGAACACTCAAGAATGAGGTCTCAAAAATCAATCCATAGCTCCCTAGGCATGGAGTGCAAGGGTGTTTAAGAATGCTCTCAGCTAGAGCTATTAAGGTAATAACCTTGCTAGTAAACCATGCAATGGGAGATTCAAATGAAGACAAGGGCAAGAATGCCAATATCCTCAAGAATCAAATGAAATGCAATGCAAGCTAGATTAAGATGAATATGCAAGCTAAACTATGGAAATGAAAGAACAAGTATTACAAAGCCTCCTAATTAAGCTAGATGAAGTAATCTAAAGCATAAAGGAAACTAAGCTAAGTATGAAGCTATGAATGCTATGATAATGCAAGAAATAAAACTATGATAACATGTAGATGCAAAAGCCAAGAATGCTCCAAATTTTCAAAAGCTCCAAAGTGACCTAGAAAACCTGCAACATAACATTAGTATTCAAAAATGCATATGAAAGTGAGGAAAAGAACTCTTCTTTTATAGGAAATGAGAAAGAATGGACCATGGAGTTTAAGAGGAAAAAGATTTAATCAACCGTGGAGCATCAAAGAGGAGCAATCCATGTGCACAAATATCCTCCAATGAGAAAATAAGAGTTGACTTTTGTGTCCATATGAGACAAAAATTGTTTTTCTCCTTTTTATAAAATAAGAATAATGCTTTATTTGTCCAACTTAGGATAAGAGGAAAAGTGGGGGCTTTTATTTATTAAAAGGGGAGGAAATATTCCTTTTAAATAAATAAAGACTTTAGGATAAAATGGTTAGCCCAAGGCAAATAATCAAAAATGATAAAATAGGACTTGACCAAGGAAATTGATATTGAGCTGAAAATGTTGTTTTTTGAAAATATTGATTCAGGGATTTGATAAATTGTTGAATGGGGGCCCAAAGTCTAGGTGACCATTTTAGGGTGCATACATTTGCCCCTCTTTGACTAATGTGTGATCATTCTGGGAACACATGCAATCAAAGAAGAATTGAAATGTGAGATCAATTTGAGATCACAAAACAATCCAGACGTGTGATCATTCTGGGAACACACCAGGACAAAAATAAACCATCTGAAAGATAAGACCAACATCATTGTTGTTAAGTGATACTCAAGTCTGAAATCAAAAAGACAAGATCAACACGGTTGCTATTAAGTGATAATCAAGTCTCAAAATAAAAATCTCAAGCTAAACTGAATGATAAAGCTGAATCAAAGATTAAAGCTGATAGGTACTGCCCTCTTGAAATCAAAATCAAAATCAGGTAGAAGAGAAACAGTAAACTAATAAACTTGATCAAAGCACTAGAAATCATGATCGAAGATGAAGCATGATAGGATAACCATTAAGCAACGAAGATATGCCCCAGTTTGACTAGGTTTGACTGAGAAAGATATAGGATAAAAATGAAGTCAAACCTTAGAGAAATGAAGTGAATGAAAATGAATGATAGACTAGGAGTTTGGAAGAGATGGGGGTGAAGAAATGAAGATACCCTAGCGAAGATCGAAGGATCAGGCCTCAAATGGTTAACCAATTACGCAGAAGAGGGAGAAATTTTGAAATGTGATTTTGACTATCAAGATTAACTTGGATTTTGATTTAGAGTCCGAAAATGGATCCAGGACATCGAAATTAGCTAGGGGTGCAATTTTTGCGCAATTCCAAGGTGTTTTGAAGATTAGGTCAAAAAGTCAAAATGTTATATAAGATGATAAGATTAACCCCTTTTGATGACAGGAACAGGATGTGATGTGAAAGATAAGGAGTGAAAGACATGATCAAGAAAAGGAAGGGTGAGCATAGTTGATCGAAAGGTCCATGAAAAATAAAAGGAGAGCTCTCTCCATATGCAAAGTGCAACACTAAACTAATATGAACCTAAAAATGCAAGCTAGTATGAAAGTGGTTGACTTGCAAGGTCATAATGCCAATAGACATCTAATAATCATCATCGAGCTTTATTGGTAGCATCACAAGATCATACAATACACACTAGGATGACTATGGGTATATGAATATGATCTATATCAGATAGAATGTGGAAATCCCACCTAGGCACCAAAGACATGTAGGTCAAGATGACTAGTGCAGTGAGATTACCATAAGTTTAGTATAGCGAGATTATGCTAGCATCAAGACATAAGAAAGTCAAGATGGCTATAAGCATGCACTCACATAAAACAGTCAAGGATAATACCTTGTAAATTCTAGGTGTCAAGTGGATCAAGCATAAATGCTAATGACAATTAGGACCAACAAAATATACCCACAAGCAGAGAAAGAAATAAAACATGTCCTCATGCCCTCATTCTTCTAGCTATGCATCATCGAAAACATCTTAGGGACAGAACACTCATCAAAGAAATCATCATAGACAACACACAAAGAAAATAAAGTCAAACAAGTCTCAGCGAGTCGAGTGTTTAAGTGCGTGTGTGCAGGTCATAGAGTCAAACTTTGAGTATCACATTTGCCAGTGAGAGATATCATATCATGTTAAACTGTAGGGTAGGATATCTTATAAGTGTTGAGAAACACTTGACGCTAGAGTAGTGTTGAAAAACACTATTGGGGAGTGTTGAGAAATACCATTTGCAAGATGTCCTAAAGACCAACACATCCTAGAGACCAAAGCTAACACGGTTATGCCCCCTAGACAAAGACAAAGACCAATTTCAAACCAAGGCAACAAGGTCAAGGCATGATGGAGAAAGGCGAAGTGTCGAGGATGCATGCTAAGAAACAAGGGTGCAAAGGCCTCAAGTAGTGCCTGTTTCCAAGTTTTCACCACTTGGAGATTTTTTTATTTTTTTTTTCAATTTTTTTGTATTTTTTCTACCAAGGCGCCTGTTTTCAGGTTTTCACCAAGGCACTTTTTCTATTTTTTTGAATTTTTTGCATTTTTTGATTTTTTGTATTTTTTCAGGACTTTATATGCTTTTTAGGATTTTTTTAGCATCATATGTGATTTTATTTTATTTTATTTTTTGGAATTTTTTAAGGATCAATAAGTATGTACAAAGGATGCCCCCAGATAGAACGGGCATCAAATTCCCAAGCAAGATCACATCGTGTAGTCCCAATGTCTAGGAAGGTGAAGGACAAGAGGGATGAGCAAGTTGGCAGAAGAGATGGAGGAAAAGAGAATGAAGGTGAATGGAGGAAAGAAATCCTCAAAGGCAAACTCCTCAAGAGTACCCAAGCTAGGGAAAAATTATCATGTAAAGCACATTTGGACAAGCAATGAAAGGCCAGCATAGGATAAGTCACAAAAGCATAATGCAAAAGAAGGAAAGGATGCAGTCCAAAGGAGTAGACATGTCAAGAGGCTTCATAGCATCGTGTTTTACTTTTTTTTATTAGATCAAGACCAAGGGGACAAGGATAGCGAAAGGCTAGAATGAATGGAGGAAAATAAATATGAAGGCTAAACATGAATGGAATGAAACCGAGATCATCGTAAATAGCTCACAAGATAGCCAAATGTTTGTGTATAGTTCAACCTTGTCAAGATCAAAGAGAGAAGACGGAATGGATGAAATATGTAGAACTACGCATGATGCCTGATTGCCAGGTTTTCATCATGATACTTATCCAAGGTTCCACAAGGGAGTGATTTTCACCATAGGATGAATTTATTTCTCTTTACTTTTTCTACCAAGGCGCTTGTTTCCAGGTTTTCACCAAGGCACATTTTCAATTTTTTCATTTTTTGTTTTCTTTTTTTCTTTTTTCTTTTTTTGGAAGAAGGCAAGCTTTTTAGATAATGCTCCTTGAAAGGATAAACCATGATATGCCAAGGATTCAAAATGATATGCTCAAAAATACTGATAGGGAAAGGAAGATGTAAGAGAAAAATGGAGGATAAGGTTTTATGTAAAGCGAGTGAGGTTGGAAGATAGGAGGAATCGACAAATGAGGAAAAAGGATAGAAGGTAGAAGGATAATGAGTGGAAGGATTGTGAAAGGGTAGATGGAAAGGAAGGAAAGATCAATGTCAACACACACCTTGAAGGGTGGCGAGAGGGTGGAGGAAATGCGAATGAGGGAATACGAGAAGGAATATGATGAATATTTAGCAGAGGTTGCGGTTTAGGCACATGGAATGGAAGAATGTTTTTGGAAGAAGATGAAGTGGAAGCCTTTGGAAGCTTGAATGTCAACTTCACTTTTTGTTCAATATTAGACTCTTTCAAGAGAGACTTTGGAATCCATATACTCGTAGGCTTTTCATTTCTTTTTGATGATTTAGAGAGAATATCTTCAATGATGGATTTTGGAACCCATACTTGTCTTGTGGTTTTCTTCTTAGATATCTCTTTTGAATTTATACCTCCATGTCAATTAGAGGAGACATGGTGATCTTCTTTGTTTGATGGATTCTTGTATTGCTTCTTTTTCTTGTATTGAGCATTCAAGTTACTTCCAAAAGACTTGGGACTTGTGGAAGAAGAAGGAGAATATGGTTGGTTTAGATGAGTGGGTGGGTGAAAAGGATTCAAGGGTATGCATCTATGTTGATCTTGAGGAAATATAGGAGATGGAGGGACGTAAGGACCCAAGATGGATGAAGAATTAGGAGAGTTAGGAGGGGAAAGTGAATGGATATAAGGGCCTAAGATGGAAGGAAGACATGAAACCTTTGGTATTGGTGGAGGAAGTCCAAGGATGGAAGTGGAAGATGCAAAAGGATAATCAATAATTTCATCAACATCTATATGACAACCAAGGACATCAGCATCTTTAGAGTGAGCATTGGGATTTACAATAGAATCATGAACATCTTGAATAGGAGCAACTTCTTCGATAGGATTGTTCAAAGCTTGCAAAGACTTAGGAAGAGTAGAAAGTGGAAGTGAACATGGAGTGGTAGAACAAGAAGATGGAAGATTTTGATCTTGACAAGTTGCTTTGGATGGCATAAGTGCATCATTTTTTTCTTGATTTTCAATAGGCTTAACATTGGAAGTAACAACATTTTTAAGAACTTTAATGGAATTAAGGTCATCTTGATTGTGAATAAACCCAATGGTGTGAGTAGTAGCTTGATCTTGCTTAGGAAAAGACTCAGGACATGGTGGAATGAAGGTGGAAGGGTGTAGAGGATCAAAAGAACCAAGAGATAGATGAGAGACATCATGAAAAGGATTGGATGACATGGAGGGTTCTTGATCTTTATCTTTCTTTATGTTCTTTTCTTTATCATTTTTAAAGTCCTCTTGACATGGAGCCACTTCTAAGGACAAGGAAGCATGTTGGAACTGTATGGAAGACTTTGGAAGAGATGGTGAAGGACTAGCTGAAGTAGGCATTATAGCATGTAAAGGCTTAGGTTCTTTAGGTGTAGCATTATTGAAAGTATTTGCAGCCAAGTGAAGGTTAGCTTGAGTTTCTTTAAGAGGTAACCCTTGAGGATAACTATAGGGGACCGTATGAAAAGTATTAGGACTTTCATTGGATGAAGGATTTGTGAAAGATTTGGAAGACTTGGAAGCTTTAGGAAGTGTATGGGTTTTGGAGGAAGTAGAGGAGGGAAGGGAACCATCACAAGACAAAGGTTCAACATTGTCATGATCTTGCTTGAGAGTGTAATCTTTATCTTCAACATGAGAGTTCTTAGAGGAAGGATTCTTATAATATTGATGTTTCATATCAGCGCGGTACATTTTATATTCCTCAACAAAAGTGGATGCATCATCTAGGTATTGTTCACAGAACTCATCAAAGTCTTTTTCAAAATCAGAGTCATATGGATCACCATCACAATCTATCCAATAGGACAACCCTTTAGTAAGCATGAGCACACAATGAGGAGGAATCTTAGGAATAGAAGTTTCATAGGTATAACTATATGGTTCATCATCATAGCCATCATAATAGTCATCATAGTCATCAAAGGTGGGCGTGTCACTCTTCGTGGGAGAGGTATCACAAGGATTACTATATTTCTCATATTGAGGAGTAAGACTCTTGGGAGAAATAGAATAGGAATGAGATTGTGAAGAAGAGGAAAGTGAAGACCTAGTAGAGGAAGAAGACTTGAATAATGAAGAATGCGAATAATGTCTAGAAGAATCATGGCGAGACTTGGAAGATGAAGAAGGTGAATGTTGTCTAGAAGATTCATGATAAGACTTGGAATGTGAGGAAGGATGAGAAGACTTAGAAGATGAAGATTTTTTGGAATAAGAAGGTCGTGACAGGATCATGTGTATGATCCTAGCAAAGGCATCTGATTCAATCAATTTTTCTTTTATTTTTACCATAAATTTATCACCCATGAGATTTTTGGAGGAATAATACTCTTCGAATTGAGAAATGAGTTCTAGATCATCTATTCTCAAGAGAGGTTCCATAACAAGGTAGTTGAAATTCATGGTTGTAGAAGAGAAGGAATCAAGCATGGAAGAAATGAATAGAAGAGATGAAATAAAAGAAGGTAGACTAGATAATAAGAGGAAAAGAATCAAGAAGACATGAAGAATTTAGGAAGAATCATGAAGAAAGAAGAGAAAGGATGAAAATGGGAGAGTAGGAAGACATGGAAGAAGTGGAAGAAAGAAGACCAAGAGCCATTTTGTGCAAATTGATACCATTGAAGTTTATTTGAATATTGAGCAACATGTCACAACACCTAAGGTCTAAGATCTAGACTGACCAAAGAAGACTAAAAGTGACACAAATCAACTTTAGACTGCAAGCAGTAGTGAGATAGTGAAATGACTCTATGCAATAATTTCCAGGCAAGTAGTGCGACTCTTGACTAGTGAATGTGAAAAACTCAGTTTTAAAGGCAATTTGGTCAATGTTGTAAGTTTGGCAAGTTCAATTTCACAGTCCAAAATACAGTAATAGTAGATAATAGACAAGTTTGCAAACAGTAGGTGATCAAACATGTCATCAAACACTTGTGCAAGAGAAAAAGAAACCTTGCCAAGACAAGCAGTTGTGATATCAAAATGAAAATTTCTATGAGTACTACCACAATGTTTGTATGTTCAAGAACATTTGCACGGGTACATCACAACAAGAACACTTCAAGCACTTATTACCTAGAAGGACAAAGGCTCAATACTTAGCAACTTGACCCACACTTGATGTTCCATTGCCTCACACAAAGTGGTTGCCCACAATAGATGTTGGCTTTTTCGTGGAAGTGCCAATGACACAACCAAAGGAACACAGATGGTGAGTAATCTTGGGGTGATCTGGGTTATTCCACTTGGATCAATCCTTGCAACAAGAAGCTAAGCGAAAAAATAGGGTGGCTTCTATCTATGGTTCTTAGTAAGGGCTTCCATTCGTAGTACCCCTCTTTCTCCCCAAAGGGACTCCTTACCTTGCGGCAAGTAACGGACCTCACGGCCACAAGAGTACCTTAAGCATTCTTGCTTGACATTTTCCTCATGGTCACAATCCCACAAGTACTCACATCAATAGAAGACAAGCACTACGTCTACCATGGTTTTGTGTCCTTGATAGCCTTGAGATTATAGTGGGTTGGAATAGCTCGGTATTAGCTTGTCCCCACTTGGGTCCTTCCTCTTGATTGCTCAAGAGCAGGCCTGCTAAAAAATTCTAAAGATCTAAACAAAAAGTGGATCAACTTATGAGGTTCAAAGTTTTTGTTTCACCACAAGGGTGAAGAGCATACTCCCCTATCTCAAAGTTTTTTCCCAAACACACCAAGAAGATGATAATACATAATCATAACTATGGTTGGAGTAATATAATATTACATGGGATAAGGTATGCAAAATGAGACCAAATAAGAAATGAAGTAAGGGTAGGTAATCATGGACATGGGAGTATAAAAATGAAAAGAGCACTTCAAAAATAATTGGTTATGGGATTAGTAGGTATAGCATGAAAAGTAAGTGAGCCACTCATGGGAGATCATAAAATAGTGGTTGTATAGATCTCAATGTGATAAGTAGAGATAATAATGAAATCTATCATGGATGAAGATTGGGGTGAAAGATAAGAAATACTAAGGTAAGGAATACAACTAGGGGAAGGATCAAGAGATTGATAGGAGAAATAATGATAATACACATAATGAAAGAAAATATGTATGATGGTTTTCACTAGGATAGATGTTTTCATACTTTGGAAGGAAGATGATCCACTAGGGACAAGGAAGTGTTCATATTGAGGAACATTGAGAGGGGGTGTGAATCAATGTTTTAACACTTTTAACTATAGAAATATGATTTATTAACTATAAACTAAATGTAAAAAAAAGTAAACAACATAAATAAGTAAACAATATTATAACACCATGATTTTTGTGTGGAAACCCTATTAGGGGAAAAACCATGGTGGAGTTGGAACCCACAAATTACTTCTGTAGAAATAATAATAACTTAGTCACTAATACATTTGGGGTGAAATTGCGACGGCCATTTGCGACGGCAGGCAAATGTCATGCGGTTTTGCCCTTTTTTTTTCAAATATAGCCCGACACCGTCGCAATTTGCGATGAAAATACATTTGTCACTGTCGCAATTGTGACGTTGTCGGGATATAAGCGCAAAATTAAAAAGGAACATTGTCATGTGTGTTTTCAACAGCGCCGTAACCCTCCGCGAAATCACATCAGGATATAAGGGCAAACAAAATAAGAACATTGTCATTTGTGTTTTCAACAGCGCCGTAACCCTCCGCGAAATCACATTGGGATATAAGGGCAAAAAAAACAAGAACGTTGTCATTTGTGTTTTCAACAGCGCCGTAACCCTCCGCAAAATCACAGCTACAATTTCTGAGTACGTTGGGTTTATTTTTCTTTTGTCATTATTATGTAATCTGGTATTCAGCTGTTAGAGAGCTAAAATACCCAGAAATGAGGACATATCTATGTTGAATTTATTGTTAGCGGCTTTGGTTATTTAGAAGTTTAATTTTATTTGTTCATCTTTCAAGCACAAACGTTTTGTGGACCGTAACGTCTTCATTGTTTCAGGTATGCAGTGAAACAGCCCTAACTTGCAATTGCGATGTTGTTGGGATATAAGGGCAAAAAAAAAAAGGAACGTTGTCATTTGTGTTTTCAACAGCACTGTAACCCTCCGCGAAATCACATCGGGATATAAGGGCAAAAAAAACAAGAACGTTGTCATTTGTGTTTTCAACAGCGCCGAGAGAGATTCCCTCCGTGAAATCACAGCTACAATTTTTGAGTACGTTGGGTTTATTTTTCTTTTGTCATTATTATGTAATCTGGTATTCAGCTGTTAGAGAGCTAAAATACCCAGAAATGAGGACATATCTATGTTGAATTTATTGTTAGCGGCTTTGGTTATTTAGAAGTTTAATTTTATTTGTTCATCTTTCAAGCACAAATGTTTTGTGGACTGTAATGTCTTCATTGTTTTGGGTATGCAATGAAATAGCCCTAACTTGCGACTACCTTCACGGTACTTGTGTACATTATCATGTTGTCTTTACAGTGACTGTCCTCATTCAAGTGGCAATTACACAAGGGACAGTCACTGTGAGATGTCCTCATTTGTGACAAGGACAGTCACACTTAGGACATCTCATAGTGATATTCCCTTGTGTAATTTCTACTTGAATGTATTGCTATTGAACCACATTAATGCTTTTCTTCTTCAACAAATGAGGACAGTCACTGTAAAGACAACATGATAATGTACACAATTACCAAAAAATGATCTTGTTAATTGATGTAACACTTTGTCTTGCTCACTCCCTATCCTTCACTAGGGTCTCTTTAGACCAATGTTTTGACTTGATAGGGTACTTAACTATCCCTACACTCTTTAGGTATCTCTACCCAAGATCCCACTCCTTCAACTAGTGCACACCAACAAGAAATACAACGAACTCTGCTCAATACCAATCTAGCTACTAGGACACTCCTAGTCTTGTCTTCACAAATTGAAACACATTCAACTAGAACTTTACTCCATGGAGAGGCTGGCCACTAGGACCTCTGTTGGTTTCAATATTACTCCTTCACCTATACTTTTCATCAGTACTTCAATCCGGTTCATCAAACCATGCCAATTGCACCCAAAAATAGGCTGCTAGCAATTAGGCCTTTGTCAAGCCTTTTTGTTTATATTAAGCCACCTAAAGGGCTTAGGATTCAGATGCCCTTTATTGAGAACTCCAAGATATCTAAGGTCTTCTCCTCCTAGATTTTTTGTACACCAACTGCTACAGCCATGCCTGAAAACAAGTATTTTGACACAACTTGGACAGTCTGACTAAGAGTTTGTTTTCTTAGCAGCCAAAGAAACTCACCCAATCTTCTAATTTGACTTGGGGCTTCTTTAGATGTGTGTCTACCTCTCCATGAGATTTTAGTTGAAGCAACCAATGCATTCAACTTGTTGTAATCTTCTTGTAATGATTTGTCATCCCTAACTGTGCTCAACTGACTCACCTAGGACATGATTGCAAACATAGAAAATGAGCTTCCCAGGGCCCCTCCTTCCAAACATATAGTACATGGAGTCTCCTCACCCATTCCAAGAGCCCATACAAAATTGACAATGGAATGATGAGCTAAGACTCCATTTGTTCAACCTGCCTGGTTCAAACCAATGATAGGTTACTTAACAAAAGAATTAACAAACTAGTTGGAATGCTTCAAAACTCAAAAAAAACACAACACAGAATAAAAAAACAACTTGTACTAACTTTTCCAATAGACACTGCGAGCTATCTAATCCATTAATCAACTGAAAACAAAGAAACAAAAAAACTCAAGAATTCACTAAAACCGTGTTACTCTACAAATCTTCTTAATTCCAAATGTTTTTCCCCCCAACCTTTTGCATAGATCGATGGAGGCCTCTTATAGTTGATCTGATGCCTAATTCAATGGTTTCATATAGTTACATAACCATCTTACTCGAAAATGCTCCCTTGCACAAATGTTGTCAATGTTGTGAATGACAACATTGACAACTTGTTACAACCTTTGGGATTTTGGTTCAAAACTTATTGTTCAAACACCATAAGACCCTAACCATGACTTAGTTAGGCTATTTAGACCTCACATAGGCCACTTCTACACTTCTTTGCCCAATTTCACCCCTAAATGCTTCATTCCCACTTTTGCCACAATATTGGTAACTTGGGTACAAATTGGCACTTGCCTTCACAAAGGTCACACATGAGGACATCTCACAGTGATCGATTGTCCCTTGTGTAATTGCCACTTGAATGTATTGCTATTGAACCAAATTAATGCTTTTCTTCTTCAACAAATGAGGACAGTCACTCTAAAGACAACATGATAATGTACACTCACTGTAAGGACAGTCACAAATGAGGACATCTCACAGTGACTGTCCCTTGTGTAATTGCCGCTTGAATGTATTGCTATTGAACCACATTAATGCTTTTCTTCTTCAACAAATGAGGACAGTCACTCTAAAGACAACATGATAATGTACACTCACTGTAAGGATAGTCACAAATGAGGACATCTCACAGTGACTGTCCCTTGTGTAATTGCTGCTTGAATTACACAAGGGATAGTCATTGTGAGATGTCCTCATTTGTGACAAGGACAGTCACACATGAGGACATCTCACAGTGATTTTCCCTTGTGTAATTTCCACTTGAATGTATTGCTATTGAACCACATTAATGCTTTTCTTCTTCAACAAATGAGGACAGTCACTCTAAAGACAACATGATAATGTACACTCACTGTAAGGACAGTCACAAATGAGGACATCTCACAGTGACTGTCCCTTGTGTAATTTCCGCTTGAATTACATAAGGGATAGTCATTGTGAGATGTCCTCATTTGTGACAAGGATAGTCACACATGAGGACATCTCACAGTGATTGTCCCTTGTGTAATTGTCACTTGAATGTATTGCTATTGAACCACATTAATGCTTTTCTTCTTCAACAAATGAGGACAGTCACTCTAAAGACAACATGATAATGTACACTCACTGTAAGGACAGTCACAAATGAGGACATCTCACAGTGACTGTCCCTTGTGTAATTGCCGCTTGAATTACACAAGGGACAGTCATTGTGAGATGTCCTCATTTGTGACAAGGATAGTCACACATGAGGACATCTCACAGTGATTGTCTGTAATGTCCCCTTTTTGGCTAACTTGGAAAACAGGAACAATTACTCCACTTCTCAAACTTACTCTATTAGATACTTACAATTAAACTAAGTAATGGAGGGTACTTAAGATATCAACCGCTATTTCAAATTCAATCACAATATGTGTGCAAGATGATATTGATACCAATATGTTTAATAGCACTGTCGGATATAATGATATGAAATATGCTATGAATATGATGTTTCCTATCACTTATAGTGATAGTATAATGATGGTATGTCTGATATAAACAATATCGATATACAATCAATAAGTATTGCTTACAGCAATGTATTTGCTATGTCTGATATGATGATGTAATTATGCAAATGTGTAATATCGCTATGAGTGATATGTTGCTATTTCAGATTTTGAATTATATGCTTGCAACTTCAAATATTGATGCTGTTTCTGACTATCCTTTCTATCTGTGCAATCATGGTGTTGTCTCTGATCTGCAATGATAAACTTGAAACCAAACTGCCAAAGGCAGATGCTCTATTGAGTATATCCAAATATGGATAAGTAAATAAAGTTCTAATGATGCCTTGAGTGACTGACGAGAATGCATTCTTATATTGTCTTTAACAAATGAAGAGATGCTATGAATGAGACGTGTCTTGTTTCTTCCTCCATGTCCCTTTGTTAATCACACCTTTCCATAATCTGACAGTTCACATAATATTATTTCATTATTTTCTGATCATAGATAACTCCCAGATTGACTCAATATCAAATCTTTTTATGAAGGTAATCTTCCCTAATTGGTAGTGCAACCAGTAGTTAACATCCATTGTGTTTGTATTAGTTTGGTCTAACTATCATTAGTATTTAGTCAATCGATATTAACTCTTGCCTTATCCCATATTGTTATGATGATATCCAATCTTTCTACTCTGATATAAGTCAATATCATTTTCTGATAATTGTCCATTTATTGGTTGATTGCTGGTAATGGAGTTTGATCTTCAAATTGACTTCCATTCCTGTTAATACTTAAGGATACATTGTACTTATTATCCATGACTGATGCCTCATTCATCAATAGCTTGTGATATAATCACTGATGCTTTTGTGTTTCTACAAGATGTGGTTTATCTCAGACAATCGATAATCTTTCAATCCTTTAGTCGATATCCTCCTATGTGGTGTCTATTGATATAGATAGTAGAATTCAATCTAGTTTATGTTATTGTCATGATAACATAGGAAGTGATGGTGCATATTTGCTAGCGGGTCTTCATGTTTGATATTGCTTTATCGGATATGTCATTGTCTAAACTTGTGCAATTAATGATTATTTATAATATATGAATGGTTATCCTTCTTGCTTATCAATACATCTTCTGAAACACATAGCGACCTATCCCTTATTCATATCATGTTGATCTTGACTTCATAGTATTTGGTTCATTAATCATCCTCTCATGGTATCGATGTGTAATGACTAGTGATTGTTGTATCACTTCTTCATTCCTCATCGTGATAGATAATGCAGATGTTTAATGTAGATGTATATCGATTACAGATATTCGATATTGCTTTAAACGTTATTATTATTATTATTATTATTATTATTAATGTTATTGTTATTATTAAATATTATAATTAATGATGTTAGTAATATTAATAATATTATAATAAATATTATTATAGTGATAACATATTGTTTTATATTGAGAGGTTTATTAATATTATTTATATATTAAAATTATTATATCAATAATTGATTTAATATTATTACTTAATATATTATTATAATATAATATATATAATTTATTAATAATTATTTATTATTAATTTATATTATAATTATAATCATAATTATATTATTTATTAATATTTTAATATTATTTAATTAACATATTACTTATTATGCTAACTATATATTATTATTATCTTTTGATAATAATTATATATTATTGTTATATACCGTTAATAATAGATTATTATATATCATCTAATCATTTTATTATTATACTAAGTTCAATATGTCACGGCTCATGACATTGTCCCTTGTGTAATTGCCACTTGAATGTATTGCTATTGAACCACATTAATGCTTTTCTTCTTCAACAAATGAGGACAGTCACTCTAAAGACAACATGATAATGTACACTCATTGTAAGGACAGTCACAAATGAGGACATCTCACAGTGACTGTCCCTTGTGTAATTGCCACTTGAATTACACAAGGGACAGTCATTGTGAGATGTCCTCATTTGTGACAAGGACAGTCACACATGAGGACATCTCACAGTGATTGTCCCTTGTGTAATTGCCACTTGAATGTATTGCTATTCAACCACATTAATGCTTTTCTTCTTCAACAAATGAGGACATTCACTCTAAAGACACCATGATAATGTACACTCACTGTAAGGACAGTCACAAATGAGGACATCTCATAGTGACTGTCCCTTGTGTAATTGCCACTTGAATGTATTGCTATTCAGCCACATTAATGCTTTTCTTCTTCAACAAATGAGGATAGTCACTCTAAGGACAACATGATAATGTACACTCACTGTAAGTGTACATTATCATGTTGTATTACAAATGGACCTTATGTTGGTCGGGATATAAGTGCAAAAAAAAAAAGGAACATTGTCATTTGTGTTTTCAACAGCGCCGAGAGAGATTCCCTCCGCGAAATCAAGCGGGTTATCATTTGTGTTTTGAACAAAGCGGGTTGTCATTTGTGTTTTGAACAGCACCGAGAGAGATTCCCTCTGCGAAATCAAGCGGGTTGTCATTTGTGTTTTCAACAGCGCCGAGAGAGATTCCCTCCGCAAAATCACAGCTACAATTTCTGAGTACGTTGGGTTTATTTTTCTTTTGTCATTATTATTTAATCTGGTATTCAGCTGTTAGAGAGCTAAAATACCCAGAAATGAGGACATATCTGTGTTGAATTTATTGTTAGCGGCTTTGGTTATTTAGAATGCTTCCCCACAATACTTAATTACACAAGGGACAGTCACTGTGAGATGTCCTCATTTGTGACAAGGACAGTCACACATGAGGACATCTCACAGTGACTGTCCCTTGTGTAATTGCCACTTGAATGTATTGCTATTCAACCACATTTATGGGCCCGTTTGAACCACGACACACAGTAGCATCTACAGAGAAGAATATCCCAGGTGTAACAAGTTGTAAGAATATACCAACAGTTCTAAGAAGTTCCCTAGCACGTAGTAGCATCTACAGAGAAGAATATACAACATGAGGGCAGCCACTGTAAAGACAACATGATAATGTACACTCATTGTATGTGTACATTATCATGTTGTCTTTATAGTGACTGACCTCATTCAAGTGGCAATTACACAAGGGACAGTCATTGTGAGATGTCCTCATTTGTGACAAGGACAGTCACACATGAGGATATCTCACAGTGACCGTCCCTTGTGTAAGCCACTTGAATGTATTGCTATTCAACCACATTTATGGGCCCGTTTGGACCACGGCACACAGTAGCATCTACAAAGAAGAATATCCCAGGTGTAACAAGTTGTAAGAATATACCAACAGTTCTAAGAAGTTCCCTAGCACATAGTAGCATCTTCTAATTGTCTATACCACTTCACAAGGTATTGTTTGCACACATTGTTTTTGGTTCTTTTGATGACCCTTGTTTTGAAATTGCTATTAGGCCTTGTAGCTTATATGTTTTGATTGCTAGAGAGCTTCTAAAGCTAAGCAAGAAGACCATTGCACGAGTTATAGCCGCACGCTCAGGTTTGAAAATTGTATATTTTTTAATCTAATGTATATTTTAACTAGACTTTTAGCTTATTTTTGCTGTATATTTTAATCTAAAGGGAATCATGGATGTGAACTTGAAAGAATTTTGTACTTAGTTCTTATGGAGAGAATAGTAGTAGTTTACGGTCTAATATCAAATAGAGTTTTCCAATTATAGAAAGTTAATGAATTCTAATATCTTATATGTTTTGATTGCTGGAGAGCTTCTAGAGCTAAGCAAGAAGACCATTGCATGAGTTATAGCCGCGCGCTCAGGTTTGAAAATTGTATATATTTTAATCTAATGTATATTTTAATCCTTTTGCCATGTCATGTAATATGTCTTGCCTTGTAGCTTATATGTTTTGAAATTGCTGTTAGGCCTTGTAGCTTATATGTTTTGATTGCTAGAGAGCTTCTAGAGCTAAGCAAGAAGACCATTGCACTAGTCGTAGCCGCGCGCTCAGGCATGAAAATTGTATATTTTTTAATCTAATGTATATTTTAACTAGACTTTTAAAATATTAAAGGATTTAACTAGGTCTAAGAAGATTTGTGTACTTTTGACAATTTTTCTTAGTCACTGAAAGTTGTAGACCGAAGTTTTCATAGCCCAATTTTTGCTTCCTGCGAAGAACGATCATGTCAGATAATATAAGTGAAGAACAAAATAGGGAGACAATCGCTAGATTGTGGTCTAACTTGAAAAGAAAAGGTGATGGAAAATGTTATTGTCCCTGCAAAATTTGTAAGGGCTTAAATCGTAGAAGATTGCTAATCAAAACAGTTAAGAGACATTGTAGGGAGAATGGTCACATTGAAGGGGGGCATGACTATCATCCACTGGTAAGTTGTTCATTATATCATTTTAACAATTTATATACATATGAAATCACTTGATGATGAGTTGAAGATCATGGTTTATTTATGTTAATCAATTTTATATAGGTTGATCTCCCCAGGGAAGTACATGATATGGAGGAACATGGGGGTGCGAATATCCAAGGTGAAGATAATGATCCCATGGAAGATGACGATCATGTGCCAGAAAACACAATTGAAGATGATGGTATAAATACATTGATCCATGACACATTTAGTCCAAGCGGATCTGATCATGATGATGATGATAGCCTTGATGTACCTCTACTTGAGAAGGCATACGAGCCCCTATACAAAGACTCCCAAACAACTCTTCTCTCTGCTATATTGTTGTTGTTGAACTTGAAGGTTATGAATGGTTTATCCAACATAACAATGTCACGTATGTTAAGGTATGTCATATATGTCTTTATAGTTAACAAAGGGTGAATAATGTACCACTAATATTGTTTATATTAACAACTTATATTTTTTGCTGTAGATTGATAGGCAAGTTTTTGTTACCACCATCAAATATTCTACCTCACTCATATCAAGAATTATCTGCTATTATGAAAGATATTGGAATGGAGTATCAAGCAATACATGCTTGTCCCAATGATCATATTATATATTATAAAGAACATGAATTTGCAACACAATGCCCTGTATGTCATACGAGTAGATATTGAACAGATCGAATAACAAAAAATGTGCCTCACAAGGTTCTTCGTTACATCCCCATTATTCCACGGATGCGAAAATTATTCAGGTGTACTAGCTTGGCACAATTTATGGATTACCATGCACGCAATAGAAGTCGAGATGACATTATCAAATCCCTGTGGATGGTTCGGCATTTATGCACATAGAGGAAAAGTGGCAACACTTCAAAGAAGAACCTCGTAATCTCAGGCTTTCATTGGCAGCGGATGGTGTCAATCCATTTGGAGAGATGAGATCTGTTTGCTCGGTGTGGCCTGTTTTTGTTATCAACAATAACATTCCTCCGTGGATGTCAATAAAGAGGGAGCACATTATGTTGGCAATGATTGTTCCAGGTATTTTATCATTTGATAGTTATTAATTTACATGTACTTACAAATCTTACAGTAAAATGGTCACAATAATTATGTAATGTTACTGTTCATTCAAGTAGGTAAATATCAAGTTAAAGATATGAATGTATATATTGAGCCTCTTATTGACGAGTTGGTGGAGTTATGGAACGGTGTCACTATGTATGACGTGTCTAGACCAATAGGACAAAGACAATTTCAATTCCATGCAATACTTGTATGGACAATACATGATGCCCCAGGGCTAACACATTTTTGTGGTATGTTATAGTGAATTCAAGTTGCGCATGATAATTCTAATTATAAAAATCAACATATTTAATAATCCAATTAGATCATTATCTTGTAGGTCTTCAAACAAAGGGAAAATTTGCATGTCCAGTTTGTGGTCCAAAGATGAAATCTCGTCATTCAAAAAGTTTAGGAAAGCATGTGTTTGATGAGTACAGACACTTCCTCCACAGGAATCATAAGTATCGAAGTATGGAAAAACATCTTTTCAATGGGAAAGAAGAGACTACATCAAAGCCACGAAGAATGACACCTCGCCTATGGAAGTTGGAATATAATAGAATTAATCGTCGAGGTAATGTCGTTCCACTTAATGGTTTATGTTTGTAATTTATATATTTCTATTGTGATTTTTGTTTACTAATTATGTAATTGATGATCGTGAAGGTCGTCAAGGCACTACTGACAACCTTCCAAAGGGACTAAAAAGCTATCCCAGACAATTTAGTAGGTTGCCCTACTACGAGGACCTACAAATTGTGCATTTGTTTGATCTTATGCATGTTGGAAAGAATATAACAGAGACATTGTGGAAAATACTGGATGGAAGGCGTGACAAAGAAAAAATTGTCAAAATTTGTAATGAAATTCATGAATCCAATCATGCACTGAAGAATTTCATTCACTCAAATAGCAATAGAGATCAGATTAATATAAGTGCCCTTCCTTGGTTATTAACGGAGCAGCAAAGTGATGCCATAAAAGAAGTCATACGAAAAATTCGATTTCCCACAGGATTTGCTGGGAACATAAGCAATCTCATATCAAAGAAAAGTGAATTTGGGCCAGGGCTCAAAACGCATGGTTGGTATACTTTCATCAAGGTAAGTTATGTTCTTCTGTATTTACAATATATTCATAAACTATGTGTACTATTCATTATGTTATGTTAGAAAATAATGAAATGATTGGTTTATAATTACTGCAGTACGTGCTACCTCTATCTCTCCCAGAGCACTTCAACAATAACATCAAACAAGTGATATATGATCTTGGAAAATACATGAGGTAAGCAGTAATATCTGTTCAATTTGTTGTATATATTTATTATATTCGCAATTTGTTTTTCTTGCTATGTAATCTATTGTATATTATTTTGTAAAGTCTCGTATTTATATATTTTTTGTGACTTGAATCTCTTAATGTAGGTGGTTGTCATCTAAAGAAATCCATAAAGAAGATATAAACTATTGGAAGAGAAGAATTCCTCATTTATTGTGTGAAATGCAAAAGTGTCTACCTCCAACTTTTTTCAATGCACAAGAACACTACCTCATACACCAAGTTGAGGAGATTGAATTATGTGGACCTGCACACACTAGGTCAATGTGGATGGTTGAGAGGCACTTGAAATCTTTGAAGGCTTTGGTTCGACAAAGAGCACATCCTGAGGGTTCTATGGTAGAGGGATACATGGTATACCAGACTATGGTGTACATTACCGAATATCTTCCTAAGTTTGCTTCAAATATCCATGTAGATCGCATTTGGGATCTCAACCCTTTTAAAAAATTCAAAGGGGAGTACTTGATGGGGAAAGGTAGATTGAGGAAAGTGACAGGTAATAAATTATAAGATGTTATTGTAATAAATTATTTCTTAATCTTCAAAATAAATCGGTTGTAAGTCGTCTATTTTTTTTTGTACAGTTGCTCGAGAGTGGGATGCACTACATTTGTATATTGCAAACAATCTTGATTGGATGACGGTATGGATTGAACGATGTCAACATTCTGGTCACACATTAACATGGGAAGGTGTATCTTCATTGGTTAAAGAAGCTCATCGTAATGGAGATTCTAATGTTACGCAAAGGGAAATAGATTTAGCATATGGTTTAAGAGATTTCCAGGTACGTACAAAATTATTAATCACCCGTATGTTTATCAACTCACGATATAATAATTTTGACATGTTTCACATATTATTGCAGGTTAAACACCACAAGGGTATGTTCTGTAATGGTCAAAAATTTCGCGTCAAAGTGTTGGATGACACGAAAAAAACTTGTGATTCTGGAATAACTGCAGTCTTTCAAGTGACTAATATTTCATCTAGAAATGACTTAGATCCTCAAGAGTCTAAAAATCAATACTATGGCATTTTGGATGATATACTTGAGTGCAACTTTAGTTCCTTCAAATTAGTACTCTTCGTTGTCAAATGGTACAGGCTACGACTTAATCCAAATGATCCTAATAGAACTGTTCTTGAACATGATAATGGATTTACAATGGTTAATACAAGGTCGTTTGAGCCAGTTGGGGATGAGCCCTATGTTCTTCCAAGCCAATGTGAGCAGGTATTTTACTCAGAGGTTTCACATAAACCGGGTTGGTCATTTGTTGTTAGACATGAACCGAGAGGAAGGCCGATAAAGTATAATGTGATGGAAGAAGAAGATACCGAAGAAGTAGAAGATGATGTAGATGATGATCATGATCGACAATTATTGGATGATGTTCCTGAGACAAATTTTCATGAAGAAGAAGAAGAAGATGATGCTGCTACTGATGATGATGATGAAGATGATGTTGATGTTGATGATGACGACAACGATGACAACGACGACGACGAGGATGATGATGATGACGACGATGATGAGGATGATGATGATGATGATGATGATGATGATGAGGATGATGATGATGAAATTTAAAGGTATGCCATCAATCCTTAATGTATTTAATATTCATTTCTTGATAGAAATATATTTGTCTTAAATGGTTACATAGTTTATTCATTATCTATTTAAAAGCTATAAGTGTTATAATGTGTACGTTTTAATGTTTTTAATTTTTATGTGATGCTTATGATGGATGTGATTATGATTATGATGTGATTATGCTCACGATAATGGAATTACATTTGCAGGAAATTGAACCCCTTTCAAGAGCATCCCGCACAGTCTCATGGATCGACAGGTATAAGTCAATACACCTTATAGAAAGTCTATTTAATACACTTATCAATAGTAAGATTGATGTCTTCTAAGATCTCTCCCATTTGCAGGTACCAGCAAATAGGTATTTGTCAGAAGTGTCTTCCTCGAGTGAGGGAAATATAGGAATAGAAGAGGAAAGTGAGACATGCAGTTTATCTAGAATAGGGAGATTAACTAGAGGTCAAAGGACTAGAAGGAAATTCAATAAACACATGAAATTTTTCCTTGCTCAAGGGGGGTCATGTTCTTATGATGATGAGACGAAAGGCGACATCGAGGTTCCCTTGAGGTACCAACATCTACAAAAACATTGGGTACCCAAGGAACTTCCTCCAATAAACATTGATTTTTGTGTTAATGAGAGGATATATCGCATAGCACCATCATCATTACATGGTTTGGGCCTATTTTCTATGGATGGCATAAAGGTGTCTTACAACAAAGTTTCTGAATTGATGGAGTATGTTGGACCATGTTATGATTACAAAAGTTGGATGCATATTGTTCAATATAAAAAAAGTATGCGTAGGTATGCACTCTCGGAAAATTATATACAATAGCAAGACAATAATCAAAGTAAAAGTGTGGCTATATACATTGATGGAAGGCCAAAAGCAACAGGGAATATTGCGGGTTTTATAAATAGTACACGACCTGGGTCAACTATAAAGCAACCCAATTGCATATTTGAGGCGCGTGAGGGAAATCGTGTATTCATCTGTGCGATAAAATCAATACGTGCAGGGGAAGAGCTGCTTATTGATTACAATTTGAACCGCATAGATACAAACGAGGCTACTATCATGGGGGTGGTACATACTATTAAACCAACTTCTAATCAATGACTCCAACATACCATTTAGTTATTAAATTTTTGGCTAACATTTTTATACTTGATCTTTGACACAGGGGCACAATATGGAGCAACTGCCCGAAGGTGATGGTGACGATATTCCTAGCTCATCTACACATGAGCAGGTAAAACTCATTGTAATTGTGCAAACTAGATAGAAGCAAAAAGTTATTTTTTTTAATGTTATTTTCTTCATTGTTTTGGAGTAATTTTGATAATACTAATACTATTGTTGTCACAGAGGGCCGATGGTCAGAGAGAGGGAAAGCAACCTGCAGTCCCTCAGGAGTCCCCCCTTGTGGACCCTTTTTTTATTGATTTAGCAGAGACCGATGACCCGATCGGTTCCATTAAAAAGCTGCTAAAGAAAATTGGGAAAGAACTTCTACGTTTGGTATCCATACATCCTTAGACTCAGGAAATAAAAGACAGGGCAGCTGAGTTGTTGCGCACTTCTGAAAACTTTAAAGTAAGTATTAATGAAATTTTTAATTATTACAAGAGTTCAATAATGGTTTTTATGTTATGCTCTTTTATGACATTAATTAAAATATGGATGCATTGTCTTTACAGAGTTATTTGCGTAATTTTGAACCCCATTCCCATGATGAGGCCGGTATTGCAAGTGGTTCAGGTAGATCACATGTTCCATTTCCCACTTGTGTTTTCCACTGAATATATATAGGAATGATCATAATCATTGACAATACATGCTCGAACAATCTTTTTTTTAATGCTCTAACAATCTTGTCCATGCTAGTCCACGCGTTCTATATTTATGCATGCTCTAACAATTTTATTCTTCAGCTCCTTTCCATGATGATATGACAACGCCGCCTCCATCCAGGACAGCCACAAATGTCTTGCCGACTGCCATGTCAACAACACACAGCCTAAATGCACCAACTGTTGCACCATCTACTGGTACACAAATCCCTCTTTTTCTCTCTTTTGTTATGTGTTTAAGTGTTATGTGTTTACGATGTAGATCCCTTGATTGTGTTTGTGCCATGGGTGCTCTGCACCAATTTATTTCCCTTGAAGTATTATTTCTTGGAGGCATTTGATAATGGTTTTCATTTTTTGCAATAGGAGATGCAACAAGTCCCGATGCAACATCATTTCCTGGATGTTCCCGTGTTCCTAGTACGGGAATGGTGAAGGATTGCGTATTGATCATCAGCGATGATGAAGGCGTTCCCTTAAAAGTATCCAAACTTCCAGGTACTTTAAAGTTATTATTATTCTATAGTGATATAATAGTAATTTAGTTTTTGATCACTCTTCATCGACTAATGATCCCATGATTATTTTGTAGGGAATGATATTTTTTGGCAAAAACTTGGTGACAAGTGTTTGCGGATATTCGGGCCCACCATACGTACATGGTGGAACATCATATCCTAACTAAAACCCCAAACCACTATTTTGATTTCATATCATTGCTAGAATAGTTTTCCTTTTCATCAATTTCTTGAACTATATTAAAGGTAGCTTCTCTTCATTTATGAGTCTAACATATTTTTTTTTACTTAAAAGGTGGAATAACCAAGATAAAAAGTTGAAGGATGATCTTGTACATAGTATGACCCAGCTTTTTGGACCTCGTGCATTCGAGAGAAACAAGCTCCTTGAAAGAGCTGGTTTATGTTTGAAGTATATTAGGGACCAGTACAGGAAATATTTAGAGGTTAACCCAAGGCACGAGCGTCTGCCCTGTGTTCTTGAGGCTGAGTGGCAGGGTTTGATTTTGGATGGAAAGTATAAAGCCGACATGAAAAAAGGAATTACGCCAGTAGAGAGTAGAGCAAGGTATGTGATACTTTTGAGAATGTAATTATGTACTAATTAACCTCTAAATTTTTCCTATACTGGTCTCTAACATATTTCAAACTTTTCATAGATTGCCTGACACATCAAAGGCAAAAAAGGCAAGATTAGAAAAGCACGGGACACACAAGCTCGGCTCTGGTGGTTTTTCCAAACTTCAAGCACGAGTTGTAAGTATTAGTAAATGAAAACTTGTATCAATTTTTTTATATATTGCAAGGAAATTTTTTTTGATCAAACAATGCAAGTAAAATTCACCATACCAAGAAAAAATGTAGGGGTCAGAGTTCAATAGATGCCTCACAGAAGAGGACAAGAGAATTGGCTTCCAACAAGGCTATAGAGCCGTGGCTGAATGGCTACGAGCTAAAATCAGTGTGCAAGGTTCAAATAATGATGCATCTGAGCCACAGGTAAATAAGCTAAATGAAATTTATTTCAAATTGAATACTTTACCAATTAGTCTATTTGATGTTAAGTTCTAATATAAAGTGAGTATATCTGTTTTAAGAAAGCAATGATAACAATGTGTAGGATATTGGAATGCAGCCTGACAATCCTTCTACACAATCTATGCATAATGAAGGTTCGCATGATGTGCATCCTAGTGGTGGAGGTATACATTTGCTATTAAAATTTTTATATGTAATTACAATTGGTGTTTGGATTAATGTAACATTTTGTATAGCAACTGTAGAGGATCGAGGGGTCGGTGCTCATGAGCATGTTGAGGTTGAGTCTTGACAAAATGATGTGGCCAGATCAGGTAATTAAAGAGCGCCACAGTTATGTTCTTTAAAATAATTAAATACTTGTAACAATTATAATTAAATATTTTAAATTTAACTCTTTTATTTGTTATTGTAGAGGACCCCCCTTTGCAGCAGCATAGGAATTTGAGATCATCAAGAACAAAGAACAAAACAACTGATGAGGGGGGTATTGATGATAACACTGATGCTCCTCTTAGAGCTTACATAGAAAAAAAAATTAGAAAGAGAAAAAAGAAATGATTGTCATCTAAATACCTTAATTGATAATGACTGAATTTTATGTCTCAATGAATTTAATTATGTGCTAATGAATGTTCATGAATTATGTGTTTATTTTCATATTGATGAATGTTGTGTGTTAACGAATCTAATGTGTTAATGAATGTTATCATGTGATATTGATTGAATGTTACATTTTATTAATAATTGAAAGAATGAATGAATGTTAGATGTTAACGGGGAATGTAGAGTGATGTTAGGGGGAGGGGGGTGGGGCCAAATGAGCTTCCACCTTCACGTGGTTGGCCCTGTTTAGTAGAGAATATTAAACTATATTCTCGAAACAAAGTGAAGCTCAATAAGATACTAAATGAGTCAAAATGGTTATCAAGGTCCTCTATCCATAAGATACTTGTAGTCAAAATGGTTATTAATAAGATACTTGTAGTCAAAATGGTTATCTAGGTCCTCTATCCATTCCATAAGTTCTTCACCATTCAAACTTCCTCCATAACAAGGAATGTGCTCTAGGTTAGTCATGAAGCCTAGCATGGACTCTCTGTCAGATAGAGCCACTATTTCAGAGCCTTTTTTGTGCATTTCCTTCAAGCACTGTATAGTGTACGGATGTGAAAGGGAGGGCAGACCAGTGTGGAAGTTAGAGTATTTATATCTTATGCTTTGAGAGTTTATTTGGTAGATTCAAGACACCTTATATCAAAGTTATTCCTTTTTCTTATCTGTTGTTCTGTCAAACACTCATTTTTTGGGTTATTGCATTCAAATGGCCTTAACTTGCAAATAAACCATAGGATATCCTCTGTTCTTTGTAAAATGCAAGTTAAGGGGGTTTATTTTCATATTTTAAAAGCTTTGGAACAGGATACTAAGCCAGAGAATTTCAAGAGCAAGCCCTAGGTCAAGAATCTCAATGTTCTTGACTAGGAGTTGATGGATTATGCAAGATCAGAGGGTAGCGGCAAGTAAAGGACCTCAAACCTTGTTGAATCTAGATCTTTAGAGAATGGTGGACATCTTCAAACTCTGATCTTGGTTTCATGCACCCATTTTCAATGCCTTGTTTTGGAACCCACACCCAAAGGCATGCATTAGGTCTGCGGACTCAATAAGGACATTGATATGCTGGAGTGGAGTCAAGGTCTGGGAGTTGGAGGATTGTTAGAACATCAAAAAGGGTACTCAAAAAACATATAAGTTCATAAGGTCCTTTGTCAAATTGAAGAGTTATTGCTGCAGAACAGGTTTTGGAGACCTACTAGAGTCACTAGGTCTATTTGGACCCGTTTGGACCACGACACACAATAGCATCTACAGAGAAGAAGTTTGGTATGCAATGGTCTTGAAACCTCCTGAGAAATTCTTGGTATGCATTTGTGTGGTGCAAAAGCTTCGTTGAAAGAGAAAAAGAAGAAAAGAATAGAAATGATTTTTTTTCTTTTTATGTCATATACTGTAACCAGCTACTTATAACTTGCAAAAATTATTATAACCATTTGAAATTGAAACTTAGTTTAATGTGAAACTGAGAACTACTTTATTAGAGCTTTCTTTGATTTAGATTCAGACATCAAGAACATTGTTTGCCTAATATTGTGATTAATGTTTATTTATTAATATCTCATACTGACAAACAATTGATAATTGTAGGGAAAACGTCATTGGGGGTCTTTGAGGATCCACCAGAAGCCAAGGAGAAAATGTATTCAAATGCTAAAGATGGTATAACAGTCCTTACAGCTGTTGAACCTTGCTGTGTAGATCATCTCCGATTCTCCAAGTTCAACAGTACTGTGGTATTCCTTTGGATACTTCTAATGGTAAATTTCAGACATCAAGTTCTTTTCGTATGAAACTACTACATTTGTAATCTGTAGTTTTAAACTTTTAGTTTATAAATGTTCATCATCTTTAGTTCGTATGCTGCCATTTCAAGTATGATTAATGAAGTTACCTTTATCACAGGATGAAAGTGAGCAGTCAGCATACTGGTACGGAGCTGGCAGCATTGATACGGTGACTAGGGCATCGTTTAATGGTGGTATTGTGTTTTCCCGTATTTAGGGCATCAGCCTTTTGAAGCATTGCCTTCATCTTTCTTAAGTCTGAGTTTTAAGTTTGTTTATCTCTCTCGGCGCTGTTGAAAATACAAATGACAACGTTCTTGTTTGTTTTGCCCTTATATCCTGATGTGATTTCACGGAGGGTTACGGCGCTGTTGAAAACACAAATGAAAACACAAATCCCTTGTGTAATTGCCACTTGAAGGAGGACAGTCACTGTAAAGACAACATGATAATGTACACTTACAGCTCGTGTACATTATCATTGTGTCTTTAGAGTGACTATCCTCATTTGTTGAAGAAGAAAAGCATTAATGTGGCTGAATAGCAATACATTCAAGTGGCAATCACACAAGGGACAGTCACTGTGAGATGTCCTCATTTGTGACTGTCCTTACAGTGAGTGTACATTATCATGTTGTCTTTAGAGTGACTGTCCTCATTTGTTGAAGAAGAAAAGCATTAATGTGGTTCAATAACAATACATTCAAGTGGCAATTACACAAGGGACAATCGATCACTGTGAGATGTCCTCATGTGTGACTATCCTTGTCACAAATGACTATCCTTGTAAAGACAACATGATAATGTACACATACAATGAGTGTACATTATCATGTTGTCTTTACAGTGGCTGCCCTCATGTTGTATATTCTTCTCTGTAGATGCTACTATGTGCTAGGGAACTTCTTAGAACTATTGGTATATTCTTACAACTTGTTACACCTGGGATATTCTTCTCTGTAGATGCTATTGTGTGTCGTGGTCCAAAAAGGCCCATAAATGTGGTTGAATAGCAATACATTCAAGTGGCAATTACACAAGGGACAGTCACTGTGAGATGTCCTCATGTGTGACTGTCCTTGTCACAAATGAGGACATCTCACAGTGACTGTCCCTTGTGTAATTGCCACTTGAAGGAAAAAAGCATTAATGTGGTTCAATAGCAATGTATTCAAGCGGCAATTACACAAGGGATAATCACTCTGAGATTTCCTCATTTGTGACTATCCTTACAGTGAGTGTACATTATCATGTTGTCTTTACAGTGACTGTCCTCATTTGTTGAAGGAAAAAAGCATTAATGTGGTTCAATAGTGATGCAGAGTAGTCAGGGCTTTTAGAATATACAAATATACATCCTTAACTCTCATTCCACCAAGGAAGAAGGAATTCCAATGGTTGAAACGTGAGTTAAGGTCTTTACATTAGTCAAACCCTGAAAATGAGGGTTTGTAAACAATGCACAGAAAATTTGAAATAACTTAGATATAAAACAAAGAGAATCAATCAAACCAACTTCCAAAGCATCAGATGTCACTGTTACAACTTCCAGGCAAATTTTATCATCCAACCACCATCCGTACAGCCGTACAGAGTTCATTTTTCACCAGAAATGCACTAAAACAGGGTTATTTTTATTTTTTATGAAAGCAAAATGATTACAATACTGGTTCTCTGTTTGTCTTCGACCATTTGAAGCCTAAAATAGGCTCTCCAAACGTTGGTTCAACCATCTAGGTGGTTAGAACAGTTTATCCAACAAATATCAACTTTGCTAAGCAACTTTTAAAGTTGCATTACAACTTTGCAAACAACTTTGCCGAGAAGGTTAAAAATGTGTTGTGAAACTTTAGGAACCTTATTAAAGTTATTTTGGACCTTCAAACTTCTTAACAACATCTAAAAGACACCTAATAAACACTTACTATGCTCATTTCATCCAAGGACTCAAAAGATGCCCAAGGTTTATAAGTCACCAAGGGGTCTTGTGTCCAACAAGTGGATGTTTATAAGGAGATAAAATCAATCCTTAATATTTATTACAAACCAAGAAAACATCTAAAACTCCTATTCTAATTTATTGTCATTCAAAAAGAATCTAATTTGTCATTCAAAAAGACTCTGATTTGTCAATCAAAAGGACCTTTCATCAGTCAATCCTTCAAAGCTCCAAGGTGAAAATCTTATGTTCCAATTGATAGGATTTGACTCCTTGGCTTCATGGCAACTTCCTTCAATCATGGTGTCTTTGGCTTGCATTAGGGATGCCCCTGCATCAAATAGCAATGCATTCAAGTGGCAATTACACAAGGGACAGTACATGCCCATTAAAGTTGGTGTTTTGTTATCCAGCATGACAATGGAGACAACATACTCTGTGTCAATTTTACTGATCAAATTTCCCTCCGCCAGGCAAAGCAACAATCTGGGTATGATAAGGTGAAATTTTTTAGTCCTTTTGGGTATGATAACAGTTCCAGTTTCCAATAAGATGGTTCATTTTTATAATCTAGCTTCAATTTCTATTGTGAAAATCTTTTTTTCATTTTATGGGTGGTAAAATATAATTATTATGCTAGAGGTGTGTACTTATGGATGATAATGAAACAAAATGATAAGATTTAAGACTCTTGTTTTTTTTTTAAATAGCAATTTAAGTTTCCTTCTATTATAAATTACTGTTTTTCTATTTTTTAATGTATCTTTCCAAATCTTTTATATCAATTTTATTTATGAAATATAAATATATTAATAATGTTTTAGTGTTTTTAGGATTAGTTTATATCAATTCTATGTATCATCATTCGTCATTCAATTGTCAGTATTATTAATTTAGACTGTGCAATTGTAGAACTACTCGAATATGGGTTGGATGGATACTCAAGTAGGGGAACCCTCCTCAAATATCTCAAGCAGTGAACTTGGAAAAATGTGTCCTGAAGGAACCCTTTCCATCAGAGAGATAAAAGTACAAACAAGTAAAAGAAGCAGGCTCTGCAAATATGTTTTTGAGAAGAAAAATGATAGATTATTTGAGTATGGTTCATGAGGTATATCTAAAAAGACATTTTTTTTCTTATTATAATAAAAGAGGAAGTTGTGAATGTCAAAGTTGAGTGAAACAAAAATTATTTTCATCAAATTTTGTTAGGCTTGCTTTTGGGAATAGTTTCTTACAATATTGCTATTAAGATTTTTATTGTGTAGTTTTTAGATTAGGCTTATAAAATTATATTTCATGAGTAGTGATTCATATTAATCAATTAACGATACTTTTGGAAGGTATTTTCAATGTGTCAAATTTTGATATTTTTACAAGAATTAGATTGTGTAATTTTTTTAATTAAAGTCATTGACTCATATTTCATAAATAATAGTTCTCATGAATCCATCTCTTATAAGATTGAATAGTCTATTTAGGAAGTATTTCTGATAGTATGTCAAATTATGATATTACTATTACCATTAGATTGCATGGCTTTGAAGTCAACCTCGTTGACCCATATTCTTCTCTGTAGATGCTACTATGTGCTAGGGAACTTCTTAGAACTGTTGGTATATTCTTACAACTTGTTACACCTGGGATATTCTTCTCTGTAGATGCTACTGTGTGCTGTGGTCCAAACGGGCCCATAAATGTGGTTGAATAGCAATACATTCAAGTGGCAATTACACAAGGGACAGTCACTGTGAGATGTCCTCATGTGTGACTGTCCTTGTCACAAATGAGGACATCTCACAGTGACTGTCCCTTGTGTAATTGCCACTTGAATGAGGACAGTCACTGTAAAGACAACATGATAATGTACACAAGTACCGTGAAGAAGGTAGTTGCAAGTTACGGCTGTTTCATTGCATACCCAAAACAATGAAGATGTTACGGTCCACAAAATGTTTGTGCTTGAAAGATGAACAAATAAAATTAAACTTCTAAATAACCAAAGCCGCTAACAATAAATTCAACACAAATATGTCCTCATTTCTGGGTATTTTAGCTCTGTAACAGCTGAATACCAGATTACATAATAATGACAAAAGAAAAATAAACCCAACGTACTCAGAAATTGTAGCTATGATTTTGCGGAGGGAATCTCTCTCGGCACTGTTGAAAATACAAATGACAACGTTTCTCTACATTATCATGTTGCCTTTACAGTGACTGTCCCTTGTGTAATTGCCACTTGAAGGAGGACAGTCACTGTAAAGACAACATGATAATGTACACTTACAGCCCGTGTACATTATCATGTTGTCTTTAGAGTGACTATCCTCATTTGTTGAAGAAGAAAAGCATTAATGTGCCTGAATAGCAATACATTCAAGTGGAAATTACACAAGGGATAGTCACTATGAGATGTCCTCATTTGTGACTATCCTTACAGGGAGTGTACATTATCATGTTGTCTTTAAAGTGACTGTCCTCATTTGTTGAAGGAAAAAAGCATTAATGTGGTTCATTAGCAATGTATTCCCAGCATCTGTACCTGCATCTCTCTTATATACTATAAGTTACTTGCCATCAGAAATTGCAGTTCCCTCACGTGACATTGATGGTGAAGTGTTCTTTTCAAAACCATCATCTGTGGTTACCAATGCTCCTGTTTTAGGCAATAAGTTTGTTGCATTCCATGAGCCATTGGTCAAGTTTCTTCTACGAGCTTCTGATGCCTCAAAATCTAAGCAGTGCCTACGCATGCCTCGTTGTGGTTGATTATCATTCTGTACATGAATTATAATGAGTAATCAGTTTTGGGCCTTGGAATCTTGTATGTAACATGCACAGGCATTTCATGGCTAAATGAATCTATTTAAAAGCATCAACTTTTCTTACATGATGCTGGATACATAAGTAGAACAAGCGTATATCAAATTGGAAGCAATCAGAACTCCACAATGACATATTATTTAGAGTACTCTTCAGTTTAAGTAATAATGCATATATTGACACTGTAAAGACAACATGATAATGTACACTCACTGTAAAGACAACATGATAATGTACACTCACTGTAAGGACAGTCACAAATGAGGACATCTCACAGTGACTGTCCCTAGTGTAATTGCCACTTGAATGTATTGCTATTCAGCCACATTAATGCTTTTCTTCTTCAACAAATGAGGATAGTCACTGTAAAGACAACATGATAATGTACACTCACTGTGAGTGTACATTATCATGTTGTCTTTACAGTGACTATCCTCATTTGTTGAAGAAGAAAAGCATTAATGTGGCTGAATAGCAATACATTCAAGTGGCAATTACACTAGGGACAGTCACTGTGAGATGTCCTCATTTGTGACTGTCCTTATAGTGAGTGTACATTATCATGTTGTCTTTACAGTGGCTGTCCTCATTTTTTGAAAGAAAAAAGCATTAATGTGGTTCATTAGCAATGTATTAAATTAATTTTTTTTTTAATCCACCCACGGGCGTCGCAATTGCGACGGCAACCCGTCGCAATGCGATGCAGGCGCCCGTCGCAATTGCTTGGGAGGTCCATCGCGATTGCGACGGCCCTTCGAAGCCATGCGACGGGGGGGCGACGGCCATGCCACTAACAAATCTTAGTCACATTGCGACGGGATATGTGTCACAATTGCGACGGCTACCCATAGACGTCGCAATTTGTGACTAAAAAATAGCGACGTCTATGGGTGTTGCTATTGCGACACATAGCTGTCGCAATTGCGACACATAGCCGTCGCAAAATGCCCCCAAATGTATTAGTGAGTTAAGGGCAATAGTACAAAATGGGAATGGGCCTGCATTTAGGCTCACTTCCTAGAGCTCACTGCTCATATTATAACATATAGAGTCTCACTTCCATACAAAATTATTTGACTACAATCCAAAATGGTGAACTGAGAACTAGCATCAACTATGCCTGTACTGTTCCATTTAGGTACAGTACAAAATCAACAATCTAACCTTTGTAATCAGGTTCTTCGCATAAACAACATATTAGCATATCATTTTTGTACTTTGAATAATATTCCTTCACAATTACATCATGAAATCACCACAAACACTTGGGCTTATATACCCAATTATAAAAATAATAACTTAACTGGTTGACCTCAAGAACATAAAATGAAACGTGTGAGATGTTGGCCAAAACAATTACCAAATATTCATGCTAACCTCAATAAATATCATGTATAACTTATAGCATGTCATCTTAACCAAATTAAACTATTAAATTGATTCGATCATCGATCTATTAGGATCACTGATCAATCCAACATCTGACTATCATAGTTCTTCACACTTTACTGCAAACTCAATACTCAAATCTTCATAACTTGAGAAAATAATAACATAAGAAGGTGCAATCTTGGAATAACATAGATATTATAATCTCACTCTAGCTTTGCAACTTGAAATTCATATGTACTTGTGCATACTAATCCTTTTACCAAACTTTGTACAATGTCTTGTTCTGCCATGCTTAACCAAATATTTAATTTTTCCTTCTGTAATGCCAAAATATGTCAAATGATCATAAGAGATATGTGTAGTTACCGTAAATGAAAACATACCAACTATCCATAGTTGTGTCTCTTTCCAAGAGGAATCTCGGGTGCTAGGCTAGCTAATGCAGTGATCCTTCACTTTAATGGAAGATAACTATGTAAACTAAATTTGAAAATGCAAGTTATAAGACAAGATGGAGAGATAAAAAATCCATCAAATTTTAGCTCTCAATTAAACATTTTTGTAACTCATTTTGCACAAACAACCCCTGTCTCATGCACACAAAAAAGGAGGGAAAAGTGTTGTGAAAAGGGTTTTTCCTAATTCAAACCCTAGTTGAGGAATTAACTTGAAATATAAATGAAAATTCTTGAAAATAAGTGTGTTGATATGTCATGGAGGCTTGATAAGATGCTTATACCTTCACAAAACTTTGTGGCATTGAAATACTCATGAAGATTATTTAAGTTATCTTTGATGTTGTCTTGTCTAGGATAGGAAGAACATGAATGCCTTCACAAATGCTTAAATATAGATATTTCTCATTGTCTTCCATGTTTGATGCTTGAATTGAACTTAGAATTAATTTCTCTAATTTCTTGAGAGGTTCTCCTTGAATACTAGCTTGATTAAATGGAGTGATTCCCAAAATGAGGGAGGCAACCTTGCTTATATGAATCACCTAGCTATTTCAGGGCGTAAAACTTGAAGGAAGCCAACATAGATTTAGGGATCTAACTATAATCAAAAGGCCATCATTAAATTCAAATTTATGACCATTTCATGGGGTTAGGCATGACCCAACTCACCCTAGACCATCCAATTACCATTGACTTAGAAAAAAAAAACTCTAGTTTGGGCCAAGGGTCCAATTCTATATGGTGATAACAAAAATATACACAAAATATGGGGTTTATTGTCTAGCAATATGTGTTATGTTAGTCAACACATCTCAAGAATAACCAAGAAAAGCAGTGTATGCAAGGAAATCCTATTGAAATAATTGGTGGAAAAGGACAACCAAGGAAATTATTGTATCCAAGGAAATATACTAAGAGAATGGTGAAAAAGGACAACCAAGGAAAACATTGAATCCAAGGAAATCCACCACAAGTATATTACCAAGAAAAAGGAAGAGTTTGTAAAGTAAACTAAAAAAAAAGTGCAACATTTAATTTGTGGTGTATACATAATGTGTAAAAAAGAGTGGAGTGTACACCCCCATGTTAAAGAAATTATGTATTACTTACTGAGAGAAATAGCTAAAAGGTAGCATACATGCATCCAAAGACAAGCACGTTTCCACTATTATATTTTCCCATATAAGGACAACCCAAGGGACATGAAAAAAGAGCACAAAAGGATCTACTAACTCTGGGGTTAGTATGCATATGTGATAACTCATGTATATTAAGAATAATCTTAATGAATTGACCTCATCCTCCAAGGGTGTAGAACTATGAGCACAATACAAGAAGATCTCATAAGATGAACAAAAAAAAGCATTTTGTGTCAACATTATTGAGACCAAAATGAGAGATGGTTCTGATCAGTGCTTTGCATCATCCTCAAGTAGATAACAAAATACACATTTACAATAATAGTGCATGCACAACATAACATATAATATACAACATATAGAATACTTGAGATACAAATAGAATAATTTCATGATAGGTTCGATCCATTTATCACCTTGTACCAATGAAGCAAAAAGGGTCAACTAAAAAAATCTAAAACAACAATAATTAAAAAGTAGCACATTATGATGGAAGAAAATAATGAACAAGAAAACACCCACAAAATCCACCATACAAGAAGAAATATCCAAACATATCTTATTTTAACCCATCTTGCTTAACATTAATTAGAAAAGGTAGAAAATACACAAGACAAGCAATGTTGAGCATGGTAAATAGACCTATTACAAGTTCCAAATAAGGACCATGCTCTAATGATGTGTCACTTTATTTTTCAAAAGCAATAAGAGTTAAATATTTGAAAAATATTGTGGATAATTCATGAATAATTTTAATAACCTCATACGTATCATTAGCATTTGTTTCATTGAGAGTATCCTCTGTATCTAAATTAATCACAATAGGAACCCTAATACAAAAAGAAGAATTATCGGGTTTAGACAATTTAATTTTATTAAGATTTACTTCCTCCCTTTGGCTATGTGTAGGTTGTTGAAAGGGAATCAAAGAATCATGAGGTGCCTTAGGGAGGAAATACCTTGGGAAGAAAGCTCACGAGCCCTAGCACGATGTCTATGGTGTTAGTCATGATCACTGCATTTCCAATTTGTTTTATTTAAGAGCTGTGATGGTTTAGGATCAATCAACATGGGATACTTTTCTTCTTTAGTAAGAGGAACATAAGGAACCCTACTACGCTAAGAGATAGAGGATGATATGTGTTTGTATGATATAGGATGTAGAACAAAAGAATAAATAAGAGGAATGGAAGGTCTGGGAAGGAGTACAAGTCCTAGACAAGGAGATGGAATATTATCTCAATTTGGAAACCACTTGATGTTTATAGTTTTGGTAAGATAGGAAGAGGATTTATTTGTGAGGTTGCACTGGTTGAGGCATGTGAGACCAAAAGAATTCAAGGTCAAAGTATCCTTGACTAGCTAAAGGATGATAGAGACTATGATTGATTGTGATAATTTATCTATTATGGGGAAGCTTTGAACACTTATGGATAGTAGAAGAAATATTTTTCATAGAGGTGAGACAAGGAATTCCAAGTCTCACTTTGAATTGATCAAAATTTGAGATAACAACAAAGGTGACATCTAAGAAATTCTTACAAATTTCAATGAGAAAGGTGATAAAACTATGAGCAGGGCAAGTAAAACCATTAAAAGTATTAGTCATCACATTGGATTTTCCATAGGAGTATTGATAGAATTATCTTGTGGAAATATTTTCCTTAGTTATAACATACATCATGCAAGTAGGATCAATAAACTCTCCTTGAGAGAACTTATCATTAATCTTTGCAAAAATGCAAAGAGGACCATTAGGCCCCTTAATAGTCTCTTCAGGATTTAGTTTAATGCAAATTTTAGGTTTTGGCTTGGGTTTGGGTTTTCATTTATATTGATAAATTAAATTAACAACATCATTGGATACACTACATGTAGCATCAACATCCACAACTGTACAATTAGTAGGCTCAATAATATTGGTGGAAGAAGAAGATAATGAAATGATTGCTCATTGATATTGATACAATATTGAGAGGAAAATTATTTGTATATATATTCAAGTTTTGGTTATAGGCTGCACTTGATTTATTTAATTTATCATTCAAACCCTCAATAGTAATTATATTAGAATCTATAAAGTCTTGGATAATATGCTTCAAACAAAAATACTTCTTATTATCATGGATAGGTTGATGATGGTATTAGAAAAATGTTTTACGACCATAGAAATATAGAAATGGTTTGGAAAGGAAATAGGCTTGGGAGGAAGTTTCAAAACATTATCATTAATCAACTTCAACATAACATTATGCAAGGATTTAGAAAGAGATGTAAAATTAGGAGATGGTTTCAAAATGGATGAAAAATGAGACATGCCCGATGTTGTAGTTTCCACTTGTGCCTCAACATTGTTGGAACAATTATTAATATTGATGAATCTTTTGTAGGGCTTTTGGAACTTTTGGGAAGATTGTTGAGAGGCATCATTCTTATCAACCAGATTCATTGAAGTAGATGACTCAAACTGGCTCACCTAAAGCTAATGATTATGTAGCACTGTACACAATTGGGTAAAATAAGTAAACTTAGAAAATAATAACTTCTCTCTAATGTTTTTTACAAATTAGAAACAAAGAATCTTTAAAAATACATATCAAGAATAGAATATTAAATTTGAGCATGCAAATGTTTGAATCTACCAATAAAATTAGTCACTTTTTTCTTAATGTCTTTCTTACAATGAATCAAATCAATTAAAAAAAAATTGAGGACCAATATTATTTTGAAATTTTTGAATGAAAGCATAAACTAATTTTTTGAAATGAATCAATCAAATAAGGGGGTAAAGAAGAAAACCATTGTAGAGAATTATCTCTAAATATCCTTGTAAATAGTTTAGCTATAAGTCTATGCTCATTTAAGAAGTCACTACACAAGGTTTGAAATGTTTTCACATGATCTATGGGATCACCTTTTTCACTGTTTGTCTCCAAGTGAGGTATTTACATCTATTGAGGGATACTGACACAAATTATGTCATGTGATAATCACCTAGAAATTTCACAAGGGGGGATGTTGAATTTGGATTAGTTTATGGAAGTGAGTTGTTGTTGCAAAGGTGAAATACTTTAGGAAAGGTTATTAATGGTTGCTTTGGTGGATATATTGGTATTGGATGTGTTGTATAGTGAAGGATATGGAATGTTATGGGAAATGGCTAGACCATTAGAATATGAAAGTGGTACATTGTGGTAAGTAGGTATAGATGACAATTGGGAAATACATGGAACACTCACGAGAGGAGGTATGTTAAGATTAGGGATTACTTCAATACTAACATGTGTAGGGTTAATATTTTGAATAGATATAACCATAATAGGTGGAGTATATGTAGAGACATTAGGTAAGTATATTGGAATAGGAATATAATTCTCAACAGTGAAATTATAATTGAAAATATTAAAGGCTTTGACATAACTTTTTGTAGACATGAGATTATCATTAATAATATGGGATATGACACATGATAAATCAACACCATTTTTATTATTTTGAACCATCCTTCTCAACCCTTAAATTAATGGGATTGCCTCACTATTAGAATGTTCTTGACACATCCAATGTTCAAGCTTTGCTAAATCATTATAAATATTTTCCACTTGGTTAGGATAAACTCTTGTTATATAGTCATCTTCAGCACGTGAAGTATGAGAAGAATTTTTTTCAACAATTTTAGGTATTTCATTGGTTGGCATAGAGGTATGAACTATACTCCCATGTAATATGTTAGAGGATTAATGATCTACACCTTTAAGAGAATCTATAAGTCTACAACTTATTCTCATGGGGATGGTATATGTAGGGCTCAAGGTCATGAAACTCATACACAAGGCAAGGAAATAACGGAAAGTCTAAATAATGAAAATTAATAATAGATTGATCATTTAAACATTGTATGAAAGAAAGGAATGCAACAATATAAAATAGATCTGACATTAAAATATAACAAGTAAGAATTCATCAACCTTAAGCAAAATAATAATAATAATATGATTCCTCCAACAAAATCCAAGTCAAAATTGGCAACCAATTGCCTAATAAAATAAAATAAAATAATTCAATTTATTAATAAAATCCTATTACTAAAACTTCTAGAATTCCTCATAGTCAACAATTTCAACTATAAGTTAGAACCTATAATGTTTGAAATCCAAACATTAATCTACACATTTTAATTCAAACCTTAAAAGCTATAAATAAGGGGCTCTTCTTTTTTTTAGCAACATGGGTCTCCCCATGTTAATTGAATTTTTATTATGCTGTGAAATGATTTAATTTTTTTATTTTCAATATATTGTTATGTATATTTTTTTTAAAGTTATATTATGTTCTATTTTTAAAAATCCATGTGTGTGCATGTAGGGCCAAACATGAATGACATGCGCATAAGGGAGGGCAAAAAATCTGTGTTGGCACCACCACATGTGGTGGTGGTCGACACGGCGGTGGGTAACATTGCCGCGCAACCGAGCGGGGCTCCCCGATGGCCCTTCCCCACTATGGGAACCACAGTAGTGGTTGGGACGACCGAGGCCAAGCCCGCCACCCACTGTGGTTACCATAGTGGTGGCCAGTCTGCGGGTGTGGGATTGAGTAGGGTTTCTCCTTCCCGACTCTCGAGCCTCACAACAAAACATTGTATATTATAATATTTTTTTACATTTCATTTTTAAGGGTTTTTCAGTTAGAAAAGAAAGGGGTATGTTTATTATATATATATATATATATATATATATATATATATATATAGACACACACACACACACACACACACACACACACACATGTACTACCAGAATAATAGAGATTTAATATATACTTATACTTTGAAATTTTATAAATATATTTCTATCTTAATTCTATTTTTTTATTAAGGTAAGTTTTATGTTATATATATATATATATATTATCACTATGTTTTATTGAAATAAAACTAACAGAGATTTAATTTAAAATAAAAATGATCAATCTAAAATTCATCATTTATGTTTATTACAAATATCCTTTTGAAACAATAGGGGTTTTCCCATTTATAAGTCTATCTTTAATTATATATAAATGTCTAAATATAGGAAAATAAACTCAATGTTTTATTAAAGGTCATTTTGTGTGTATATATATATATATATATATATATATATATATATATATATATATATCAAGAAACTTGTAACCCAATGGTTTTAAACCATAATCTCATAGTTATAATACATGGGTGAATTTTCTACACTTTAAATAAGAGAAATTACAATAGGTATAAGCATATGTTTTTTAGGATATTTATATTTTAATATTTGTTTTTACCTATCAATAGATACATATATGATAAGGTAAAATATTTTCTTTTAAACCAATCAAATCTAGTTTCACTTGATTTATTACATAGATTTTTAATCTTAACTACATGAAGTTTTAATAGTTGCATAATCTATATATTATTATTTTTTTAAAAGAAGTTACCTTTTTTCAACCTTAAACTGTATTATGAACACATCATTTCAATACCTTTCAATCAAGTAAAATATAGCCTTAATGTAAATTACACATAAGAAAATGACTATAACAAATTAATCAACAAAGAGATTTATGAATCTTTATTGCAATATATTTATTTATCAAAGAAAAACCTTGGTATATACAACTTTTTCTCAAATTAAATACAAGAGATACAATATCCTTTTATGATAAATTGTTACAAGAGAGGCTATAAGGAGGCATATTCTAAATTCAAGTCCTTTAAAGCATGCAAGACCACCAAGATCTCCTTCAGATCTTGCAAATAAAACTTAGGTTGACCATGGAGGCTCACCTCCCAACCTAGGCATTTTCAAGGCCACCCCTGAGCTAGGGGTTTCAAAAAATAAATAGATGACAAGGATTCAAACCATAACTCAACAAGTAGACAAATACAAAAAGAAACCCATCCAAGGTTTACTAGGCCACTAAATAGGACCTAAAACTAGGGGTGAAGAGGACTCACCACATGTGGAGATATCCAATCTAAAAAAAATACAATATTTGGAATAGGCCACACATGAGCACTCATTCAATCATTTCAAAACTTTCACAAAAACATTCATGGCTACAAGCCATAAAAAATCCTCCTTATTACCCCAAATTCCCTTGGCATGATTGGCATCATAGGGTCTTGACCACCCATGTACATCCCTCTACACATGGGAGACTTTGTACATCATGGATAGTCACTAATCCTTCACACCATCAAGGATACTCTTCCATCCCAAGGGTGAGTGTGCCTTGAAGAAACCCACAAAAATGCAACACAAAACTAACACAAGACTCACAAACCTCCATGGAAACCCATGGAGTTGAACATAATAACATGGAAACTCCATTGAAGATCTCTAAAGCTTTTACATGCATAAAATACAACTCAGCTATATTATGCTAAATGATCCAACCTTAAGTCCAAGCTCAAGGTGAAAATGAAGTGTTTGCATGAAGCCTTCTCCCTTTATACTTTTCTCCTTCTCCAAATCTCCTTCCAAAACTAGGTGTCTCTAAGAGTAGAAAGTGAGTGAACAACCTTCACTTTCCTCCCGAATCCCCCTAAAAATATATGATTCTAGCATTAATGAGGAAGCCTCTAGAATCTTCCCCTCTCCTTCCAAGTCAAGACCCGCATAAATGGAGTTTAAGACTCACATGGGAAGGATAAGATAATTTTCCCAAATTCATCAAACTCTCCAATTTCGCCACTTTGAAAAGGGGATATTTCAGGGGTGTCATAAATGAGTTCAAGGGCTCTTGATGGGTTGAAAATGACCCCTAACACCTAAGGTACCAAGTAGGGTGGTCAAAACTAACCCTAACTACCTTATAGAAGCCTATTTGGCCCTTCTAAACCCCACTTGAAGTTAACCTACGAAATTCAACTCCCTTAACCCAATCTAATCTTCCTAAACCTTAGGGTATGCATGGGTACTACACTAGGTAACCCTTGGGTCAAGACTAGGTCTACTCTAGTTACATTTACTAGTTATGCCAACTCACAAGGACATAGGTTTCAAGTGATACCACATAATTACATTAGGCATGACTCATTTAACATTTACAAAACTAAATTAAATACAACCATGCAATATACTTTCACAAATAAAATACATTACAACAAGGTCCATGTCTCTTCAAAGACAAGACCTTGGCATCATAGTGAATACACATAGGTTCCTTTCTAAAACTCCATTTTAGTACCATGGTCAACTTCATGCACACTCATTGCACACATCAATAGGTCACAAAAATCCACATGTAACATAATAAAATACATGATGTAACACACACACCACTTACATCTACATTTAATGACTCAATGGTAAATTAAACAATATATGCATCTAGTTTATACATGTAAACTTAATTCTTAATCATTATGCATCCCGATATATCCTAACATTTATATCTATCACAATGCATCAATTAAACTTAACCATGTAGATAAACTACATAACTAATCATATGGTATCACCTAAATAGGTTCACATCAAATCACAATGTATAATAACATAGTACGAGATCTTATAGATCCTCAAAAATTGCATATGTTCAAGGAGTCCAAGAGTCTCAACAAGCATCAACTGAAAACATGAATAGTGAAATATGGTGCTAAGCTATGACGGGCTAGGGTAGGCCTCACATTGACCCCCTCTAGGCATGAACATCTTCTTGGAGTTTATTGAAGTGGTGAGGGAACTATGACCTCATATGTGCTGCATCCTCCCATGAAGCTATGACCTCATCATGACAATCACATTGGACCCCAACCTGGTCTAGATCCTTGCCTTGAAGTGCCAGGGTCTGTCAAGCCAATATATGAATGGGCTCCAAAGCTAGTTGTTCATCTGAATCTACCTACAAGGTATCCCAATCCATCACATGAGTCTCCTCATAAACATACTTTCTCAAAACTAAAACATGAAACACATCATGGATGTGTGACAAGCTAGGTCAAAAAGATAAATTGTATGCAACTGGTCCTATCCTCTCAAGGATCTCAAAAGGTCCAACAAATCAAGGTGGAAGCTTAGAGCCATTTTCAAAACAAATTCAACTCTTATGCGGCCACACTCTCAAAAAGACCATGTCTCCCACTAAATAGGCTCGATCTATCCTCTTAGCATCAACATACTTATTTTGTCTATCTTGAGCCTCTTCGAGATGTTGTCTAATCAAAGTTAATTGCTACTCCATATCCTTGACTATCTCAAGACCAATGGAAACTTTGTCCTTGATCCTATTCCAACTGAGTGGTGTCCTACAAGGTCTACAATAAAGAGCTCAGTAAGGAGGCATACCCAAGGATATATGATGCTCGTTGTTATAGGAAAATTTCACTAAATGTAGGTATTCCTCCCACCATGTCTTATGGTCCATAACATACATGCATAGAATTTCCTCTAACACCTGATTGACCCTTTTACTTTGTCCATCTGTCTCAAGATGATAGGTTGTACTGAAGTTGAGCCTAGTACTCATAGCTACCAGCAGTTCTCTCCAAAAGGCTGAAGTGAAGAGAGAATCTCTAATTGAGATGATCTTACAAGGTATGCCATGCAGTATGACTATATATTTTAAGAACACCTATGCCACTAATGGTGCGGTAAAGGTAGTACACATGAGTAAAAAGTGAGCCACCTTGGTCAACTTGTCAACTCTCACCATGATGGCATCATGATGATGAGATGACATAGGAAGACCAACATTAATAAAGTCCATAGAAATGGTGTCCCACTTCCACACTAGTATTTGATGAGGCTAAAGAAGACCACCTGGATGTTGGTGTTCCACCTTCACCCTCTAGCATTCTAGGCATTTAGCTACGAACTCAACAATCTGTGTTCTCATGTCTGGCCAATGATATAATTGTCTCAAGTCGGCATGCATCTTCTTCACTTTGGGATGCATTGCATAAGGGGCTCTATGGTCCTCTAGCATGAAAAAATCATGCTATCCTCTAGAAGAAGATGTAAATATGCATCCTCTATGACGTAAGAGTCCATCGGAATCCAATGTATAATATGCATAATTCCCCTCAAGGGGTCTTTGAGATCAAATCAACACACTAACTTCTGCATACATCTCATCTTCATGTAAGTGATGAAAAATGTGATCTCTCAAATATGTGCCTATGGACATAGAAGAAATCTCATGTCGTTTCCTACTCATGGCATCTACAAAAATGTTCTCTTTCCCCTTGATGTAATGAACATCAAAATCATATTCACAAAAGAACTCCATCCATCTCCATTGTTGAGCATTAAGGTTTGGTTGTGTGAAGATGTATTGTAGACTCTGATGGTCTAAATGAAGTTTGAACCGATGTCTTTAGAAGAAATGTCATCATTGTTAGGAATAGTCTCAAGAGATAACTGAGAAGGGGGGGGTGAATTAGTTATCTAAAAGATTTAATTATTTATCCAATTAAGTACAAAAGAACATTAAGCACATACACAATAACACATCAACACAATTTTGGTTATAGGGAAACCCAAATAGGTAAAAACCCTGATGGAAATTAACACCCACTATAAACTACACTCGTGTATAATGATCCCTATTAGAAGATCTTACAACCCTGTTAGGAGTTGATCTTTACAATTGATGCAGTGACATCCTGGCTTATTGCTCGGTGCCTGAAGATTCTGGTAGTCTTGGTAATTATCTGGCAGAATTTGATTACTTGGTTAGTGATCTCGATGGAAGAATGGAGTTTCTTAGTCTGGGTTGGGATTCTCAATTGGAAATTATGGTGGATCTCAGTGGATGATGGTCACTCGGTGACTTTCTATTTTGTTTCTCGATGCTCGGTTACCAATGGGGTCTTGATGTTCATGTCTATTGCTCAATCACTGAAGTGGCTTGGTCGCTGGAGGACTCGATCATTGATGGGAGCTCGGTCATTGAAGGAGACTCGACATAGATGGTGCTCGGTAATGCTTATGGAGCTCAGTTGGTATGTTCACTCAGTATATTTCCTAGTGCTCAGTAGTTTGGATTATAGATAGATGTTCTTGGTGAATCGACTTGGCCGACTGGTGCATTTAATTTGGGTTGCATTCCTCGAGTTATGGATTGACCGTTGGACATGTGGGGACCTAGATCTGGCATGTTGCATTCTCCTATGTGGATCTAGAGGCCAACTTGGAGAATTTATTTATTGTAAGGCTATTTGAGAGCTGACTGATGTTTGGCATTTAATATCTATTTGTAAGGGTTAATTTTTTCATCTAGCTGACTTGTGGCTTGGATTAGTATTTAAGGGGTGCTTGGGTAATTTTTTAAGGGGCAGATTTGTGAGAGTAGATCTGGTGTTAGAAGTGTAGAAAAGTTAGTAGCTTGCAAGCTTAGGAACAAGAAGATTGCTTGGTGGCTTACGAGCACAAGTTTAGATCTTTCTTGGAGTGCCTACCAGTGTCCTATTGTGCTGCAGACCTGGACTAGCTGAGGAGAAGTGTGTTGGATCCTGTGTGATCTTGTAGAATTGTTTCTTGCATTGTAATTGGCTATAACTGGGAAGGCCTTATAGCTCGACACATTGCATGTAATTAGTTTTTGATGAATAAAGATATATGTTTTCTTTAAGATCTTGTTTGGTGCTGTGTTATTCTGATGTGCTAGTGTTGGTTGCAAGTTTGGACCATCCTTAATTAGATTCTATGACCTTGACTACATCAGGTGGTATCAGAGTGAGTTGATCTTCTTAGCGAAGAGATTGTGTGCAATCTGAGTTGTAGATCCATGGTACTAAACTTGTGAAATCATGGCCTGGTTGTTCATGCAAGGTGGTGGGTTGCGATCTGACTTGCATACAACTTAAAGTTTGTCACAAGGTGGACAGTGTTGGGTTTTTTGTAGAGGGTTTTTGAAGATCTTTGGAGATGTCTCCAAGAGGATTGAACCCTAGTGCATTTGCAGATCTCCATGATGTGGTGGAGATGAAGATTTCTGAGAGGTTTGCTTGATTGGAAGCGAAATTGCTGAACCAAGTTAAGAACCTTGCGAAGGAAAGTATTGTTGAGCTTTGTAGAGATTATCAGAGTTAGAGCATGTTGATCTGAAGGAAATTTGTTTGGCCTGTTAGAAGACTGGTCCGAGAGAGAAGACATGTGGAAGCATATGAAATTGGTTTTGATGGTCAGTTGGTGGATTTTTCCATGAAACCTACAAAGCAACTTGTGGTTGATGCTGAGCTACCTATGCTTTCCAATGATGTTGTTGCCCTTGTTGAAGTTGGTGAGGAGATTGGTTTTCATGTTCAATCAATTGTGCCTGACATGGAAATTGCAGAGCATCTAGTTGTGCTGGATCAGATTCTTGTTGGTGAGAAGTTACCTGCTGTGGAACAAATCGATGATGTTGGTGTTACCAAATTATTTCTATTTGGTGTTGTGGTGCTGATGTGGTTTGCTAGTTGCAGACTTGAGTTACTAGTTGATAGTAATGATTCTTGTGATGAGATTTTGAGATGGGATGCAAACTTGATACTCAGTGGTGGGTGGAGAGTTCATTTTGTTCTTGATGTTGGACATGTTGTTTGGTTGAGTTGCAAATTGGTTCTCTTTCCTATGATGAAGTGGAAACCTTTGGTGAAGATGAAGTGGAGTTGGTGGTTTCTAGATGTTTCCTTTGGTGAGAAAGTGTGGGACACACTTTTCTTTGTACCTCGAGAGTCTGATGCAGTGGCATCCTAGCTTATTGCTCAATGCCTAAAGATTTTGGCAGTCTTGGTAACTATCTCATGAAATTCAGTTACTTGGCTGGTGATCTCGGTAGAAGAATGGAGTTTCTCGATCTTGGTTGGGATTCTCATTTGTAAGTTCTGGTGGATCTTGGTGGATGATGGTCACTCAGTGACTTGGTGTTTTGTTGCTTAGTGCTCAGTTACTAATGGGGTCTCAGTGTTCATGTCTATTGCTTGGTCACTGAAGTGGCTCGGTCTCGCTGATGGGAGCTCGGTCATTGAAGGAGACTCGACATAGTTGGTGCTCGGTAATGCTTGTGGAGCCTAGTTGGTATGTTCACTCAGTATATTTCTTAGCGCTTGGTAGTTTGGATTACTAACAGATGTTCTTGGTGAATCGGCTTGGCTGACTGGTGCATTTAATTTGGGTCACGTTCCTCAAGTTATTGATTGACCATTGGATGTGTGGGGACCTAGATCTAGTGTGTTGCATTCTCCTATGTGGATCTGGAGGCTGACTTGGAGAATTTATTTATTTTAAGGCTATTTAAGAGTCAACTGATGTTTGGCATTTAATATTTGTTTGTAAGGGTTAATTGTTTCATCCAGCCAACTTGTGGCTTGGATTATTATTTAAGGGGTGCTTGGGTAGTTGTTTAAGGGGTGGATTTGTGAGAGTAGATCTGGTGGTAGAAGTGTATCAAAGTTAGTAGTTTGTGAGCTTAGGAACAAGAAGATTGTTTGGTGGCTTGTGAGCACAAGTTTAAATCTTTCTTGCAGTGCCTACTAGTGCCCTGTTGTGTTGCAAACTTGGACTAGCTGAGGAGAAGTGTGTTGGATCTTGTGTGATCTTGTAGAACTATTTCTTACATTATAATTGGTCGTAACTAGGAAGGCATTACAACCCAACACATTGCATGTAATCAGTTGTTGATGAATAAAGATATCTATTTTCTTTCAGATCTTGTTTGGTGCTATGTTATTTTGATATGCTGGTGTTGGCTACAAGTTTGGACCATCCTTAATTGGATTATCCGACCTTGACTGCATCAACAATGCAATAAGTAAAGTGACCTGGTCAAGGGTCAGACCCTGTTAGGATTCTTTTACAATTAGCCCTATTAGGGGTGAGGATGCATTATCCAAGAGCTCACTGCTCAAAGGGGTGAAGGTTGCAACCTTTTGTTAATTAACAGATACACACTATATTTGGATCTTGGTGAACTATGAGGTAGACCTACTATCTTGATTAGTTCCAATGAATAGCACACACTCTCTACTTTGTCACATATACCTTCTACTGATGGCACAATGCTTCATACCTTCTACTCCGCTCTTCTCTTTCAACTAAATGCCATGCCTAGCAATCACAGAATGACTACCTATAAATATCTTTCTCTAAATGATATAATCAAGTCAACCTATTAGAACCATCTTGAAATCATATTAGAGAAACAATAAAACTCTTCAATAACATCTCATTTAGCTCTACTAAGCACGCAACACAAATTAGGACTGTGCAACTCCATGTGAGTAGACGCGTCACTTCACACTGTCAGCTCCACCAAATTAACTGCTACTTTCTTCTCATGTTGAATTACGTCATGCATTCTTAACCAAATATTCTTAACTCTTATCCAAACACAATTCCAAGCACGCATATCATCATGATAGGTGCAACTGCTGAAACACTCTGAACACTGTCGGCTCTGTTAGATAAACTCAAGAAACTGTAACTAGCAACTAGAGACATCATAACTTAGTCTATACTTCACAACTGACTCTGCATCCATGAACATAGCATCTCTATCATGTCTACAACACAAATGTAAATACACAAGGCTCCACCATAACTATACTACAAATCACATACAAAACTCATCCTGGGACCTATTAGGAACACTTACTGAAACATTCAACTGTATAACTGTCTACACTCAGAATCAACCTCTATGTATATGATCAAGATGATAACATATCTAGGCAACATATGCTCAAGGCTCTCTCCATCAGGCTTCCACACATTCTACTTACCATATGTTGTCATCAATGAAAAACATACAGTTAGCACTGGCTTGCTAGAAAATCTCCAACAATCTCCCCCTTTGGCATTGATGGCAACATATGGAATGAAAAAAACCACCAATCCAAAAGTACAATTATTTTATAACATTCTCCATTTCCTCATCAAAAATCCCCCAAGGATGAATCCTCCAACTACTGTAACTCTTACTGAATACCCCCCTTACTCCATGCTCCTTCTGCTTGTTTTCTTGTTTTCTGTATACTCCCCCTTTCTGCTTGTTTTCTTGTTTTTCATGACTGTATATTAATCCCCCTTTGACATCAATGGAAAAAGGCACCAAACAATTAAGCACTAGTACTACTCCTGAAGTAGAGTAGTCAACCATTCACTAGTGATTGAGGACTGATGCACTCCTGCAAACTCTAATCTGATTCAGGGAAGGGAATTACTCTCAGCTTCTCCCTGAGATACTCAAATGTATCCTTAGGTAAAGGCTTTGTGAATATGTCTACTAGCTGATATTTTGTACTCACATAGTCCAACTTTACTTCTTTCTCTACAAATTTCTCTCTTAGGAAGTGATACTTTATCTCAATGTGTTTTGTCTTTGCATGCATCACAAGGTTCTTTGACATATTGATAGTGCTAGTGTTATCACAATGAATAACAATAGGATAATCAATCTGAATACCAAAATCTTTTATCATCTACTTGATCCACACAATTGTAGAGCAATTTAATGTTGTTGCAACATACTCAGCTTTTGATGCTGACTGAGAAATACAATTTTGCTTCTTGCTTGTCCAAGTAACAAGCCTATCTCCAAGAAATACTACTCCTCTTGAGGTAATCTTCCTATCATCCATGCATCCTACCCAATCTACATCTGTATACACATGAAGCTCTACATTTTTTGAGTTAGGATACCATATACCATAGTCTATAGTTCCCTTTAAATATCTGAATATCCTCTTTACCTCCATAAGGTGACTTTGTTTAGGTTCTTCTACAAATCTTCCAACTATACCAACTGCATTGGAAATTTCTGGTCTAGATTGAGTAAGATAGATTAGTTTACCAATCATAGACTTATACAAGGTTATGTCTATTGCTTCTAAATCATCTTCTTTTGAAATATTCCATCCTATTATCATAGGGGTACTTTCTAGCTTGCAATCATCCATCTTGAACTTCTTCAATATCTCTTTCACATACTTAGACTAATTAATGAATATACCTTTGTCTGTCTGCTCCACATTCAGTCCCAAAAAGTACTTGATAGGTCCAATCATGGTCATCTCAAATTTTCTCTGCATCTCCTTAGCAAATTCAGCACTAAGCTTTTCATTACCACCAAAGTTAATGTCATAAAAAAATATAGCAACTAACAACAATCCATCAAAAGTTTCTCTTATGAATAAATTACAGTCTGTTGCTTCTTTCTTGAATCCAATATTAGTCAAGTATCCATCAAGTCTTTCATACCATTCGCTAGGGCCTTGCTTAAATCCATAGAGGGCTTTCTTCAATTTGCACACCATAGCTAGTCAATCTGATAAGGTAAATCCTTCAGGATACTCTATGTAAACTTCTTCTTTCAGCTCTCCATTCAGGAATGTTGACTTGACATCCATCTTGTATACCTTAAAGTCTTTGAATGTAGCATAGGCTAGAAATAACTTTATGGCTTCCAATCTTCTCACAGGGGAAAATGTATCAGAATAATCAATTCCTTCTCTTTTCACATACCTTTACACACTAGTCTTTCTTTGTTTCTCACCATTGTACCACCTTCATTCATTTTGTTTCTGAATATCCACTTGGTTCCAATCACATTCTTATAACTAGGCCTAGGGACCAGCTCCCATGTATCATTCTTAATTATTTGATCTAGCTCTTCTTTCATTTCTTCATGCTAGTCTGAATCATTACATGCATCTTCAACACTTAAAGGTTCAATCTGTGAAAGTAAACATGCGGGTTCATCATTTGTTGAACTCTTTACTTTTGATCTTGTCATGACTTTTTTGCTTTGATCTCTAATGATATCTTCCTTTGAATGATATCTAGATGTGAATTTTGGAACATTAGGTGTGACTCTCTCATTTGCCTTTTGTGTTTCTTCTTCACTTTTTTTAGGCTCATTGAATAGAACATCAAGGCTGTCAAACATTTCTTCAACAACTGCTTCACTACTGGTAGGTCTAGGTACTTCTTCAATCATGGGTGCATAATCATGATATCTTTCTTGAATCATGAACTTCTCATCAATCTTAACATGAGCACTTTCAATGATCTTCTCCAATCTCAAATTAAAACATCTATAAGCTTTTCTTTTAGTAGAGTAACCAAGAAAAATACCTTCATCACTTCTTGCATCAAACTTGCCAATGGTTTCATCTCTCTTGATGTAGAACTTGCTTCTAAAGATTCTAAATTATTTGATTGTAGGTACATTCCCAAACCATAGCTCATAAGGTGTCTTGTTTGTGCCTAGCCTCAATTGAATTATATTGATAGTATAGACTATTGCATTGATCACATCTCTCCAATAGGTGTGCACCACCTTTCCTTCAATCATGATAGTACACGCTGTGTCAAGAATGATCCTATTCCTCCTTTCTGCAATTCCATTCTGCTGAGGGGTTCTATGTGCACTTAACTATCTCTTTATCCCATGTTCTTCACAGTACTCATAAAATATGTCAGAGGTGAATTCTCCTCCTCTATCTTATCTCAAACATTTAATCTTCAATCCAGACTCATTTTCAACCTTAGCTTTCAATTTTTGAACTTCTCAAATGCTTATGATTTGTCTTTCAAGAATGCAACCCACATCATTATAGAAGAATCATCAACAAACAAAATAAAGTACATTTCACCATAGTATGATCTTGTTTGAGTTGGTCTACATAAGTCTGTATGTATTAGATCCAACTTGTTCTCTACTGAATTGTTCTTTCTTTTGATTGAATTCCTCACATGTTTGCCCATCACACATTCCCTGCATATTGTGTCAACTGGTTTTGCAATGCTAGGAAGGTCTCTTACTACCTTTACATTTCTTATATTTACTATGTTGTCAAAATTGATGTGACATAGTCTCTTGTGCCATAACCAACTGCCATCTATTTTAGCAACAAAACAACTTGATTTAGGATTAAGTTGAAAAACATTACCTTTAGTCTTTGAACTTGATGCAATCATCTCTCCTTCTTTGTTATTAATGATGCACTTGTTGTCTTTGAATTCCAATTGATATCATTTGTCAAGCAACTATCCAACACTTAGTAAGTTATGTTGCAAACCATTAACATAAAGAACATCATCAGTGATGTTCTTTCCATCTAAGGTGATAGCTCCTCTACCAATAATAGGTTTAGGAGTGTTGTCTCCAAATCTAACCATGTCACCTTTGTATCTATCCAGATGTAAAAATCTATCCTTTTCTCCTGTCATGTGGTGTGAGCAACCGCTGTCAATGATCCAATATGTCCTGATGTCAGCTTGTGAAATCAGTGCTAACTCTTGTGCTTTCATTTCATCTTCAAGGTCCATTTCATCAAATATTTTCTCCATGTCTTCAAGATTAATAAATCCAATTTCATCTTCTACTGGATCTTCATCTGATACTCCATCACCAACATAGTAACATTCTTTTGTATACTTAGGTTTGTAGTTAGTTTTGAACTTCTTAACTCTAGTAGGAAACTTAGATGCAAAGTGACCAATCTTGTTACATGAAAAGAATTTGAATGGTAACTGAACTTCATATTTACCATTTACTTTATTTTCTTTCTTATCAATCAAAGAAATGAAATCATCTAGTTCTTTCTCTTCATCATCATCATCAAAATTACCAAAAGTGTTCAAAGATTTCTTACCATGGACTAAAGCTTTGAAAACTATTTCACTTTTAGGCTTTGTCTTCAATCTTGATATCTCAAAGGCTGAAAGCTTGCTGATTAAGGTCTCTCTTTTAAATTCTTTTGTGGACTACATAGTTTCATCTAGGATGCATATCTTGTTGTCATATTCTGGTGTCAAGGTAGTCATCAGTTTATCCATTATGTCTTCTTCCAAAATTTCTCCACCATTGTTTTTGATTCCATCAACTGCTTCATTAATCCTTTGATTATAGGCTCTGACATTCTCATTAGGTTGCATCTCTAATGTATTGTATCTTTTCTTCCATGTCTTTCTGCATGCATTCTTGGCTTGAATATCTCCTTCAAACATGTCTTCTAGATACTTCCATATCTTATAGGCTTTGTCCATTTTCTTGATCTTTAAAAACTCATTGTCAAATAGGGTGCTGATAAGGGCTTCTTTGGCAATAGCAATTGATGTGAACATCCCTTTTGCTTCAAAGTTGCATCATCTTTTGAAAGATCTTCTAGAGAGGGAATCTAAACTTCTTTGGTAGATACTTCAAAAATCTCAAAGGCAATGCACTGCAGATGTGTCACCATTTTGTTCTTCTAGTCTAGATAGTTCTCTCCATCAAACTTCGGACTTTATTTTCTAAAGAATGCCATCTGATCAACCTCAAGCTGTTAAACTTTCTCTCCGAGGCACTTGGCTCTGATACCAATTGTTAGGAATAGTCCCAAGAGATAACTGAGAGGGGGTGGGGGTGAATTAGTTATCTACAAGATTTAATTCTTTATCCAATTAAGTACAGAAGAACATTAAGCACATACAAAATAATACATCAACACAATTTTGCTTACGGGGAAACCCAAATAGGTAAAAACCCTCGTGGGAATTAACACCCACTATAAAATACACTCATGTATAATGATCCCTATTAGAAGATCTTACAACCCTGTTAGGATTTGATCTTTACAATGCAATAAGTACAGTGACCTAGTCAAGGGTTAGACCTTGTTAGGATTCTTTTACAATTAACCCTGTTAGGGGTGAGGATGCACTATCTGAGAGCTCACTGCTCAAAGGGGTGAAGGTTGCAACCTTCTGTTTAATAGATACACACTATATCTAGATCTTGGTGAACTCTGAGGTAGACCTGTTGTCTTGATTAGTTCCAATGAATAGAAAACACTCTCTACTTTGTCACATAGACCTTCTACTGATGGCACAACACTTCACACCTTCTACTACTCTTCTCTTTCAACTGAATGTCATACCTAGCAATCATAGAATTTCTACCTATAAATATCTTTCTCTAAATGATATAATCAAGTCAGCCTGTTAGAACCATCTTGAAATCATATTAGAGAAACAATACAAATCTTCAATAACATCTCAATTGGCTCTACTAAGAACGCACCACAAATTAGGACCGCACAACTCCATATGAGTAGACGCATCGCTTCACATTGTCATCTCCACCAAATCAACTGCTACTTTCTTCTCATGCTGAATTACATCATGTGCTCTTAACCAAATATTATTAACTCTTCTACAAACACAATTCTAATCACACATATCATCATGATAGGTGCAACTACTGAAACACTCTGAACACTCTCAGCTCTATCAAATAAACTCAGGAAACTATAACTGGCAACTACAGACATCATAACTCAGCCTGTACTGCACAACTGACTCTGTGTCCATGAACATAGCTTCTCTATCATGTCTACAACACAAATGTAAATGTGCAAGGCTCCACCACAACTATACTACAAATCACATACATAAATCTTCCTGAAACCTGTCAGGAACACTTACTGAAATAGTCAATTGTATAACTATCTACACTCAGAATCAACCTCTACACTTATGATATCATGCTGATAACATATATAGGCAACATATGCTCAAGGCTCTCTCCACCAGGTTTCCATGCATGCTTCTTACCATTTTTTGTCATCAATGACAAATATACAGTCAACACTGGTTTGTTGGAAAATCTCCAACAATCATCTCACTAAGGAATGCACCACCACTGCAAGCTCGAGATCATGGGTAGGGTAGTTGAGTTTGTGAGTCTTCTATTTCTTGGACCCATAGGCTAATATAGATCACCCACCTTGCATAAGAAATACCCCCAAACCATTTAAGGAAGCATCTATATAAACTGTTAGAATAATTGAGAGGGGTGAATCAGTTATCCACTGTCCCAAATATAAAATGTATATCCGAAAAAAATTTAAACAAATTTATTCAGCTTGGTAACATATAATAGTAAATTGTCTGTGCTTTTACTGATTACCAGTCAATAGCATAAAGTAACTACCGATCAAATCTAATATGCAACATGTAAAGTATGATATCCAACAATCATCACAATCAACACATAACATAAGAGATTTAACGTGGAAACCCTGTAAAGGGAAAAACCAGCTAGGACCGGCAACCCAAAAATTATTCACTCTTCTAAAGTGAGGTCAGTTAAGACCCAACCTTGTTAAAGGTTACAAAACACACTGTAAAGTGTGACCTTGTTAGAGGATTTAACACTAACCGTTATCATCCAACCAACATTCACTATGGTGTTGACAAGATAACAAATGTGCATGCTATGAATGATATTAAAAGACTTTCAATTCTACTCGGTTAAGAGATTTATCTGATTACAATGGTGAAACTATAACAACGGTTGATCTAATTACAATACAACTTCTATTGTAGATGTTTAGATCTATATTATGCTCATTCAAATCTTTGATCAATATAGTAATTTTGCTTCAACAATATTCAGTAACTTACTATCCCTCGGTAAAAACTCTCTAACACTCGGTAATGTTTGCAATTCGGTTCTCCTTAACCAATTTGATCAGGCATGCATGAAGCTTTTTCACGTGATATCTCTGCAGTATTCTTTCCTCTGGCATAAGTTTCATAATGAAACCCTAGTCTCTTAAATAGACAAGTAAACTATTTTATTTTCATGCATCAGATTTTGCTGCTTAATCTCCTTTGTTGGCTTTGCCACTTAAACCTTCCTCAGCTAATGTGTCAGTAGCACATTTCAAATCTATCCTTTAGATCTTCCTTGAATTTTGCTAGTCGTTGATCTCGTAACAAACTTTATCTTTCACTATGATCACGAGGTACTTTCCAACTCATCAACTTCTATTGGCTAAATAAATCATTTAGTTCTTTTGTTCATTCTTAGTTAACAAAGAAATGCATCGGTGAACACAAGCTTGGTTTATACAATGCTCGGTATACACTACACTACTCGGTGTATACTGGAATGCTTCATTAACCGACAACACTGTAACATTTTTCTCCCAACTTCATAAAAGACTAATGTAACATAATCAAGTCAACAATATGAAGTCATAGACTCATCAATAAGTTACCAAGAGTAATCCTTATCCTTATCTGTCATATCCATCTTCCTCAATGTAGATATCTCAGTTCTTCATCTTTCTCTTCTCTTCTACAGATGTGTTAGATGTTTGCAACTCCATGATAAGTACTGTCAAAACTAGTTGACATCAATGACAACATAAAACTGATTCAATTATCTTACATAATTCAAATTTGTGCTCGATGATCTCTAATCACTTGAAGTTCTTCAATCAAATTCTCAATTAGTTGTAGTTCATCACAAACCACAAATTTTTCTAAAGGCTCTGGCACAACAAGAATGGGTGCACTAGTCAATTATCTTTTGAGATCCTAAAAGGCTCTATTACACTTCTTATTCCACTCAAACTTATTTCCCTTTCATTGAAGAGAAGTGATGGGGTGTTCCACTCAAGAGAATCCCTCAACAAACCATCTATAATAACTAGCTAGACCCATGAAACTTTGTTACAAGTAGTGGTTTCCATTGCACCAAAAGATTGACCTGTTAATGCCTGATACAACCACTAGAATTATAGAAGACATAGGAGGTAGATAATCCATGTCACAAACCCTATGAGGGACGCTGGCCCACTACCAACAATCCCCCTCCTAGCGTCACTCATCATAGCCTACATGGATTTGAACCTGTGACCAAGCTCTGATACCACTTTTTACAAGTAGTGGTTGTCGTTGCACCAAAATATTGACCTGTTAATGCCCGATACAACCACTAGACTTATAGAAGACACATGAGGTAGTTAAGCCATGTTGTGAACCCTATGAAGGATGTTGGCCCTCTGCAAAAAAATTATCACCTCAGTCAAAGTGGTAGGTACTAGCCAATTCATAATGGCACCAATATTCGATGGATCTAATGAGATTCCATCACCAGATATCATATGACCCATATATTTGACCTCTGACCTAAAAAAGACACACTTCAACAAGATGCCATACAACTAATTATCCCTAGGGCACTACAAGACTTGCCTTAGGTGTTCTTTGTGCTCTGTCTCATCCTTTGAATAGATTAATATATCATCAAGGAATGCCACCACAAATTGGTCAAGGAATGTACAAAATACTCCATTCATGAGACTCATGAATACAGTTGGAGCATTTGTAAGACCAAATGGAAGCACAATGAATTCATAGTGGTCATAATTGGTGCAGAGTGAGGTCTTATGAATATCACTACCCGCTATCCTTAACTGGTGATATCTCAACTTAAGGTCTATCTTGGAGAACACTCGGGCACCATGTAGCTGGTCAAATAGGTCATCAATCCTAGGAAGTGGATAACAATTCTTGATGGTTACTTTATTCAACCGGTGGTGATCTATACACAACCTAAGAGATCCATAGTTCTTCTTTACAAAGATCATAGGTGCACCCCAAGGAGAAACACAAGGACATATATGTCCTTTCTCTAACAGTTCCTCAAGATGCAACTTGAGCTTGTTAAGCTCATTAGTGGTCATCCTATAAGGTGCTTTGGAAAATGGTTCTGCCCCTAGTATGAGATCTATGTGAAATTCAACTACCCTACGAGGAGGCATATCCCGTAGCTCTGAAGGAAACACATCTGTATATTCCTACAAAATGGGATGGTCATCCAATGAGGCTTCTTATTCTACCTCAGCCTCCCTATTGTTGATGGTGATAGAAAATAGCTGACATCCCTTCCCCATGATTTGCTTAAGTTGCATAGAAGAGATCACACAGAGGGATACAAGTCTTTGGATTCCAGAAATCACAGTAGCATTTCCATCATCATCCAAGCATTCTATTAGCTTCTTACGATAATCTAGCTTGGCCTTGTGAGCATATAGCCAATCCATGCCAAGAATTAGACCATAGGATCCAATAGGTGTAACTCTAAGGTCTGCTAAGGTGGTTAAGCCACCAATCTAGATAAAAAAATTCTCTAACCATTGGGGTAACAGACACTCTAGCTCTTGAACCTAACTCAACTTACCACCTAATATCTTGCCTAGCTGCCACTAGCCTGTAACGCTCCATAACCAATAGAGAAACAATGGATTCAGTAGCTCCAGTATCAAATAGGATAGAAACATCACTACCTTCAATCTTACATGTGGCCTCAATGAAGGTGGATTGATGCTCTGCTTTACGATTTTCAACCACTGGAAAAACTCTATGGAACTTTCCCATGTCCCTAATTGTAGGTTTAGCTAACTACCTCCCTGAGGACATTCCCTAGCTATGTGCCCCATGACACCACAAGTATAACATGTACCACATGTCTAAATATAGATACCCTGAGGTCTAGAATTTTGAGAACCTCCTGTCCTAGTAGACCCATTGTATCCTCCCTTATAGGGTTGTTGTGTTCATGCTAGGGGTGTATAAGGGCTCTGATATTTATGGTCCTTCTTAGGACCCTGAGACTACCACTACTTGGGCTTTGAGCCCTGTTGACCCTGAGGTGGTTTTTGTCTCTGATTCTGCTAAGGTTGTTGTTTTTGTTGCATCTATGGGGTTCTAAATGACCTTGAAGAGTTCCTCTTATTCTCCTTCCAAGGGAACTTCTGATAGCCTAAATTCTATGGTGTGGGATTATGATACTAAAATCCCTTTACTATCTTAGCTACCAAGGCTCTATCACTGGTGAACCATAAGTCTCCTGATGGTACCATGTGTACCATGCCTACTATAGATGGGTTCAATCCTTTGATGAAATGATTGACCTAAAGTTTCTCATCCCTCATATACTTGACATAAGGGAGGAGGTCTATAAAATTTCCCTCATAATGGGCCACTAAAAATCCTCTCTATTGCAGGTCATCAAATCATCTATGTAATGTTGTCTAAACTACTCCAATAGATATCTGGTCCTAAAGATCTGTAGGAAGGTTTCCCATGTTAGGGTGTTGATAACCAGATGTCCCATGAATTCCTTGTGTTTCCACCAAGTGGAGGCTCCTCCTCTAAGGAGATGAATAGAAAAGCATGCTTTAAGGTTTCTCTCATAAGGGCGCAACCCAAAACACCGCTCAAGGCTCAGAAGCCAAGAATCAGCCTCTGTCCCATCTGTAGACCCCAAGAATAGTGGTAGTTGTATTCACATCAACTCTCTTATCTGATCACCTGCATCAAGGGGTGCTCTCTCAAATCTATGAACCTCAATCCTGGATGGAGGCTCTGGTCCACCAATGGACCCAATCTCCTGATTAGTTTGTCCCTGAGCGAACCTAGGAGGGGGACTCCTACTTCATTCCCTAGATGAGGACCCATGTCCTTCCAACCCCTGCTACACATTCTAGTGTACAACTAGAGGGAATCAATCAAGTATAATTGTGACTAGGTTCTGGAATGCTTGCAGCAAATCTGCATTTGAATTAGGAGGCAGTTTAGGAGGTGGACCTTGGTCCCCTCCTCAAAATTCTACCTCAAACTGTACCTCCTCTCAAGATATGGAGATACATCTATGACCTCATCCACATCCATGGGCCAGTCGAATGGGTGGAGGCACCCTACATAAAAAAGGATAATGTTTAGCACTTATGCAGTGGGTTAGGTTCCCAATGTTAACTAGCTTGGCTCTGATACCAAAATGTCATCCCCAAAAGTTGAGCAAAATAAAACTACATTTTTTTTCTAAAACCTAATGCTTATTATAGTTAAATCACAAAAAACACTAAGTTAACTAAGGCTTACTCTAACTGAGACAAGATTAAAGTAAGTCTTGGTGATACTAGCACTTAGTTGACTAGGCTTGACCCTGAACTGCAAAAGGTTCAGATCCCTAAAGCCAACTATGACTGTTTAACTAACCTTGGGTTAATTGGTTAACTATGGTTATCGAGGTTTAAATGAGTTGATGCTGATAACCTAAAAGTTTAAATCTGGACACTAACTAAACATGGATTTGTCAATTTATTTAATATATAACTCATTATGAAGGGTTTTTTTTTTTTTTTTGGGTAAAAAGTCGAGGCCAAGATTTTATTAATCCTTTAAACAAATACATAGACCTCGCTTAGTGCAGGCATTGGTAGGGAAGAGCAGGGTTGAGAAACCCTCCAGCCTTGCCTGGGACCATAGTCTGGTTTTTATACATATCATTTATAGGAGGGCATCCCCTTCCTTTACATAACATATCAGAAAGATATTCCATTTTACATAATCCACCATGCTAATATTAAACTCATTATGAAGGGTTAAGTTGACTATATTTAAATCAAATAAAATAACTTAATCAATTTAAGAAAACCCAAATTAATACAAATTTATAACATATCTAATTCAGATAAATCTACATAATTATATTTACTAACAACTAATAAGGATTACATAAACTAAAGTTAATCACTTAAATTAAAGTCTATTAAATCCAAAACACACTCTATTTATTTAATTTAATTATATTGTTAATAAGTAATCATTAATAATCTAACCAATTGAAATGATTGATCCTCCAAGGTCTTCTAACCTTAAGGTCAACAATAGGGTCTTTAATGATAAATTTAAACTTAATTAATTTTCAAAATGATCTTAATAAATTAAACCAAACCTATAAAACACTTTGTTTAAGACTACTAGACATAAATTTTATTCAAATTCTAAAAATGAATCCAATCCATTAAGATTTAAAATTTCAACCAATTATCTAAACAAATTTAATATATATTCCTATTAAGGAATTTCCCCTCAACTAGTCCATATACGCAACTAGGGAGGAAATTCAATAGTATTATAATTAAATTTAAACCAATATGAATTAAGACTTCTAGAGTCCAACAAAATCCAAGTCAAAATTGGCAACTAATTGCCTAATAAAATAAAATAATTTAATTTATTAATAAAATCCTATTACTAAAACTTCTAGAAAACCTCATAGTCAACAATTTCAACTATGAGCTAGAACCTATAATGTTTGAAATCCAAACATTAATCTACACATTTTAATTCAAACCTTAAAAGCTATAAATAAGGGGCTCTTTTTTTTTTTAGCAACATGGGTCTCCCCATGTTATTTGAATTTTTATTATAATGTGAAATGATTTAATTTCTTTATTTTCAATAAACTGTTATGTATATTTTTTTAGTTATATTATGTTATATTTTTAAAAACCCCTATGTGTGCATGCAAGGACGAACACGGGTGGCATGCACATAGGGGAGGGTGGTGGCTCTATGTTTGCACCACCACGTGTGGTGGTGGCTGACACGATGGCACCACCAATACGGTGGGTAACACTGTCACACAGTCGAGCGGGGCTCCCCAATGACCCTTCCCCACTGTGGGAACCACATTGGTGGTCGAAAAAATTGAGGCCGAGCCTGCCACCCACTGCGGTTACCACTATGGTGGCTCTATAGCCATTGTGGTCGTCAGTCTATGGGTGTGGGATCAGGTAGGGTTTCTCCCTCCCAACTCCGGCCGAACCTCACAACAAAACATTGTATATTATAATTTTTTTGCATTTCATTTTTAAGGGGTTTTCGGTTAGAAAAGAAAGGGGTATGTTTATATATATATATATATATATATATATATATATATATATATATATATATATATATATATATATATATATATACACATACATACATACATACATACATATATGTACTGCCAGAATAATAGTGATTTAATATATACTTATACTTTGAAATTTTATAAATACATTTCTATTTTTTTAAGTTAAGTTTTATATATATATACCGAAAAAATTATCACTCTATTTTATTGAAATAAAACTAACAAAGATCTAATTTAAAATAAAAATGATAAATCTAAAATAAATCATTTATGTTTATTACAAATATCTTTTTGAAACAATAAGGGTTTTCCCATTTATAAGTCTATGTTTAATTATATATAAATGTCTAAATATAAGAAAAGAAACTCAATGTTTTATTAAAGGATATATATATATATATATATATATATATATATATATATATATATATATATATATATATATATATATATATATATATATATATATATATATATATATATATATATATATCAAGAAACTTGTAACCCAATGGTTTTAAACCGTAATCTCATAGTTATAATACATGGGTGAATTTTCTATACTTTAAATAAGAAAAATTACAATAGGTATAATCATATATTTTTTAGGATATTTATATTTTAATATTTGTTTTTACCTATCAATAGATACATATATGATAAGGTAAAATGATTTCTTTTAAACCAACCAAATCTAGTTTCACTCAATTTATTACATAGATTTTTAATCTTAACTACATGAATTTTAATAGTTGCATAATCTATATATTATTATTTTTTAAAAGAAGTTACCCCTTTTTCAACCTTAAATTGTATTATGAACAAGTCATTTTAATACCTTTTAATCAAGTAAAATATAGCCTTAATGTAAATTACACATAAGAAAATGACTATAACAAATTAATCAACAAAGAGATTTATGAAACTTTATTGCAATATATATTTATTTATCAAAGAAAAACCTTTCTATATACAACGTATTTTTCTCAAGTTAAATACAAGAGATACAATATCCTTTTATGAGAAATTTTTGCAAGAGAGGCTATAAGGAGGCATATTTTGAAGTCAAGTCCTTTAAAGAATGCAAGACCACCAAGAGCTCCTTCAGATCTTGCAAATAAAACTTAGGCTGATCATGGAGGCTCACCTCCCAACCTAGGCTTTTTCAAGGCCACCCCCGAGCTTGGGGTTTCAAAAAATAAACATGTGATAAGGATTCAAACCATAAGTCAACAAGTAGACAAATATGAAAAGAAACCCATCCAAGGTTTACTAGACCACTAAATAGGTCTTGAAACTAGGGGTGAAGAGGACTCACCGCATGTGGACATATCCAACCTATAACAAATGCAATATTTGGAATAGGCTACACATGGGCACTCTTCCATCATTTTAAAACTTCCACAAAAACATCCATGGCTACAAGCCATCAAATTGTTCTCCTTACTACCCCAAATGCCCTTGGCATGATTGACATCATGGGGTCTTTCCCACCCATGTACATCTGTCCACACATGGGAGACTCTCCATAGCATGAGCAGTCACTAATCCTTCACCCCATCAAAGTTACTCTTCCCTCCCAAGGGTGAGTGTGCCTTGAAGAAACCCACAAAAATGCAACACAAAACTAACACAAGACTCACAAACCTCCATGGAAACCCATGAATTTGAACATATTAATAACATAGAAACTTCATTAAAGAGCTCTAAAGCTTTTACATGCATAAAATACAACTAAGCTATATTATGCTAAAGGATCCAACCTTAAGTCCAAGCTCAAGGTGAAAATGAAGTGTTTGAATGAAGCAATCTCCCTTTATGCATTTCTCCTTCTCCAAATCTCCTTCCAAAACTAGGTGTCTCTAAGAGTAGAGAGTGGGCGAACAACCTTCACTTTCCTCCCAAACCCCCCTAATAAGTCTCTAGCCTAAGAATATCTGACTCTAGCATTAATGAGTAATCCTCTAGATTCATCCCCTCTCCTTCCAAGTCAAGACCCTCATAAATGGAGTTTAAGACTCACATGGGAAGGATAAGAGGGTAAGTGCACAAAGATGGGGGACCAAAAAGATGCCACTTTTCTTTTTGGCCCCCCATCGCGCATAGTGCGCATGCACTAAAGGGTGTGCACCCTATAGGGCACATGCCCTATAGCTTGGGTGGGCCAAGCCTTAGGCTTGGGCAATCCAAACCAAAGTGTGTGCACCTTATAGGGTGCAAGCCCTTTGGAAAACCATTATAAAGTTTTCTACACGGGTTTGGAAGCTCATTTTGCTTTCTCAAACCCGCGTTTTCAGCTAAGAGGAGATTCTAAAGCGTGCACGCCTTGTTATATTTGCTTGTGAATCAATTTTTTTTGTTCATCCATCGATCAAATGGCTCCACGACGTCGTCAAGTTTGATCTAGAAGAAGACATAAGTGTTTTTATAGCTTATCATGCCTCTTATTTATTTTAAAATTTCAATTTTGTTGCAATTTGTTTTGTTAAAAAAAAAATTTGTTGCAATTTGTTTTGTTGCAATTTGTTTTTTTTTTTAATTTGTTGTGTAATGAAGATTTTAAAATGTAATTTTTTTAATTGCCAGGAAGAAATAATCTCCCTCCACCAAACCCTCTATCTCCTCATGAAGAACCAAATGAAGAGCTGAATGAAGAAAATGAACCTCAATTACCTCCACCAATCAAGAAACCTCCTCTTGGAACACAATAAAATTTGATGAACCAAATTGAAAGAGGGCAAAAAGAATTAGAATCTTTAATTAATAGGTTAAAAGATTCTAGTGGTACAAATCTCGGAAGAGAAAGACTTGAAAAATCATTGGAAGCAATCTTGACCCACGTAAGTGTGGTTAGTGGGCAAATTAATTTATGGTGGGATAAAAGAGAAGACCAAAAACAATATTATGCAAATAAATTATCTTATGCGGACATAAAAAAGAAAAAAATCACAAAAGATGACATTTGCCAGTATTTAAAAAACCAGGGGACGCAAATACTCTTAGAACTACAACAAGGAGGTTCCCAATTCATTGGTGTGTAAATGAAGACATTAAAAACAATTTTTGGGAGAGACAGTGGATGGTCTTTGATTTGCCTCCTTGTAACAATCATGAGGTTCCTATATATTTCTTGAGGAAACTCTATTGCAAGTTTGTACTCAAGGGGGTGCCAAATTATTTTGACATTCTGGATTCTCAGGGTAGAGGAGGGGGTTCATCGTTTGATCAAGCAGGGACATCGTGACCCTAACACACTTAGGGTTGCTATTGGCAAGCCACAGGTGGATCATGTTAGTATTCCTTCCATTGTGAAGGAACATGTAGAGGCAAACACACTAGGCACGATTAGTGCTTTGACACAGACTCTCATTTAGTGTGCCACTCCTTTAGTTGAGGGTGACTATGGTCAATCCTCGAGGGGGCATATTTGTCAGTCATGTTGATGCTTGTGCACATTTGGTACTAGTGAGAGAGAGGATGAGGCTTCTGGATTGATGACTGATAGATTTCTAAATACGACATTTGGCATTGACACACAGGTAAATATTTCCAAGTTCATTAAATTGCTTTGATCATATTTCATTTATAAAAGAATAACTATTTAATTTAGTATCTATTGTTTATGATTAAAATTTAGGGCAAGAGTGTCAGTGGCGGTGGCAGTGGCAATGATCCTAATGTCCCCTTTTACACATCATCATCAATTCCACAATATGTATCGAATAAAACATTTCATTAACATAGTTGATTATTATGTAATTATATGAATAATTGTATCCTAACTTATTGTGCATGTGCATTAGATGTGCACTGGTGGACCATCGACGTTCACAACAGACAGTGAAGGGCATCGTGCAACTTTCCTTGAGGTATCTTTATTTGCATATTAATTGGATTTACTTGGTCATATTTAATTAATGAATGAATGACTAAATTACTAGACAAATTATGATCAAAATCCAGAGGCACGATGATTACATTCTTTCACCTTGGTTTGTGAGGTCACCATTGAGTCCACATGTATACATGCAATAATGCATTATAATTAACATGTCAGTAGTACGTTCTTATATGAATGGTTATCTTATAATTTTCCATGTACATGTGCACTAGTTGAATGTTGGAGCTTCGACTTTGACACCGCACACTGGAGGACATGGTGGAACCTTCACAGAGGTATCATTTACTCATTAGTAGGGTTGTAAAAAATATATGTAATCTTGATAACTGCATAATTTACTTTTTTTATTTCATTTTCAGATTTTGACATCAGAGACTCCTCCTTATGTCTGTGATACTTTGGATCATGGAGTAGCTACAGCAGTAGCTAGTTCTGAAGCACTGACTGAGGTATGAAAGAGATCACTTAACTTTAATTGTTATTTTAATAGTTTGTATTGAATTTTATAATGATATACATGTATGTATTTTAATTATTATTTTGATCATTGTTGTAAGGACTTATGACTCCAGATCGCCAACATGCCCCTTCAGTGGATGAACATAGTGACTATTTGCTAGCGGTAAGCCAATATTCAATTTTATGTCATTATATAATTCAATTTTGATGTATATTAGTTATCTCTATCTAATTTTTTTTGTATCAGGTCGAGCTACAGAAGAGTCTAGACAAGAGGACGAGTGAGCACACTTGGAAGACTACGACATCCACTGCATCTCCATCGACGCGATGATCAAAGATAGCTCAGGATTTGTTTTCTTCCCCTGGCGGGAAAGGACTAGATTAGGGATATGGATTGTATGCCTATATGGCATTAGTGGACATATTTTTTTGTATATTGTATCAGTGATATGTTGTACATCCATTTGGCTTTGAGGAAGCCAGTTTTACTGTATTGAATATATTTAATGTATGACATTATTAGACATATATATTTGACTTCATGTCGTACGAATATATATTTTTTATGTTTTAGGTATGCAATTCATGTGTTTGGTGTATTGATGTATACTAATTTATGTTTATGTGGATGTCTTTGCTTTGTAAATTTCCCATGCCTTATAGTTATGCTTGTATGTTTATCGATGTATGTTTAACTTGCTGATTGTGCTACAAATGCCAGTCACTATCCTCAATAATAGTCAATTCATTGACTATAATAATAATAAAAGTAATGAAATGAATGCATAAATGTATAAATATAATATAAGGATTCTTGGGGTACCCTAATGTTGGCAAGAGTTCTTTTATTAATAAGATTACTACGACAGATGTGGATGTGCAACCTTATGCTTTTAGAAACTAACTTTTAATTGTCCCCTAACTGACTGATTGTTAATGACAAACACTAGAATACATATTTGCACTCATCCTACTGCTCACCCCGGAGTCGTCGGTGTCGTTCGAATGACTGTGTGTGCCAAAAAAGGTTTTCAGTAGCATTTATCCGACCATTCAAAGTTGTTGGAATAAATGGTTTGATGCTACGACCGATAGTTGGAAAGATACGTAATGTTGGCCATTTGAACTGAGGAAAACTATGAGTTCTGACATCGACTGAGAATGTGTTTCCAAATATAAAAGAACTTGAATCTCTGAAAACTAAGACAGAATTTTGTAGGCCCCAACAACACGGTCCCGTAGCATTGACGGATCCATGCTACCTCGCACGAGCTCTTAGATATGACCCCGCAAAGATCGTTGATTTCATGCTTAAGAGACCTTGAGGGACACTTCGGCCTAGAGTCATCGATGGGGTTTGAACTACTGTGCATGCCAAACGAGGTTGCCCCTAGCATTTACTCAGTCATTTGGAGTTGTTGGAACAAATGGTTTGATGCTACGACCAACAGTTGGAAAGATATGCAATGTTGGCCGTTTGAACTGAGGAACACTATGAGTTCTAACATCGACCGAGAATGTGTTTCCAAATATTAACAAACTTGAATCGCTGAAAAATGAGACAAGCTTTTGTAGGCCCTGGCAACATGGTCCCATAGGACTTGATGGATCAATTCTACCTTGCATGAGCTTCAAGATATGACCCCGCAAAGATCACTGATTTCATGCATTTGGGACCTTGAGGGACACTTTAGCCTAGAGTCATCGGTGGGGTTTGAACTACTGTGCATGCCAAATGAGGTTGCCCCTAGCGTTTACCTGACCATTCAGAGCTGTTGGAACTGACAGTTCGATACTACGATCGATAGTTTGAAAGATACGCAACATTGGCCGTTTGAACTGAGGAAAACTATGAGTTCCTACATTGACTGAGAATGTGTTTCCAAATATTAACAAACTTGAATCGTTGAAAACCAAGATAGGCTTTTGTAGGCCCCAGCAACACGGTCCCATAGCACCTGATGTATCGATTCTACCTCACACGAGCTTCAAGATATGACCCCACAAAGATAATTGATTTCATGCATTTGGGACCTTGAGGGACACTTTGGCCCAAAGTCATCAGTGGGGTTTGAACTACTGTGCATGCTAAATGAGGTTGCCCCTAGCATTTACCCGACCATTCAGAGCTATTGGAACTGACGGTTCGATACTACGACTGACGGTTTGAAAGATATGCAACGTTGGCTGTTTAAACTGAGGAACACTTTGAGTTCTGACATCGACCGAGAATGTGTTGCTGAATATTAACAAACTTGAATCACTAAAAACTGAGACAAAATTTTGTAGGCCCTAGCAACATGGTCCCATGGCACTTGACAGATCGATTCTACCTCGCACAAGCTCCAAGATATGACCCCGCAAAGATCATTGATTTCATGCTTAAGAGACCTTGAGGGATACTTTGGCCCAGAGTCATCGGTGGGGTTTGAACTACTGTGTGTGCCAAATGAGGTTTCCCCTAGTGTTTACCTGACCATTTGGAGCTATTGGAACTAACAGTTTGATGATACGACCGACGGTTTGAAAGATACATAACGTTGGCCGTTTGAACTAAGGAACACTTTGAGTTCTGACATCGACCGAGAATGTGTTGCTGAATTTAAATGAAGTTGAATCTCTAAAAACTGAGACAAGATTTTGTAGGCCCCAGCAACATGATCCCGTAGCAACTGACAAATTGATTCTACCTCACACGAGCTCCAAGATATGACCCCGCAAAGATCATTGATTTCATCCTTAAGAGACCTTGAGGGACACTTCGGCCCAGAGTCATCGGCGGGGTTCAAATGACTGTGTGTGCTGAATGAGGTTTCCACTAGCGTTTACCCAACCATTCAGAGTTGTTGGAACTAACGGTTCGATGCTATGACCGACGGTTTGAAAGATACGCAATGTTGGCCATTTGAACTGAGGAACACTTTGAGTTCTGACATCGACCGAGAATGTGTTTCCAAATTTAAATGAAGTTGAATCTCTAAAAACTAAGATAGACTTTTGTAGGCCCTGGCAACACAGTCTCGTAGCACCTAACAGATCGATTCTACCTTGCACGAGCTCTGAGATATGACCCAGCAAAGATCATTGATTTCATGCTTAAGTGACCTTGAGGGACACTTCAGCTCAGAGTCATCGGTGGGGTTCGAATGACCTTGTGTGCCGAATGAAGTTTCCACTAGTGTTTGCCCGACCATTTGGAGCCGTTGGAACTGACGATTCGATGCTATGACCGACGGTTTGAAAGATACGCAACATTGGCCGTTTAAATTGAGGAATACTTTGAGTTCTGACATCAACTGAGAATGTGTTACCGAATTTAAAGAAAGTTGAATCTCTAAAAATTGAGATAGGCTTTTGTAGGCCCTGACAACACGGTCCCGTAGTACCTGATGGATAAATTCTACCTCGCACGAGCTCTGAGATATGACCTCACAAAGATTATTGATTTCATGCTTAAGAGACCTTGAGGGACACTTCAGCCCAGAGTCATCGACGGGGTTCGAATGACTATGTGTGCCAAATGAGGTTGCCACTAGCTTTTACCCAACCATTTGGAGTTGTTGGAACTGACGGTTTGATGGTATGACCGATGGTTTGAAAGATACGCAACGTTGGCCATTTGAATTGAGGAACACTTTGAATTCTGACATCGACCGAGAATGTGTTGCCGAATTTAAATGAAGTTGAATCTCTAAAAATTGAGACAGGCTTTTGTAGGCCCCGGCAACACAGTCCCATGGCACCTAATGGATCGATTCTACCTCATACAAGCTCTGAGATATGACCCCACAAAGATCATCAATTTCATGCTTAAGGGACCTTGAGGGACACTTCGACCTCGACTTTTCAGTGGGGATTGAATGACTGTGCGTGGTGAATGAGGTTGCCACTAATGTTTACTTGGCCATTCAGAGCTATTGGAACAAACAGATCGATGGTACGATCGACAGTTGGAAAGATACGCAACGTTGATCGTTTGAACTGAGGAACACTTTCAGTTCTGACATCGATCGAGAATGTGTTGCCGATTTTAAACAAAGTTGAATCTCTAAAAACTGAGATAGGCTTTTGTAGGCCCCAACAAAACTATCTCATAGCAACTAACAGATCGATTTTACCTCACACAAGCTCTGAGATATGACCCCGCAAAGATCACTGATTTCATGCTTAAGGGACCTTGAGGGACACTTCAGCACGGAGTCATCGGCGGGGATCAAACGACCGTGTGTGCCGAACAAGGTTTCCACTAGTGTTTACCTGACCATTCGGAGCTGTTGGAATAGATGGTTCAATGCTACGATCGACGGTTGGAAAGACACGCAACATTGGCCATTTGAGCTCAGGAACACTGTGAGTTCTGACATCGACCAAGAATGTGTTGTTGATTTTAAATGAAGTTGAATCTCCAAAAATTGAGATGGGCTTTTGTAGGCCCCAACAACATGGTCTCGTAGCAACTGATGGATCCATGCTACCTCGCACGAGCTCCGAGATACGACCCCACAAAGATCACTGATTTCATGCTTAAGGGACCTTGAGGGACACTTCAACATGGAGTCATCGGCGGTGATCGAACGACTGTGCCTAGTGAATGAGGTCACCACTAGTGTTTACCCGACCATTTGGAGCTGTTGGAACTGACGGTTTGATGCTACGACCAATGGTTTGAAAGATATGCAACATTGGTCGTTTGAACTGAGGAACACTTTGAGTTCTGACATCGATCGAGAATGTGTTGCCAAATTTAAACGAAGTTGAATCTCTGAAAACTAAGATAGGCTTTTGTAGGCCTTGACAACACGGTCCCGTAGCACCTAACGGATCAATTCTACCTTGCATGAGCTCCGATATACAACCCAACAAAGATCATTGATTTCATGCTTAAGGGACCTTGAGGGACACTTCAGCATGGAGTAGTCGGCGGGGATCAAATAACTGTGCGTGGTGAATGAGGTTTCCACTAGTGTTTACTCAGTGGAGTTGTTGGAATAGATGGTTCGATGCTACGACTGACGGTTGGAAAGATACGCAACGTTGGTCGTTTCAGCTGAGGAACGATACTTTTGGAAGGTATTTTCAATGTGTCAAATTTTGATATTTTTACAAGAATTAGATTGTGTAATTTTTTTAATTAAAGTCATTGACTCATATTTCATAAATAATAGTTCTCATGAATCCATCTCTTATAAGATTGAATAGTCTATTTAGGAAGTATTTCTGATAGTATGTCAAATTATGATATTACTATTACCATTAGATTGCATGGCTTTGAAGTCAACCTCGTTGACCCATATTCTTCTCTGTAGATGCTACTATGTGCTAGGGAACTTCTTAGAACTGTTGGTATATTCTTACAACTTGTTACACCTGGGATATTCTTCTCTGTAGATGCTACTATGTGCCGCGGTCCAAACGGGCCCATAAATGTGGTTGAATAGCAATACATTCAAGTGGCAATTACACAAGGGACAGTCACTGTGAGATGTCCTCATGTGTGACTGTCCTTGTCACAAATGAGGACATCTCATAGTGACTGTCCCTTGTGTAATTTCCACTTGAATGAGGACAGTCACTGTAAAGACAACATGATAATGTACACTTACAGCCCGTGTACATTATCATGTTGTCTTTAGAGTGACTATCCTCATTTGTTGAAGAAGAAAAGCATTAATGTGGCTGAATAGCAATACATTCAAGTGGCAATCACACAAGGGACAGTCACTGTGAGATGTCCTCATTTGTGACTATCCTTACAGTGAGTGTACATTATCATGTTGTCTTTAGAGTGACTGTCCTCATTTGTTGAAGAAGAAAAGCATTAATGTGGTTCAATAGCAATACATTCAAGTGGCAATTACACAAGGGACAATCGATCACTGTGAGATGTCCTCATGTGTGACTATCCTTGTCACAAATGAGGACATCTCACAATGACTGTCCCTTGTGTAATTCAAGTGGCAATTACACAAGGGACAGTCACTGTGAGATGTCCTCATTTGTGACTGTCCTTACAATGAGTGTACATTATCATGTTGTCTTTAGAGTGACTGTCCTCATTTGTTGAAGAAGAAAAGCATTAATGTGGTTCAATAGCAATACATTCAAGTGGCAATTACACAAGGGACAATCGATCACTATGAGATGTCCTCATGTGTGACTATCCTTGTCACAAATGAGGACATCTCACAATGACTGTCCCTTCTGTAATTGCCACTTGAATGAGGACAGTCACTGTAAAGACAACATGATAATGTACACATACAATGAGTGTACATTATCATGTTGTCTTTACAGTGGCTGCCCTCATGTTGTATATTCTTCTCTGTAGATGCTACTATGTGCTAGGGAACTTCTTAGAACTGTTGGTATATTCTTACAACTTGTTACACCTGGGATATTCTTCTCTGTAGATGCTACTATGTGTCGTGGTCCAAACGGGCCCATAAATGTGGTTGAATAGCAATACATTCAAGTGGCAATTACACAAGGGACAGTCACTGTGAGATGTCCTCATGTGTGACTGTCCTCGTCACAAATGAGGACATCTCACAGTGACTGTCCCTTGTGTAATTAAGTATTGTGGGGAAGCATTCTAAATAACCAAAGCCGCTAACAATAAATTCAACACAGATATGTCCTCATTTCTGGGTATTTTAGCTCTCTAACAGCTGAATACCAGATTAAATAATAATGACAAAAGAAAAATAAACCCAACGTACTCAGAAATTGTAGCTGTGATTTTGCGGAGGGAATCTCTCTCGGCGCTGTTGAAAACACAAATGACAACCCGCTTGATTTCGCGGAGGGAATCTCTCTCGGTGCTGTTCAAAACACAAATGACAACCCGCTTTGTTCAAAACACAAATGATAACCCGCTTGATTTCGCGGAGGGAATCTCTCTCGGCGCTGTTGAAAACACAAATGACAACGTTCCTTTTTTTTTTTGCACTTATATCCCGACCAACATAAGGTCCATTTGTAATACAACATGATAATGTACACTTACAGTGAGTGTACATTATCATGTTGTCCTTAGAGTGACTATCCTCATTTGTTGAAGAAGAAAAGCATTAATGTGGCTGAATAGCAATACATTCAAGTGGCAATTACACAAGGGACAGTCACTATGAGATGTCCTCATTTGTGACTGTCCTTACAGTGAGTGTACATTATCATGGTGTCTTTAGAGTGACTGTCCTCATTTGTTGAAGAAGAAAAGCATTAATGTGGTTGAATAGCAATACATTCAAGTGGCAATTACACAAGGGACAATCACTGTGAGATGTCCTCATGTGTGACTGTCCTTGTCACAAATGAGGACATCTCACAATGACTGTCCCTTGTGTAATTCAAGTGGAAATTACACAAGGGACAGTCACTGTGAGATGTCCTCATTTGTGACTGTCCTTACAGTGAGTGTACATTATCATGTTGTCTTTAGAGTGACTGTCCTCATTTGTTGAAGAAGAAAAGCATTAATGTGGTTCAATAGCAATACATTCAAGTGGCAATTACACAAGGGACAATGTCATGAGCCGTGACATATTGAACTTAGTATAATAATAAAATGATTAGATGATATATAATAATCTATTATTAACGGTATATAACAATAATATATAATTATTATCAAAAGATAATAATAATATATAGTTAGCATAATAAGTAATATGTTAATTAAATAATATTAAAATATTAATAAATAATATAATTATGATTATAATTATAATATAAATTAATAATAAATAATTATTAATAAATTATATATATTATATTATAATAATATATTAAGTAATAATATTAAATCAATTATTGATATAATAATTTTAATATATAAATAATATTAATAAACCTCTCAATATAAAACAATATGTTATCACTATAATAATATTTATTATAATATTATTAATATTACTAACATCATTAATTATAATATTTAATAATAACAATAACATTAATAAATATAATAATAATAATAATAACGTTTAAAGCAATATCGAATATCTGTAATCGATATACATCTACATTAAACATCTGCATTATCTATCACGATGAGGAACGAAGAAGTGATACAACAATCACTAGTCATTACACATCGATACCATGAGAGGATGATTAATGAACCAAATACTATGAAGTCAAGATCAACATGATATGAATAAGGGATAGGTCGCTATGGGTTTCAGAAGATGTATTGATAAGCAAGAAGGATAACCATTCATATATTATAAATAATCATTAATTGCACAAGTTTAGACAATGACATATCCGATAAAGCAATATCAAACATGAAGACCCGCTAGCAAATATGCACCATCACTTCCTATGTTATCATGACAATAACATAAACTAGATTGAATTCTACTATCTATATCAATAGACACCACATAGGAGGATATCGACTAAAGGATTGAAAGATTATTGATTGTCTGAGATAAACCACATCTTGTAGAAACACAAAAGCATCAGTGATTATATCACAAGCTATTGATGAATGAGGCATCAGTCATGGATAATAAGTACAATGTATCCTTAAGTATTAACAGGAATGGAAGTCAATTTGAAGATCAAACTCCATTACCAGCAATCAAGCAATAAATGGACAATTATCAGAAAATGATATCGACTTATATCAGAGTAGAAAGATTGGATATCATCATAACAATATGGGATAAGGCAAGAGTTAATATCGATTGACTAAATACTAATGATAGTTAGACCAAACTAATACAAACACAATGGATGTTAACTACTGGTTGCACTACCAATTAGGGAAGATTACCTTCATAAAAAGATTTGATATTGAGTCAATCTGGGAGTTATCTATGATCAGAAAATAATGAAATAATATTATGTGAACTGTCGGATTATGGAAAGGTGTGCTTAACAAAGGGACATGGAGGAAGAAACAAGACACGTCTCATTCATAGCATCTCTTCATTTGTTAAAGACAATATAAGAATGCATTCTCGTCAGTCACTCAAGGCATCATTAGAACTTTATTTACTTATCCATATTTGGATATACTCAATAGAGCATCTGCCTTTGGCAGTTTGGTTTCAAGTTTATCATTGCAGATCAGAGACAACACCATGATTGCACAGATAGAAAGGATAGTCAGAAACAGCATCAATATTTGAAGTTGCAAGCATATAATTCAGAATCTGAAATAGCAACATATCACTCATAGCGATATTACACATTTGCATAATTACATCATCATATCAGACACAGCAAATACATTGCTGTAAGCAATACTTATTGATTGTATATCGATATTGTTTATATCAGACATACCATCATTATACTATCACTATAAGTGATAGGAAACATCATATTCATAGCATATTTCATATCATTATATCCGACAGTGCTATTAAACATATTGGTATCAATATCATCTTGCACACATATTGTGATTGAATCTGAAATAGCGGTTGATATCTTAAGTAACCTCCATTACTTAGTTTAATTGTAAGTATCTGATAGAGTAAGTCTGAGAAGTGGAGTAATTGTTCCTGTTTTCCAAGTTAGCCAAAAAGGGGACATTACAGACAATCACGGTGAGATGTCCTCATGTGTGACTGTCCTTGTCACAAATGAGGACATCTCACAATGACTGTCCCTTGTGTAATTCAAGCGGCAATTACACAAGGGACAGTCACTGTGACATGTCCTCATTTGTGACTGTCCTTACAGTGAGTGTACATTATCATGTTGTCTTTAGAGTGACTGTCCTCATTTGTTGAAGAAGAAAAGCATTAATGTGGTTCAATAGCAATACATTCAAGTGACAATTACACAAGGGACAATCACTGTGAGATGTCCTCATGTGTGACTATCCTTGTCACAAATGAGGACATCTCACAATGACTGTCCCTTATGTAATTCAAGCGGAAATTACACAAGGGACAGTCACTGTGAGATGTCCTCATTTGTGACTGTCCTTACAGTGAGTGTACATTATCATGTTGTCTTTAGAGTGACTGTCCTCATTTGTTGAAGAAGAAAAGCATTAATGTGGTTCAATAGCAATACATTCAAGTGGCAATTACACAAGGGACAATCACTGTGAGATGTCCTCATGTGTGACTGTCCTTGTCACAAATGAGGACATCTCACAATGACTGTCCCTTGTGTAATTCAAGCAGCAATTACACAAGGGACAGTCACTGTGAGATGTCCTCATTTGTGACTATCCTTACAGTGAGTGTACATTATCATGTTGTCTTTAGAGTGACTGTCCTCATTTGTTGAAGAAGAAAAGCATTAATGTGGTTCAATAGCAATACATTCAAGCGGCAATTACACAAGGGACAGTCACTGTGAGATGTCCTCATTTGTGACTGTCCTTACAGTGAGTGTACATTATCATGTTGTCTTTAGAGTGACTGTCCTCATTTGTTGAAGAAGAAAAGCATTAATGTGGTTCAATAGCAATACATTCAAGTGGAAATTACACAAGGGACAATCGATCACTGTGAGATGTCCTCATGTGTGACCTTTGTGAAGGCAAGTGCCAATTTGTACCCAAGTTACCAATATTGTGGCAAAAGTGGGAATGAAGCATTTAGGGGTCAAATTGGGCAAAGAAGTGTAGAAGTGGCCTATGTGAGGTCTAAATAGCCTAACTAGGTCATGGTTAGGGTCTTATGGTGTTTGAACAATAAGTTTTGAACCAAAATCCCAAAGGTTGTAACAAGTTGTCAATGTTGTCATTCACAACATTGACAACATTTGTGCAAGGGAGCATTTTCGAGTAAGATGGTTATGTAACTATATGAAACCATTGAATTAGGCATCAGATCAACTATAAGAGGCCTCCATCGATCTGTGCAAAAGGTTGGGGGGAAAAACATTTGGAATTAAGAAGATTTGTAGAGTAACACGGTTTTAGTGAATTCTTGATTTTTTTTGTTTCTTTGTTTTCAGTTGATTAATGGATTAGATAGCTCGCAGTGTCTATTGGAAAAGTTAGTACAAGTTGTTTTTTTATTCTGTGTTGTGTTTTTTTTGAGTTTTGAAGCATTCCAACTAGTTTGTTAATTCTTTTGTTAAGTACCCTATCATTGGTTTGAACCAGGCAGGTTGAACAAATGGAGTCTTAGCTCATCATTCCATTGTCAATTTTGTACGGGCTCTTGGAATGGGTGAGGAGACTCCATGTACTATATGTTTGGAAGGAGGGGCCCTAGGAAGCTCATTTTCTATGTTTGCAATGATGTCCTAGGTGAGTCAGTTGAGCACAATTAGGGATGACAAATCATTACAAGAAGATTACAACAAGTTGAATGCATTGGTTGCTTCAACTAAAATCTCATGGAGAGGTAGACACACATCTAAAGAAGCCCCAAGTCAAATTAGAAGATTGGTTGAGTTTCTTTGGCTGCTAAGAAAACAAACTCTTAGTCAGACTGTCCAAGTTGTGTCAAAATACTTGTTTTCAGGCATGGCTGTAGCAGTTGGTGTACAAAAAATCTAGGAGGAGAAGACCTTAGATATCTTGGAGTTCTCAATAAAGGGCATCTGAATCCTAAGCCCTTTAGGTGGCTTAATATAAACAAAAAGGCTTGACAAAGGCCTAATTGCTAGCAGCCTATTTTTGGGTGCAATTGGCATGCATGGTTTGATGAACCGGATTGAAGTACTGATGAAAAGTATAGGTGAAGGAGTAATATTGAAACCAATAGAGGTCCTAGTGGCCAGCCTCTCCATGGAGTAAAGTTCTAGTTGAATGTGTTTCAATTTGTGAAGACAAGACTAGGAGTGTCCTAGTAGCTAGATTGGTATTGAGCAGAGTTCGTTGTATTTCTTGTTGGTGTGCACTAGTTGAAGGAGTGGGATCTTGGGTAGAGATACCTAAAGAGTGTAGGGATAGTTAAGTACCCTATCAAGTCAAAACATTGGCCTAAAGAGACCCTAGTGAAGGATAGGGAGTGAGCAAGACAAAGTGTTACATCAATTAACAAGATCATTTTTTGGTAATTGTGTACATTATCATGTTGTCTTTACAGTGACTGTCCTCATTTGTTGAAGAAGAAAAGCATTAATGTGGTTCAATAGCAATACATTCAAGTGGAAATTACACAAGGGAATATCACTATGAGATGTCCTAAGTGTGACTGTCCTTGTCACAAATGAGGACATCTCACAGTGACTGTCCCTTGTGTAATTGCCACTTGAATGAGGACAGTCACTGTAAAGACAACATGATAATGTACACAAGTACCGTGAAGGTAGTCGCAAGTTAGGGCTGTTTCATTGCATACCCGAAACAATGAAGACATTACAGTCCACAAAACGTTTGTGCTTGAAAGATGAACAAATAAAATTAAACTTCTAAATAACCAAAGCCGCTAACAATAAATTCAACACAGATATGTCCTCATTTCTGGGTATTTTAGCTCTCTAACAGCTGAATACCAGATTACATAATAATGACAAAAGAAAAATAAACCCAACGTACTCAGAAATTGTAGCTGTGATTTCGCGGAGGGAATCTCTCTCGGCGCTGTTGAAAACACAAATGACAACGTTCTTGTTTTTTTTGCCCTTATATCCCGATGTGATTTCGCGGAGGGTTACGGTGCTGTTGAAAACACAAATGACAACGTTCCTTTTTTTTTTTGCCCTTATATCCCAACAACATCGCAATTGCAAGTTAGGGCTGTTTCACTGCATACCCGAAACAATGAAGACGTTACGGTCCACAAAACGTTTGTGCTTGAAAGATGAACAAATAAAATTAAACTTCTAAATAACCAAAGCCGCTAACAATAAATTCAACATAGATATGTCCTCATTTCTAGGTATTTTAGCTCTCTAACAGCTGAATACCAGATTACATAATAATGACAAAAGAAAAATAAACCCAACGTACTCAGAAATTGTAGCTGTGATTTCGCGGAGGGAATCTCTCTCGGCGCTGTTGAAAACACAAATGACAACGTTCTTGTTTTTTTTGCCCTTATATCCCGATGTGATTTCGCGGAGGGTTACGGCGCTGTTGAAAACACAAATGACAACGTTCTTATTTTGTTTGCCGTTATATCGTGATGTGATTTCGCGAAGGGTTACGGCGCTGTTCAAAACACACATGACAACGTTCCTTTTAAATTTTGCGCTTATATCCCGACAACGTCGCAATTGCGACAGTTACAAATGTATTGTCGTCGCAAATTGCGATGGTGTCGGGCTATATTTGAAAAAAAAAGAGCAAAACCACATGACATTTGCCTGCTGTCGCAAATGGCCGTTGCAATGTCACCCCAAATGTATTAGTGTGTCCCCGCATCTTCATAATTCAATTGTCTTGTTGCATGCAAGTTTCTCATTCGTTGTCTTTTTTATTTTAATTCCAATTCTCTCTTACTTCGTATTGATGTTTCATGTTCCTCATCCAAAGAAAAATCTTCTTCTATGGTATCTAATTATTTTTGTTCACGAAGTTGTCTCATTCTTTCCCTTTTCTTCTCTTTGTCTCTTTCATGCTCTTCTGGTGTTAAATTATTTTCTCATTTCCTTGGCATAATGATGATGATTTCTACATATGAATTGATTACAATTTAAAAGATATAATATAAATGTAAAACAATAAGTCAAATTATAATATAAACCTCTTACAATATGACAAATTATAATATAAATTTATTACAATTATATAAAATTATGTATTGAACAAGTCTATATCATACCATTTATAAACCAAAACACTCTTTATTCACATTTGACATGTAAAAAATTAAAAAACTTACCTCAATCGATAAATTTCGGTGATAATGATTGACTTTCACAATTTGATGTTGATTTTTAAACAAAAAGATGGTGCAAATTGATAGAATATGCTTCTTTGTCACTATCAACACCATGAAAAGTGAATACTTGTTGGATAACACACAAAACTCAGACAACAACAGAAAAAGTGGGCCTCATTCATGAGATCCTTGGCAAACAAGACCGTTTGTTTTAGGTTAGCATAGCACGAGCGTGTTATAGCACGCTTGCCCTATGCAACACTAAAAAGTGTTATGAATACTATTAAATAGGGTGTGTGCCCTATTTAATAGTATTCATAGCCCTGTGCAACACTAAAAAGTGTTATGAATACTATTAAATAGGGCATGCACCCTATGTAAAACAAGAAAAAGGGAAAATATAAAGGGTATGACAAAGGGGGAGAGAGAGAGAGAGAGAGAGAGAGAGAGAGTATGGGGGACAGAGAGGGAGAAGGCGATGAGAAAGATGAGAGAAGAGAGAGAGAGTGAGAAGGTGAGAGAGAGAGAGAGAGAGAAAGGGGGGAGAGAGAGAGAGAGAGAGAGAGAGAGAGAGAGAGAGAGAGAGAGAGAGAGAGAGAGAGAGTATGGGGAGAGAGAGAGAGGGTGATGAGAGAGAGAGGAGAGAAGGGAGAGAGAGATACAGAAGGTCAGAGTGAGAAGGTGAGAGAGAGAGAGAGTGTGATAAGGGGGAGAGAGGGAGAGAGATAGAGAGAGACAGAGACAGAGAGAGACAAAGTGATAAGGGGGAGAGAGAGACAGAGAGACAGAGAGAGTATGGGGGAAGGAGAGAGATAGAGAGAGAGAGAGAGCACTCTATCTCTCTCTATCTATCTATCTATCTATCTATCTATCTCTCTTCCTCTCACTTTGACTATTTCTCATCACTGTATGAATCTATGTCTTACATAGGGCATGCACACTATGTAACTTTATGACTTTCATAGCGCGAGCACGCTATGAAAGTCATAAATTTACATAGTGCGCATGCCCTATAGGGCGTGCACGCTTTGTAAAGGATTTGAATTTACCAATCCCGAGGTTTGGATTTGCCTTGGAGATCCAACCCAAAGGCTTGAATGATTAAAATAGGCCTAAGATGTGTTTTCCAATAGACATACAAAAAATGACATCTTTTTTTGTGTGGTCCTCGTCGGGTTTACTCATGGCTCAAGAACATAAAAATCAGATGATGTGATATTGTAGATCTCTTTGTTAGCTATCTAAGCATATAATTTATTTTGAATTCTGATTATGTTAAGGTTTTCAACTCTAATTTCTTTTGTGTGTATGTCCATTTTTTGTAAAAAACCAACATGCAGTATTTTGGGCATAGATTTTGGCTCATTCATCGAATTTTGCAATAAGTTACATTTTTAGAAACTAGACTCCATTCTACACACTTTAAAAAAAGAAAAATTGATTTTTGATTAGTTTTAAATGATTTCTAGGGGGAGCACACAGAAATTTCATGTTTTCAAGATGTGTGCACCTCGTAAATTCATCAAAAATTATACATTCATCAAAAAATTACCAAAAAAATCTAGGATAAACTACGTGGTGTTAGCTAACTTCTCACTGGAGCGATTAAAAGAATTAAAAAAAAAAGTGAACATTTTAGGGGGAGCACACCAAATGCTATGTTATGTTTTTGGACAAAAAATAGGACCACTTTTTGTGCTCCCCCTTTTTGAGGGCCTTAATTTGCACCATTTTCAAAATAAGTTAGTAGTTTAGGAACTAGATTCAGAGTATTACAACTCTTGTTTTTGTCGCATCTTAAAATTTTGAGTCTAACTATCTTCAATTTCTTGTTGAAGTTCAAAGTTTGTTGATTTTAGGAAAAAAGTGGCATCTTATACCCCCTTTTTGGTCCCCCATCTTTGTGCACTTACCCAAGATACTTTGCCCAAATTCATCAAACTCTCCAATTTTTCTACTTTGAAAAGGGGATATTTTAGGGGTATCATAAATGAGTTCAAGGGCTCTTAATGGGTTGAAAATGACTCCTAACCCCTAAGGTACCAAGTAGGGTGGTAAAAAATAATCCTAACTACCTTCTAGAATCCCATTTGGCCCTTCTAAACCCCACTTGAAGTTAACCTATAAAATTCAACTCCCTTGACCCCATCTAATCTTCCTAAACCTTAGGGTATCAATGAGTACTATACTAGGTAACCCTTGGGTCAAGACTAGGTCTACTCTAGTTACATTTACTAGCCATGCCATCTCACAAGGACATAGGTGTCAAGTGAGACCACATAATTACATTAGGCATGACTCATTTAATATTTACAAAACTAAATTAAATACAACCATGGAAGATACTTTCATGAATAATATACATTACAATGAGGTCCATGTCTCTTCACAAACAGGACCTTAGCATCACAGTGAATACACATCAATTATTTTCTGAAACCACATTTTATTACCATGGTCAACTTCCTTCACACTCATTGCACACATCGGTAGGTCCAATAAATCCACATGTAACATAATAAAATACATGATGTAACACACACACTACTTACATCTGCATTTAATGACTCACTGGTAAATTAAAGAATATTTGCATCTAGTTTATATATGTAAACTTAATTCTTAATCATTTTGCATCCTGATATATCCTAACATGTATATCCATCATAATGCATCATTTAAACTTAACCATGTAGATAAACTGCATAACTAATCATAGGGTATCACCTAAATAGGTTCACATCAAATCAAAATGTATAATAACATAGTACGGGATCTTACAGATCCTCAAAAATAACATATGTTCAAGGAGTCCAAGAGTCTCAACAAGTGTCAACTAAAAATATGAATAGTAAAATATGGTGCTAAGCTATGACGGGCTGGGGTAGGCCTCACAAGATGTAAGGATTCATGTTCAAAAAAATATAATGAAGGTGAACAAAATCTATACTTTAAAAATATATAAAAATTAGATGTAAACATCCAAAGTAGAATTAAGATGTAAGGCACCAGATTCACCAAAATATAATGAGAGAAAACATGTACAAGGGTGTTTACTAGGATCGATGGGAAAAATGGGAAGCTCACATCTACATTTTCTCATATATTAGAATGAAGATGATCTGCTGGACTAAAGGAGGCTCAAACATTAGTTAGATGTAGTGATCTTTTTTTTTTATGGAAGATTATTTTAAAAACTAATTTGGAAAATGCAATTTCTAGGGCATGATGGAGAGAGAAATGATTTTTTTCATGTAAAGACAAACTATGGATTGAGAACTCAATTCTAAGACCAGATCTAGGAATTAGAAATAGTGACTGACTTGTGATCCAAATTTCAACTTGAAATAGGAGGTCAAGGGAAACTAGGAGGGTCAAGGGCGACCAAGAGGTTAGGGGTGAGTCTAGTTCCCTTTAACCTTGCACTTTTGGATGGAACAATTGTAATAATTTAGCTCTTGACCAGACTTTTATGTAGCTCCTTCTACATAGGCGTCACTTATCTCTTGTACACTAAAAAAGAGGAAAACATTTTGTGGAAAGGGGTATGGATAAGTCCATATTGATTTAGGAATCATCCTTGAAATTGAAATAAAAATGTTTGAAAATGAAGACTTCTAATATGTAGTAGATGCTTTATAAGATGCTTATACCTTCACGAACCTTCATAGTGTCAAAATTCTCATGAAGATGCTTCAAGTTGTCTTTGATGTTATCTTGACTTTGGATCTAGGATAGGAAGAACATGAATGCCATCTGTAGTGCCCCACCAGGGAACCTACGAGAATTTAACCTAAAACATGTTACTATGTTTACAAAATAATAATAACAATAATGTAGAAGCAATACAATCATAAGATATAAACAACTACATAAGTAGAAATCGAGTACAATTAACAATTCTCAAGGGTCCCATGACGTAGAATTATGTATTACTAATTAAATATTTTAGATCAAGTATTTACAAATATCTCATTTACAAATGAATAACAAGTACATCCAATACCACAAGATATACATAATGAAACATCCACTCATGTTTCAGGGTATGTATCAATAACCAAATACAAATTATAGTACAATATTTGAAAGGAATCACAACTAAAGTAGTGATCCAAGGTACAAATATAAACATCATAAGATAGATACAAACAAGCCTCCAATGAAGAACAATAAGAATATAACAACAACAAGTATCATCTAACACTACTATAGGAATGTCAGAATCTAAAATGGTAAAAGAATCACGACCACCTGACCTCATGGAACCAAAGGTCCGCTCCCACCATGTTGAGGAGATAACAAAAAACTCCACTCGAATGGGTTTCAACAAACTCCACTCGAATAACAAACCCAATCACACCAAAAACACTATGCAATGGATCTTGAAGGCTTTCTATCTCAAAAGGTACCACCAACTAATGAAAAAAAAAAGATAATAAATATCAAAATATCTATTGGGATAATGGAAAGACATGTACTGAGAGGGGAGGGGTGAATCAGTACCTTTAAAACTTTTCAAACTAAATCTTTGTAAATATGAATATCATTAACCGAATGAATCCATTGCATGTAACATACATCCAAAATATTACTAAAAATATAAACGCATGTAAACTAATCAATAAACCATTCATGAAACTTCATACACACAACTCAAGTATTTTGGTATGGCAGAAACCCTTGTTAGAAGGTAAAAATTGCAGTGGGGATGACACCCACAAAGCTTCACTACTACAATAACAAAGTTATCAGTTAAGGCTACAAAGGTTGTGATCACTTCTAGTGATCTTACCCTGTTAGGAGTAACAATGAGATCAGCTATATCTACCTAGTTAGAGGATTTTAGCAACACAATCAAGTGTGCACTCGGTTAAGATATTTACAAAAGAACCGTTAAGTTCACTCTTTTAAGAGATTTAGAAATATGCTACAATGGGTAAAGAGTAATAGTAAATTTGATCTGTAAATTTGCAACTCAATCGTGCCTGATTCAGATCTATAAAGTACTTATCTGTTATCACCTTAATGTGATTGATCTCTTCAATAAATACTACTCATTAGCCTTCTGTTTCTGATAAAACTGAATAGTCCTTCAATGCTTTGTCAATCAAAAACCTTGTCTGATCTTCAGATGTCTTCCACGGTGGTGGCTACTTTATGTGTTACTTATCAAAATGACATCCTTACAAATGTTATATCAAACAAACCTTGACCTAATTAGGGTTTAACCTCTATCTTAGAAAACCTAAGATCTATGGTAGAAATGAATAACCTAGATCAATATTACATAGGAATCATCAATAATTTAATGATTACATCCATATTAAATTATGTCTCGATCTTGGTAAACCATTTTCTTAATTGGTGTAAATTGTTTTCCTTGTAGTTTGTGTCATTCCAAACTGCTATGTCATTTCTTGTTTCACTCGGTGTATATTGCATTCATCGCTCGATAATTAATTAGTTCTCGGCTCATATGAATGCTCAGTGACTACTATGCTCAGTACTCGGTGACCATCTAACTCAGTAAGAGTGCTCGGTCAAAGCTATGTTCAGTTAACTTAGGTATCTTCCTTATGTTCTACTCGGTGTATAGACTCTGTGTATTGACCATCAGTTCTTTCTTGTCTCCTTTACCGACTATATGACTGAATGATACTAATGGAAACCATTAATTCTCTTTAGGAGTAACATTCTCCCCCTTTGGCATTAGTATCAAAAACTTTGTGTATATGTATTGACTTCAAAATTTGTACTTAACAAAAAAATATGAATCTTATATGAACTCCCCCTTTGGACATACTCTCAGTGTGATGCACATACAAGAATATACACATATATCTTCCCCCTTTTTAAAATTGATGCCAAAAATAATTTACTTGCACCTTGTAAAAGATATTCTAATGGGTTTTCTTCAATGTCGCCAAGAGGTTGTCACATTCCTCCTTAAGGTTCTCAAGAGAAATGTGCTCTAATCCGAATTGTGCATGCATATCAAAAATGTTCTCTAACATTGATATCTCTACGGTGACAACTAAGTCCTTTTCCTTATTCACATGTCGTTGCATTACCTTGATAAGTGGAAGCAATTCAGCCTAAAGCTCAGTTACTTGCTCTCTGATTGTATCTTCTTGCTTCCTCAAGTCAATCCTTAACCGTTGGAGTTCTTGAACTTTTGTATAATGCTTATGAAATGCATTGGGCTCGGCTAAAGAATTAGTTTCACTAACCTTTATTTATTCATCTAGATTATTTATCTTTTCACTAAGCTCGGTAGTGAAGTGGTCTATAGTGCATAACTTATACAAAATTGTAATTACTCGTAGAATAATAGTGTCAAGCTCGGTGATTACCTCTGATAGCTTGACTTTATTAATTGCCACTTCCTGGATTATTTTCTCTGCTAGCTTCAATTGAATTTTGGCCTCTTCCCTTTCCTCAATTCATTTTTATGCATCAAAATCAGGGGCATTGATGTGGCCGGTTAGAGTGGCAAGTTGATCAATGATGGGAGTTTCCTCATCAACATTGATATCTGGGACTACTTGCATCAAAATATTTGTAACATCCTCTAAGACCTACTTATGTTTACTTTCTTATCTTAGTTTTTCTTGTGCAACCTTCCTTGTGCACAATTCACCATACCTTCTTAAGGCTTTGGGGTCTAGAGTCTTAGGGTCACATGTATGAATTTCTATGACTTCATCTAATGTGACTGGACCCTTACCATGTTTCTTATTTTTATCATATGTGGGGGATTTTTTGTATGGTACTAGAGCTTTGGTGTCCAAATTTGACTTGTCTTGCTCAGTAGACATGCTCTCTTCCTCACCCGGCCCTGTGACTGGTGTCTCGGTGTCTGGTCCTTGGTCTTCTTGCTTGGTGTCTGTTGTAGATGTCTTTACATGTCCATCTTTCTTAGGTTCTTTTCTTTCCAACTCTTTACTTTCAAGCTCATTTTTATCCTTTTGATCTTTCTCTCCTTGTCCCTCGGTTGTGTCCTTCTACTGCTCGGGTGTAGAGCCCTTAGGTTCCTCTTATGTAGCAATCTCAATTGCTTGTACTAATATTGGTAAATTACCTGGTATAACAATTATTTCTGGCTCAATAGGTTGTTTCTCTTTAGTATTATCTATAGTTGTGGTTATGAATTCATCTTCCTTTGCATCATCATTAGGATCTCCATGTGTTATGTCTTCTATCAAGACTTCATTTGTCCCGGTTGTTACTAATTGCTCAGGATCATCTTGTGAATCCTCTACAGTATATCTAGCCGGATAGAAATCCATGACATATGTGTCATCTAGTATCTCAATGTTGTATATATGAATTGGTTCCTTGGTGGCTATGTCAGCATCATCCGAGTGGACTCCTTTTCCTTTTCTTTTATCTTTCTTCTTGGGTATAATAGCTAGTGCAAGTTGATCAGCTTCTTCCCTTGATTCCAAAATTTTAGCCCATAGAAGCTTGTTGTTCTCATCAACTTCTTCAATTTTACCTACCAGAATATTAAGTGGTCTACCTTTCATCAAAAATTGATTGGAATACTGCTTCATCAACTCATCAATCTCGGTAACAGATAAGGTAGGCATAGCCAAAATTAATGAGTGTTCCCTCATTTTATTTTCTGTGTGCAAGGCATATGTCCACCTTGCATAAATATTCTCATGTAATTCCTTAGGAACATATCTTACAAACTCAATAGGTAATCTCTTAAATTTGATCATCATCTGGATGATAGCTTCTTATATTTTCTCTTGATCCTTGGTAGACATATGTACCTACCGACTCATCTTAGGGTGAGTTAGACTCCCTGACTCCTTTATATTTTTAGCTAACTCATCTACCAACTGATTCTTATTTATAACAACCTTAAATTTACCTTGTTCATCTTCTTCTTTGGATTCTACATCATCTTTATCTCTTATCAGGCTTCTCCTCTTCTTAGGTTGCTCAGTGGTGAATTGGGCACCTCTTTTCTTTTCTTGATAAGTCTTTGTGGGAGTTGGCCTTGTGATTTTTTCTACTCCTTTCTTCAGGGGTGGAGAAGTAGCCATGGAGGATCTTGTCCTTGATCTTGTAGGTGATCTACTTGTTTCCTTTTCCTTGTGGCCTTTATCGGTGCAACTTGAATTTCCTTATCTGACTCGGTTTCCTCCTCATGTTCATTGTTCCCAATCAAAAGTTGTTCCTTGGTTACTTCATCAACCAAATTAACAGTTGATTCTTCTTCTTCATCATCATCTCCAAATTGTTTTTCCAGTGTTTCCATCATCTTTTTAGATTTTCTATTTACTTTTACTCTGACTAGATCCATCTTTATTCTTAACTTAGCTTCCTCATAGGCTCCAAACCTAGTAGCTTTTGGATCTTTGGGCTCAACTAGTAGTGCCTTTATTGACCTAGAGGCTTGTTCAATATCTAGTTCATAGCCCATTGGGGGTAACCAAGCAGTCCTTGGCTCAACTACCTTGATTAGAGTGGTGTTGATATCACTAGAAAACATATTTCTTCTTTTTTCTTTTCAACTAATTGTCCAGGAATCCTACTTTGATGCATTCTATCCTTAAATTGTCTGAAATTATCATCCATGATAGTTACAAAATTCTGACCTAGATTTTGGATAAACTCACTTATTTGCATGATAATTGGTCGGTTGACATCCCAGTCAACATTATCGACAAATGGAAAGAAGTTCTACAGGTAGAAAAATATACAGACCAATAATGAACCAAAATTACATGTGTTTTTCTTTTCTACCTGAATGGTTCTCATATTATCATCTAGTTGTTTCAATAGTAGCTCGACAAGGTCCAATTGTAGACCTTTCTTAACAATCTTATATGCAATATCTACAGCTCCACATGGTACGTTGTTTGTCCTGCTAGATTGAAATATCTTATAGCCAATAACATAGGCTCCAAATCTTATTTCTGGATCAATGATTGTATTCACTCTCATTCCTCTTCCATCCCATTTGACTCTTGTGAGCTTCTCGATCTCAGCTCTTGGCGTATTCCTTATGGCCTTAGCTTTATCAATAGTGGGGTAACCGGTAACCACATGAATAATATCCTTGGATAGTTTAACCGGTTCATCCAACCACATTTTTCCTTCATGTACGCAGCTAAGAACAACCCTAATCCATTCATATTTGAATTCTCTTGGGAAATATAGGGCATTCATCAATCCCTTGAATTCCAAGTGTTTGTGCTCATCCTTGAGCTTTCCATTCTCACTCAACTCCTGGTAAGTAGATTGAAGTTCAAAATCTCTGATTTCATTGATTTTATAGTGGATATATATGCACGTATATCTTGCACCAATTAAACCCTAGGCGATATATTGGAAAATGTACCCTCTTGATCAATTTGTGAAGCAATTTCAGGGTGTAACTTGTATTTGGGTTCCTCATAAGTCATGGACTTGATCAGTGTGACCTTCTTGTCACTCTCAAAATTAGATTTTACAACCTTGGATGAAGACACCATCATTTTCTCAAATTTAGGGCTTCGTAAAATCTCAGTGAAATAACTTGATGGCTTAGGAACTTACTTGTAATGATGATGAGCTGCACAAAATTTTCTCAAATCTCTATTAAATGCTCAAGAAACTCTTTTCTCAAATCACTCAAGTCGCTCTAGTTCTTCTCATGATTGTTGTGTGATGAAATGACTTGCTTCATTGCATATTTATACCTAAAATTTCTTTTCCTGCTCAAACTTCCATATTAAATGATTTACCTACCACAAATCGGTAAACATAGTTATGCTCAATTAAAACTTCAAAGGCTTTAGCTTGGTTAACACTAGATATCACTTGGTTTATACTTCAACTCAGTTAACCTTGCCAATATTCACCAACTAACAAACTTTTACTCGATCATGCTTTTACTGACTATACACATTTTAAGTTCTAAACATATAGTAACATAGTGCATCTTATTTCATGATGATTTGGTGTTCATTCAATAGATATAAGGAACTGTTGTAAGATATAACTGAATGAAATTCAGTTCCATGCATATCTTAATTGCTTAGGTGGAGGTGGTGAGATCACCTAATCCGAATGATGAGGTGTCATCGATTGTAGTGCTTGATCCAACATTGGCACTTGTTTCTTTTCTCCACATTTGATTTCTTATCCTCATGATTTCTTCAATTGTGTTTCCATTTGTATTTGCATTTACCTCTAGTGCTCGGTCTCTGTGATCTTTACTCAAGTGACCGACCTTGTGACAGTGTAAATATGTCAATCCAGTACTTGTCCAATTATGAGATCTTCCTCTCCAGTTCTTTCTCATGCAATTTGTTGCAATATATCCATATTTGTCACATGTTGTGCAATTAGTCCAAGTGTTGTAATCTCAAGTGTATGCATTTCCTTTCCTTCTCAGTTGATATGTCTTTTTTTTGTCCTTTCGATGTCCAGACTTGCTTCATCTTTGTCTTGCATTCCTATGATATGTGTCCATGCATGTTGCAAGTGCGACAATGTTTTTTCATGTAATATTTCTTAGGTGTCCTATTCAACCTTGATTTTCACTCATGTGCTTGATGTCCATACTTATTACAGTAATAACAACAACCATTAAATTTAGGAGTAGATTTATGAATACCTTTTTCTTTGCTTCTGTAAATATTTTATGTGTGGCCTGGTTTTCCACAATGATAACATGATAGCTTCTTTGGTCTTGGATTTGCATAGGCATTCTTCTGTTCAACTTGTCTTGATGACTCTCCCTGCTCGGTATAGCCTAACCCAGTAGTGTTATCAAGTCTTCTCTGACTATTCAGGAATTCATCCATTCTTTTAGTACCATCTTCAACCTTTTTGATCATCTCATTATGTTGTTGTTGAATCTTTGCGTCATTCTTCAATCTTTCATTTTCTTCTCTTAACTCACTAATATCTTCCAATTTCCTTGTAAGCTCACTATTTACTTGGTTGACTTCTTGAATTATGATAACCATTTGATTAGATATTTCAAAGTGATGCTCAGTGAGTCTCAATGTCTCAAATTCATTTTCTTCCAACTTTCCAATCATTTGCCTGATGTCTTCAATAGCCAAATTTCTTTCTTGTTCAGCATATCTTGCATTGTTCATGACATCAATCATTCTAACCATTTTTATTTCTTGACTGATCTGCAATGCTTTCACTTGTTCAGTAAGATGTTGATTCTTTTTAGATAGATTTGATATGGTTCCTTCAGATGCATCAGATATGCTACCAGACCTAGATCTAGATGCTTCAAATGGATCATCTATCTCTTCTTCATGATAATCAATATCTTTATACCAAAGTTCCATATCCTTTCTCTTGACCAGTAGATTTCTTAGAGTTTCTTTAGCTTCCTTGAATTGTTCAATGTAGATCTACATTTGTATTTTTTGATTCTCAATAGTCTTGTCAAGCTTATACCTTTCCATCCTTAGATCTTTTCTCTTCGGTGATTAAACTTCCTTAACAAGAGAACTAGCTCTGATACCAATTGTTGGGATTATGGAAAAATATGTACTGAGAGGGGAGGGGTGAATTAGTACCTTTAAAACTTTTCAAATTGAATATTTATAAATATGAATATCATTAACCGACTGAATCTATTGCATGTAACATACATCCAAAATATTACTAAAAATGTAAATGCATGTAATCTAATCAATAAACCATTCATGAAACTTCATACACATAACTCAAGTATTTTGATATCACAAAAACCCTTGTTAGAAGGTAAAAACTACAGTGGAGATGACACCCACAAAGCTTCACTATTGAAGTAACAAAGTTGTTGGTTAAGGCTACAAAGATTGTGATCACTTCTGGTGATCTTACCCTGTTAGGAGTAACAATGAGATTAGCTAGGTCTACTTGGTTAGAGGATTTTAGAAACACAATCAAGTGTGCACTTGGTTAAGAGATTTATAAAAGAACTATTAAGTTCACTCTGTTAAGAGATTTAGAAATCTGCTACAATGGTTAAAGAGTAATAATAAAGTTGATTTGTAAATTAGCAACTCAATCATGCTTGATTCAGATCTATGAAGTACTTATCCATTATCACCTTAATGTGATTGATCTCTTCAATAAATATTGCTTGGTAGCCTTCTGTTTCTGATAAAACTGAATAGTCCTTCAATGCTTTGTCAATCAAAAACCTTGTCTGATCTTTAGATGTCTTCCACTACGGTGACTACTTTATGTGAGTTACTTGTCAAAATGACATCCTTACAAATTTTATATCAAACTGACCTTGACCGAATTAGGGTTTAACCTCTATCTTAGAAAACCTAAGATCTACGGTAGAAATGAATAACCTAGATCAATATTACATAGGAATCATCAATAATTCAATGATTACATCCATATTAAATTCCGTCTCGATCTTGGTAAACCATTTTCTTCATTGGTGTAAACCATTTGCCTTGTAATTTGTGCCATTCCAAACTGCTATGTTGTTTCATGTTTCACTCAGTCTATACTACATTTATCGCTCAATAATTAACTGGTACTCAGTTCATATGAATTCTTGGTGACTACTGTGCTTGGTACTTGGTGACCATCTAGCTCGGTAAGAGTGCTCGGTCAAAGCTATGTTCGGTTAACTTAGGTATCTATCTTATGTTCTACTCGGTGTATAGAATCTGTGTATTGATTGATTGTTCTGTCTTGTCTCCTTTACTGACAATATGACTGAATGATACTAATGACAACCATTAATGCTCTTTAGGAGTAACAACGTCAACATGTAACAAAACACCAAAAACTAGAATATCGAACAAATACTAATCACCAAGTACCAAAAATACCAAAACATACCACTAGATAATATTGAAATAACAAGGACACACCACTAGAGGAAAATGTAGAAAACTAAGTAGGAGACTTAGGCTACATACTATGGGAGTGTCATCACGTGGTCATCTACTTGAGTTACCCTGGACTAGTCACACTAGACCCCAAACCCTCAAACATTGAGTTACCTTGGATTGGTCACTCTGGGCCTCAGATCCTCAATACGACCCACACAAAACTATAATACCCTCTCATGAAAATGAGGAATTCTAATCATACCTGCTCTCTAAGTATCATCACATTCCCACCCTTGCCTATACAAGCGCTCAAGGCATGAGCGAGACATTATCTCTAATTATCTTTTTAATGAACTCTCCAGATTTTAATTACTAAGTTATCACTTATTAACAAAATCATGATAGGTTACCCTGATACTGACCACTTTGGGTCCCAAACCCCTATTGTAAGCCTCTCCCCTAAAATGCACCTAATCAACCTCCCCTAGAGCTTAAATAGAAAATCATCACCAAAACTCGAATAAAACTCAATCAGGTTCCTGCTCATACTAGGAACGCACGTTGGTTCTTGAATAACCATAACATCTCAAAAGTACTCTCAAGAATAATCAACATGCAGATGAACTCCATTATGAAACAAGGTCAGAAAAAAAGATTAAAAACAACAAAAAAACACAACTACTCATAAACATAATGCAACAAAAACATATATGCAAAAGAAAATACTCCCCAAGCCTCCGATAAATCCAATATATAGCTAACTTAATACTTTCCACAATTACATATAACATAGTAAAAATAATAATATCAACACAAACACATTGCCACCATACAATCATTTTCCAACTTATACATAAATCTATATTTAAATCAACTATAGCTCCAGAAATCATATTAATTAAATAAATAATTATAATTTTCATCCAATATAAATTAATATATATTTAAATATAATTTAAACTAATATTTTAACAATACAAAATTAATCTCGTTATATTCATACTAAATCAATTCCAATTTTATTAACCTAAATTAAATCTAATTATAAAATATAAATTTTAATCTATACATTAAATTTATTTATTAAAATATAATTCTAATCTATATATATTTATTAAATTTTATTAAATTTACAACCACATTAAATATACTCCTTTATTAACAACTATAAAAATATTAAATCACATGCAACTTAAGTTCAACTATAAGTATTCTAATTGCATATAAAGACTCAATTATAAATAGTTTAAAAACTAAATCTAATATTTTTGTTTTACTTAAGAAAATACAAATAAAAAACTTGCATGGGAAATGATGCCACTTTATGGGCCATATGACTGTTATTTTTAACAATGAATGAATGAAAAATTTTAATGACTTCCACCAGACCATCTAAGGGATCATAAGAACACCGCCCTAAACTAACTCCATAGTCTTTTTCATAGTCGCTATTGTGCTGTGACGATCAAACTAGCTGTCTACTTGATCTCAAATAAACTACATATGCTACAATCTGTCTACTTGATCTCAAATAAACTACATATGCTACCATCTTTCACTACACTACAAAGAAACAAATAAAAATAAATAAAAGAATCCCCATCTAGAAGCGTCCTCGAACTCTCCACACAAGTTATGATTTCATTTGTTTTGACTGAAAAGTACCTTCACCAAAACGTAAATTCCCACATAGGCTAATCGATAATAAACTTGCAAGGACTTTAACAGATTTCCAAATCAACGTTGTAATCGGTTAAAATTTCGTATTTCTTCCATCTGAAACGCTGCTGTTTGAAATCGAACTGCATTGCGTGTTAAACAGACAGCAATTAAAAATTGAGTTTCAGATTTTTAGTTTTAACATAGGTCGGGCACATTAAAACCCTTATACTGTACTATTTTCTCCAGTGGATATTTTGAAAAAAATTTGTGGTGATTTTGGAATAATTTTTTGCGGTGAATTTTGAGCAGAAACCATGGTCTCAGGGAGTAAGATCAAGTCCTTAGACTTTTACAGGTATTTATAATTTTGAACTCTTCTGTTATTTATTCGTTTTGGAGTAAGATCAAGGCTTTAGACTTTTACAGGTAAATATATTTTGAACTTCGCTGTTATTTACTTATTTTTTTCAGTTCTGAAGCAGAATATTTCTAGCGATTTATATACTAGTGCATCTATTTATACATGCATACACAGAGTTTGGGTAGTTTTAAGCTTTTATTTGTTTCTTGAAATTAAATTTATGTACTAACTGTAAGGATTACGAATATTTTTTATGCTGGTTACGCTGTGAGGTTTGGCCTTGAAAATGTGCCAAATTGAGATTCGATGTGATTAGTTGACCGATCTCTGTGGAGATCATTCATTGTGTCGAGAAGCGTTTATGAAGTTTTAATTAATTTTTTCAAGTGTTTTTCTTCTTTTCTTTTTGGTTTGCGAATCTTTTTTACTCACACTTTCTTCTTTTTTTATAGGGTTTTGGTCTGCATTCTTGTATTTTTTTTATTCTTAAATTCTTTTGTCTTGATGATGGATCATGGAGTATGATCATAAATCTTGATGTAAAAGTTTTCACACAATCTTGTCCAAAAGCATTTTAATGTCCCCTCGTAATTTAAGTTCAACTATTATTTATATTAATTTCTTTTCTTAAATCCCAATTTAAATGACAAGTTAATGCATTGATTTTTACCAATATAAGTAGGGACAATCATCTATTCGTATTTCATATCAAGTTATTTAATTTTATATACTATCTAAATTTCTTGTTGCTAAGTCGATCTGATATTACTTTATTGTAAGGAGAGGAGAGGGTTGAATACAATCCAAGGTGCTTAGAGACCACTTGATAGATTCCCTCAAAGTTTACAGATCCAAACCCTTACCCTATCTTGGGACTATGCCCACAAGGCACTCAGGGTCGTTGATCCCCACCCTATCTTGGGAACTACCCTTTTGAGATTTTAGACCGCCATTCCATGAGTTGCTTCAACCTTCCTTCTTTATTACCAAACTAATAAGGACGATTTCAACATTATTTATATTACTATTTATATATGCGTGTAAGTATATGTATACATTTCTATGTTTCTTCATATACATATTAATTTATTTTAACTATAAATAACAGGGGGAGATGCATACCCATGGTTGTAACAACCAGTAATTTATCTTTGCTCTGCTATTATTTATTTATATAAAATTGTCTGTTTATATTCTTTCTAGATTATCTCAGGTTCTGATATGAAATTTTTATATTTCTCCTTCCATGTGATGAGTATTAAAATATATTTTTCTTCCTTCCATGAGAAACGTGCACGATAATTATCTCTGGTTCCTATTTTGTATTATTCTTGTAGATGAAACGGTGCAATACACAACCTTGGCCATATGTTCCTCTTGCCTTTACATAGCAGTTAATTTAATGTTTAAACTAATTGCACATCAAACTAATGATATTAATAATTCCTTAAAATGGTGCTTGATTGGGTCAACCATTGTGCGTTGCCTTGAATCACATATCATATGTTTTGATTGCATATGGTATGATATGAGTTTATTCAATATATTACTAGCAATCACACCTTAGTGTGCAATGGTATGTCATAGAGTTATGAAAAGGTCATTTAAGTATTTTCCCCTTTCTTTTTCACTCTCTCTCATCCTCTCTAGATCTCCTTATCTTTGTATCAATATATCTCACCATCTATGTATCTTTATTTCTCTTCCTCTTGATCTCTCCCTCTCTATGTCTCCCTCTGTATCTCCCTAGATCTCTTTCTATCTTTACCTCTTGATCTATCTCTTTTGTCTATCTATTTTTCTCATATCCTCCCACTCCTCTCTCCATCACCCTCTTCCTATACCTTTTAATCTCTACATATCCATATTTATTCTCTCATCTCTCCCTCTATGTCTATCTCTATCTTGTCATCTCTCTATCACTCTCTATCAAGCTATATATATCCCCCTTTCTACCTCTATCTTTATCGTTATATCTCTCCCTCTTCCATTCTATAGATTCTTTATATATATATATATATATATATATATATATATATATATATATATATATATATATATATATATATATATATATATATATATATATATATATATATCCCTCTCTCTCTCTTCTTTTCAATCTCCATCTCCACACCTCTCTCTATCTCTTTCTCCTGCTTTTGTGCCTCTCCCTATTTCTTTCTTGATCTTCCCTCTGCACATCTCCCTCTTTCTATCTCTATCTCTTCCTATCTCCCTTGCTCTCTCCATATCTCTCTTCTTTGTAATCTCTCTCTCTCTCTCTCTCTCTCTCTCACACACACACACACACACACACACACACATTACCTCTCCATTTTTTCTTATCCCTATAACCCTACCTCTCTATCTCTCTCTCTTTATATATCACTTCTTATCTCTATCTTCATAATTAACACGGGAGCATCTAAGTAGTAAATTAAAATGCTAACCTTACCAAGGGGACACTTATTTTATTTCTTTAATTCTCTTTTATATCATACGGTTTAGCTTGTTGAATAGCCACAGGTCTAAAACACTAGCTATCAAAAAATAGTTTTGGTAAAACAAACAACAGTTAAAAATAGTAGCAAAAACTAGAGATGCCCTTAGAAAATACCAGGACATTAAGATCTAGGGTGCCAAAACCAAAGCCAGAATTAACTGGCTTACTCATAGAGACAAGGGGTCCAAGTATTTCTTTCAAATACTTAATCTAAAGAGGGCAAGGAAAGAATTGGTTGTATTAAACCATATTGTCTAGCTTAGTTGGATCATGATAAGTGTGATGAATATTTAGTTAGCACAACATCTCTAGGTAGAGAGATCAAAGATAATATAAGTAAACAATCAAGTATATAATATTTAATGACAAACAATATGATCTATTATTGTCTAGGAATGTGGGGTCGTATATTCTTAGAACTATAAACCAAATGAGATTCATGTTGATGTAATTAATAACAAAGTTCATTTGGAGGTCAATCAGGGCAAGGAGATTCATGCCGACACAATTATTTTAAAAGTGTGCAATGGGTATGGAGAAGAGGGTTAGAAGGTTAATTAAAAAAATGGTCTATTTTCTTATATTTGTGTAGACAAGATAATGTCAAATAAAATATGCATCCACCTATATAGCTTCGAACATGAATAAATAAAATATTTGAATCGGAAAGATACTCCGACCATAACCAACAATCTTATGTTATAGTTGTAATATAGATAAACATAGAGAGAGTTGAAGGGAATGATAAATATAGAGAGAGGTGGGGATATATATATATATATATATATATATATATATATATATATATATATATATATATATAAACACATTTTAGCATTATAAATGTGTTAAAGATAAGGTGCCAAACATTGTACTTGGTGGTGGGTCTTGACCAAGTAATAAGAGGGTGTACTTGTGATTATTTATGCAAAATTTGGAGCCCAAACATTATAGTTACATAAGCGCCTTCAATGGTAACATAGCAGTTCAAACACAAAGTATGGGGTAAATTAAAAATGCCCCAACTATGAACAAGAGAGGGCATTTGTAATTAAAGAAGGGAAGGGTGTCCAGAAGGTGAAAAGATATATAGCCATGGTTTATTTTTTAAATTAAGAGATATATTTGAAACTAGTTGTCAATTTTAAATATTAATTTTAATTTTTATCATGGCAAGACCTATTCAATCGCTTCACAATTATGTCCCTTCATTAACCTAAGAATATCTACCTAGTTTAAGGTAAAATCTTAAACACTACATGCTTTTGATATCTAAAATATCTGCACACAGTAAATCCACTTTAAGTGACTCTTATGGAATACTAAAAGTTTAATTAGTTACAACCATAGAGCCTAGTGGGGATACAATAGTCATCATCAATGGCAATAATGTAACAGTAGCATAAAATTGAATGTTCACACTTTGTTCAATAATTATAGCACTATTATACTTGTGTTTTTAATGAACTCCTATGAAATCATTAATTCTTGTCTGAGGAGATAGCAAATTTGGTCGACCATCCACCCATTCTCGTCTTCTTCCTATTGTTCCTCCATTTGAGGAAGCAAGGAGCGCCTACAAATAGGACATGTATACTGACGGTGATGAATCCAGTAAGCCGGACACTTTCTGTGAAATATGTGACGATAATGGGATAGCTCTCAAACTTTGTCGTCTTCTACAAAAGAACCGAGGCAAACGACATGCGCAAAAGCCTCCCCCATTTCCCTGAACCTCGATGTGAAATATCAAAATACAATCACATGCAATAGTTGTAATATTTTGGCAGTAAAAATAGGGGAAATGGCAGAGGGGGAATCAGATGATTCCTGCCAAGAAAGAAGTCAAGAAATTGTATTACTTAATGAACACATCAATTTGAATAGAAATATCAGGATTAAAAGATTACAGTAACCTGCAAGAAAGCCCATGGCTTGCCAAATTTGGGGGCAGTCAATAGATCATAACCGTTCGCTTGTGAGAATAGAAAAATAACTGATGGGATGACAGTTATAAAAAATAGTAAACAATGGTAAATAACAATGAATGAAGTGGTAGTCAACTTCAGAAAATGGAACGTGGCAACCGAGCAATGGACGAGCCTTGAATTGTTAGACATTGTCCACCACTGAGAGGCGATCACGTGGAGAAACAATGGACGACCATGATATATCCTATGGTCGTGCATTGTAATTTCTAGGCAACTGTCAACCGTTGATGGACCCAAGGAGCTCGCCCATTTCATGTAAGGGAACGCCTTTGGCATTATTATTCTTCAATTCTCAAATGCAAAGATATACATATAGGAAGGGAGAAAGAGGGAGTGTGTAAGAAAATATAGAGATTTGAAATGCATGATCTAATAAATAAAATGATTTATAGATTTTTTTAAATCTTATATTGAAAATATATTTAATATTTACATTATAATAAAAATTAAAATATAATTATAATATTTTAAAATTAGTATAAGCTAAAAAAATATTATTATTTATTTATATATTTTAAAAAAGTCAAGAAGTAATAATATTATTTTTTATTATATATATTCAAAGAAAATAATTGTATTTAATATATTATGATATAATAATTTTAAAATCGTTAAAATAAAAAATAATATTTTAAATTTCTAAATATATAATTAATCACATTTTATAGGTATTATTTATATTTTTCATAATTACAAATATAATATTATATATAAATATAATTAAGCAACAACATATTTTAAAAATATAATTGTATAATATTTCATATTTAAAATATATTTAATATCTACATTATGTACAAAATAAATAATATATAATAAGAAATATAATTATAATACAAATTTTATATCAAGTAAATAACTAATTTCATTTGTTTTCTAAATTTAATTTTTTTATTATTTTAATATATAATAAAAATTGTCATGAATTAAATATTACATTATAAAATAAGAAGGAAAGTATTTTTATTCTGCGCAGAAATCTACTAGTGATTTAATTTTTATTTATAAATAATTATATTATATAAAAATGTTTAAAAAATGCGAAAATGACCATGTGTTAAAAAGACGGTAATTAAAATGCTGAAGTGGAAAAATGACGGTAATAAAACGAATCATGTAATCAAGTATTATAACTTTCACGGCAGCAAAGTGTGTTAAAAAATATGGATAAGTGTTAGGTCGAAATCGACGGCAGACAATCTTTCAATGGCCGTCCATGCCCTCTCAAAAGCTGTCAACCACCAATGGTTGGAGTTAGCTCGCCTCTTCTCAAAGAAGAAACGCCTATGACGTAATAATGATTGATTCAATTATTTAGTTATTAATAATTAATAATTAATAATTATCAATTAATATTTATTTAATTAATTATTTATTAACTAATAATTATTTGTTTATTAATTAACAATTATTTATTTAATGATCAATATATATGATTGATGTATTCAATTAACAACTTAATTAATTAATTAATTAATTATCAATAACATTGATTTAGATGATCAATATATTTAATTAATATACTTTTAATTATTTATTTATTAAATTCTTATTACAATTAGGGGATATCACAGTCCACCCCTCTTAAATTTGCTTGTCCTCAAGCAATTTAAGGTTTAGGTGCTCAAAATTTCTGCTCCATCCCAAGTTGCGTCCTCTTTCGAGGTCTTTCCATTTGATCATATATTCTAGAAGGGTCTTATTCCTCATTATACTTAGCCTTCTTTTTGGAATTTTCTTCATTCCCTTCCTCATAAGCTTTTACATTTATGGCGAGGTTCCCATCTTTCCTTACATCTATAACATGATTTTTTATTAGGGCAGTGATGACCTTTTTCCCATTGCTCTTGACATGTGAAGCATAAATCCTTTCTTCTTAGTTCGTCCTTGCGGTCTAAGTCATTCTTGTGGTGGTTATCCTTCTCATAGGAACCCTTTGTATGGTCATTTAAGCCTTTGTTATCATGAGATGATGTCTCTAAATTTAGGGTTGTTTCTATTGCATCATCTAACGTAGTTGGTTTGAAAGCAACCACCAATCCCTTTATTGATTCTTTTAATCCGTCCACGAACAAATAGGTTAGTTTTTCCTCCTCTAACCCTATACTCCTTTTGAAATTCTTTGGAACCTACAAATATATTCATCTACTATCTCTGTTTTCTTTTGCTGAGTTAATTCTTTGAAATCCTTTTGGAGATGTTTACGATCGAACCGTTTAATCAATTTCTGTGAGAATTCTTCATAAGAGGTTATGTTTTCGTATCCTTGGGTGCAGACACCATGGTGCCACCAATCGTGGGCTGCATCTTCCAAATGTAGGATGACAAATTGGATTGCATCTTCTTCTGTCATGAGATTGAGGTTTAAGAATGTATTTAATTTCTTTACCCATCCATATGTTATGGTTTTGCCAGACCCGTCAAAATTTGGTATGGTGACCTTATTTGCCTTTTGCTTTAAGTCCTTATTAGGCTGTTCTCTTTCCCTTCTAGGGCCTTCTAATTTCCTTGCTTCACAATAGTCCCTGAAGGATACATCCCTCTTTATTTCAGGACTTAACCTTGAGTACATCGCTACTAGTTCTTCCGTGCTATGAGGGGTTTGATTATTTCCTTCTTACTCCCTTGGCGTATTTCTTTTGGGTAGCAAGGATGGGTTTTTAATTCTTGGTGTGGATGGTCTACTATTATTTTCTGAGTGATTTGTATTAACATCCCTTCCACTAGGGTGTGATCTAAATTCTTTGATTGAAGCATTCATATTTTTTATAACTTCCATCAGTTCCACTAAGGTTTTGGTTATTATTTCCATGAACAACCTCATTTCTTTGCCGGTTGGTTCATCCATTGTCTTATTTGATTTTGAGTTAGATTTTACTAGTTTTCTCTTTTCTCTTTCCAATGCCCTTTGAGCCCTTTGGCTAGTTTGCATTAACTACTCTCCACAGGATGGTAGGAAGAATGCTTTGATACCAATTGTAATGTCCCTTGGCAATTTAAGTTCAACTATTATTTATATTAATTTATTTTCTTAAATCTCAATTTGAATATTTTATCTTGTAGATACCCCTAGCCGTATGTTCCTCATGCCTTTACATAGGAGTTAATTCAATATTTAAACTAATCCTATACCAAACTAACGATATTAATAATTCCTTAAAACGGTGCTTGAGTGGGTCAACCATTGTGCGTTGCCTTGAATCACATATGATATGATATGAATTTATTTGATGTATTATAATGATTGATCAATTATTTAGTTATTAATAATTAATAATTATTCATAATTAATAAATTAATTATTTATTAATTAATAATTATCTGTTTATTAATTATTAATTATTTATTTAATGATCAAATCATATATATGATTGAAATATTGAATTAACAACTTAATTATTTATTTATTTATCAATAACATTGATTTAGATGATCAATATATTTAATTAATATGCTTTTGATTATTTATTCATTATTTATTAAATTCTTATTACAATTAGGGGAAATCACAAGCATAACAGCAAGAGACTGCTTGTGAGAGAAACTTGTAATCGATATTTTAACCATAGACCTCGTGAGATCTACTGTCACGAGATGAATGTGTATTAGATTCCACATATGAGCTCCACGTATAGTGAGCCCTTATATTTTTCAGAAATGGTTAAAAAAAAAATTCTAAAGCCTTGCAGAGCGTGATGAGAAATAGTTCTTGTGGATTTCAGCTATTCTTATTTAGAGTTTACGTTCATTGATCTCGGGTCTAGGTTTTAGGACACAGTCTGATGGATGGGGCCTCAGCTTCTTCTGTTTTTTATTAATAGCGGGAGCGCTCGCTTCCAGCATCCTAACTTAGTAGCATTATTATCCTTTAAATCCGGAATCCCTGCAGTTGAAATTGCAAGGGACTGCTACAAAGCAAGGCTTGAAGTTTGCAGCTTCCACACAGAAATTTTGTGATTTTTCGGGGATAGCAGCTTTTATTTGGTTAATGCTCTACTGGTCCTCTGGTGGGAGAGAAATTTTGGGCCAGATGGCAGCTACGACCATTTAGTAAATTATCGAGTCCATGAAGGAGTCTTCAGAGCAGTAGTCATTGCTTTGAGAAAATTTCAGAAATCTCGCAGATTACATGGTCCTTTTCTACTCTATAAGGTTCTGCTCTCCTACAGAGAGTTTGGAACAATACGAAGCAATGCCACTGCCAGTTAAGACAAACATTTAACATTTAAAATTCTGCTCAGGCATATGCTGCGAATCTTTAGCCCCTGTCTGAAAGCATACCCGTAAACTTTCCTGCTAAAATATACCTTCTCAATTTTTTAAGGAGAAGATTCCAGTTCTTTCTGTACTAATGGCAAATCTTTTATAAGGTCGTTTATGGCCAGAAAATAGGAGCTAAATCCCGTGTATATTGAGCAAGTGCCATCTGCTGTCACAGCTAGAAAGCCAAGTCGAACTTGTTCCATTGGCTATTTAGGGGTTGATTTCAAAGGAGAACAAGTTTTGTACCATATAAACAAGATCAGCCAATCCTACTTGCTTAATGTGAACCTGCCATTGGATAACACTTGGCCATCCGGCAAACACGATAGCAATCAGCACACAAATCTGAATGCACCACATCAATAGTTTTGAGTCCCGTAGAAGTAAATATCTTTCTTGGGAGTTTCTTAGCATACTGAGATAAATATAATATATGGAAGAAATTGGGAACCTTAAAAATGCAGTAAAAGTCAAATAAAAGAAAGACGAGAGACAACTTATGTTTTTAACATTCAAAGACATCCTAATTGCATAGAGAGTAAGAGATTGAAAGTAAATAGAAGTGTATGAAATTTGAAATATGCATCGTTCTTATCAAGTGATCACTGATTACAGAAAATTGCATTATAATCTCTTCAACAATGTTAATAAATAATTCTGTCAGAATGATAATGAACCCTTAATGCAATAAAACACAACTAGGATAAATACAGCCTGTTAACACTACCATTCTCCTTAACTATAAAGTCCAAGAGACTAATTCATACACAAATTGGTAACTACGGTTCACAAGAACAGTCTCCCCAACCTCTTCAAACACTTATTTAATTTTCGGCAGTGACTGCAATCATGTCTGGCATTTCAGGATGGCAATATCCTGTTCTATCAATGTTTAAGATTTATCATTTTAATCAGCAACATTTCCTATTATGTTGACAGCAGTAGTGATGCCCATATTTGATCAGTTACTAATACTGATGCTACTGAAAACTATGCCAATCAAGAATGATACAGATCACAATAAGGAAAGAACGCTACTAATCAGTCATCATAGGATGGTTACAACTCAGAGAAGGATAGTTGTGTCAAAAGACAATAATGATCACAACAATCACAACTGGTACAATATTATTAACAGCTGATATGTAACAATGGAAATTCCCAAACAATCACATTAATAATGCGTTTATATTTACAAATGCGGTAATGGCAACAATATCCATTGATAAGTAGATAGGACAGCAAGTCAACCACGGCACTAGTTTCTGTCGTGCAATAATAATGACATTGACAAGTAGAAATCACAGCTGATAGCACTAGCATTTGTAATGAAATAATAAGGACAAGTCAAATAATAACATAATCATTTGACATTTTTGTCTAGAAATGACTATGCACATGAATCTTGAATAATGACAGCAGTGTTCAGTGTTATCTAATTCAACAACTTGATAATCACCAATCACGATCACAGGCATGTTCCCTATTCACAAGGTTTTCAAACTCAATTGTACCGAGTGTCTTCACAACTGTAGATGACTATGTTCATTTTTTAAATAAAAAGCTACAACAACAATCATTGCCATTGTCCCTGGGCAACAGATCTTACTGGTATTCAATCATGGCAGCTTGAAATGTTAATAGCTTGTAAAGAACCCTGCTGGCTCTTAACCTTAATTGATAAATTCCTTCTAAGGGTTTTATAATCCTCACAAACAATTCTCTGAATATTTTCTAATGTATAAGTTTGGGTACTTTAATCTAATAACGTACTCAAGTTTAATTATGTGGAAACCAAATAACAACATTGGAAGTATCGAATTCCAAGAAATTAGTAAATTGCCAATCTACCAAATACATTTACCAACTACTTATTGGAACACGGCAATTTCAAAACATTACAGCACCTTAATCTACATGCGGCTATATTTAAGAATTCTGGAACAGAATTCCATTTATTATCAGCAAACTGGAACCCTGCGTATGCTGTAGATCTTCCAATGGCGCCAAGAAGACTCTAACGGCTGGCTGCATAACTGATATTTGCAGGCATCTAAAGCTGAAAGGCGTATCCAGTAGTAACTCACGCCAGGGCTGGCTGTATACAGACAGTTTGGAACCGTACGGCTAGGGCAGAATGCTGTACAGCTTCTAACAATTCCAAAATTCAGTCTTCAATCTTCTCAATCGAAACACCAGCAAATAAGACACAACGGATTTCCCAATCACATATCAAACCTCAGCATAGAGACAATTTGAAATCCTCGAGAGCAAATTGATTTGACTGTAGAATTAAAACTTTACACACATCCAGTATACTTTAGCACTGGACTATGATCTCAGATACAGCTGCAAAATTCACCATCAATCTATAATGGCTCAAATTGCCTGAAGAGGAATCAATCCTCAAAACCCTAGCCGGGTTGTCTCTCTCTCACAAACTTCAATAAAATCATAATTCAACAATGGATGGTTTTCCTTTCACAAAGCATTGCTTTTATAATTCAAAAGTGTCTTCTCTCACACACTTTTCACTTAAAACACTTTTTATACTTAGGCACATATTGAATAATATAATTTATTAATTCATTTGGCTCCAAAAAAAGCCTTTTCACCAATATCATGAAATTATGACACGCGAGGTCCCCGTTTCTTGTGCCCAAGATTTAAAATTTTTCATCCTGGTTCCAACGAGCTATAACATTAAGGTATCTAGCATATAATACCAACAAAAATGGCAACCTTAGCAAATTTAATTAAATAATAATAATAAACCACCCGTCTTGCGAAAACAACTAAAGAAACGTCCGAATAAAAATTTGTTTGCACAGGATTGATCCAGATGATGAATGAACTTGATGGGGTGACTTACTAAAAATAGACGCTCTCTCCAAGATTCTTGGAGCCCAAACCAGAAGCCAGAAATGAAAACCGAGAGCATCATTCAACTCCTCTAACTCATCTGAGCTCATCGGAACTATCCATTGACTTACTATAAATAGTAAGTTCACACCAAAGACCCTCTAAACACCTCGCCAGACCACTAGGATCACAATAATGACCTGACACCATCAGATCAATGACCTGCAAAAAATGGGGACATTACATAGCTACTTATATTGTTGAAAGTGTGTAACATGTTTATAAAAGTTTAAGGAAAGAACGATTGAAAAATTGCAGTTCTGATGCTTATATAGGAAAAACAAATAAAAGCTAATTTATTGTGATATTGCCGATAAGATCACAATGTATTGGTGACAATTTTGGTCAAAGTTGTGCTCAAAGATTTTTTTTTTGAAAAAAAAGCAATATTTTAAAGAAAATATTACAAATTCTGCCAAGAAAAGAAATATTGGAATATTGCCACATTTAAAGATATTTGCTTGGATGGTTTTGACACCAAATGCCACATCAATGCAAGTGCCATATCAGCATGCAGGCGACATAAGTTTTTGGCAAAGGCTTGTTGATGTGAGTTTTATTCCCTTACAACATATAGGATAGAACATTCAATGTCTCAGGATGAAACACAGAATATTGAATCCTCTCTTGAACAAAGACACTACTTAAGCTATGATTTCAATGAAAGATCATAAGGTGACTCCAAGGTTCCTTCTTGATGTGGATACTCACTTAGTGAAAATAATGTGATATGCTAGTATCATGAGGGGACTTACACTATTCATTAAGACTTGTCAACTTGGTTAGATTGATATAGCTTTACAATGTGTAACGAAAATATACCTTTGACTTCCAACTTACGAAATGCAATTGAAACTCAAACTTGTGAATTATAATTTACTTCTACTTCTACCTAAGGATGCAAGAAAGAGGGAATGTACTTGCACTCTAATAGGTGCAGTCTTGTCATCAACTCCACTGACCTAGTGCAAGCTTCTAAGGTGCGTTCAAATGATGTTCAAATCAATACCCTTCCCTTAATCCCATCTATGGATGCAAATCAAAGATCAAGTATGGATTGAAGTTAAAGTGCATTTAAATGTCATTCGACCACGCAAGGAAAACTTACAATCAATAAGAAGCTACTGGTTTGGTCTATGATCGAGTCAAGTAAGGATGCATTCACAATTGCTCTTATCCAACTAAATTACTCAAAAAAAATTCTACTTAATAATTTGAAATAAAATGTATTCTAAGTGAGGAATGTAGATCATTATGCAATATTGCAAATAAGATCGTAATCATTCACTATGCAAAACACAACAATGAATAATAGAGCAAATTTGGTAGTGTATTAGCAACAATTCTCCAACAATACTTACAAATGAGAGGGATGGGGTTTATATAGGAGCCCCAATTACAATGAATGCTGAAGATTGAAATAGAATCAATGACCCAGATTAATCCATTACAAACCCTAATTAGGGAAACCATGAATAGCCAATGAGAATGAAGCACCACAAAATGAGCCAATAAGAAAATTCAATGTTTCAGGACCGATAAGAAACAAGGAAGCTGCCTAGTCATTGCACAACTCATCATCCAAGATATGCACTCCCTTTTCCTTCTCCCTTCTAGAAAAATCTATGAACTTAACCAAAATCCCACTAAGTTCATCCATGACAATACAGGGAAGGCCGGTATGCTGTAACTCCATGATCTCCAACTTCTCCATGCAAGTATCCAATGTACTATCCCAATCTGAAGTGTGCCTATGCGGATCATTTATGGAAATCATAAGTGGGAGAAATCCATTCAATTGACTCTTTTCAAGAGAATCCATGTCTTCGAAATAGACTGATTCCATCTTTTCTTTCAACTCATCCAAATCTAACTCATTGGAAGCATCAATGTCAAGACCAAGCAATTCGTTGATTGCAACAAGGACCTTCGAGCGTATCTCTAGGATAGGGCTCTCAACATTCAAACAATTAGACTGCAGTCCTCCTCATGGACAATGAAAGATGCCAATGACCACCAAAGTCATATGCACTTTCTCTATCAATTACTCCTCCTTGAGTCAGAACTGATGCAAGGACACTCCTCAATGCCTTGAGATGAGGAATCATCTTGTATTCAATGGGTTGAAATTCCTTCCACGTCTCCTCTAATCCTTGCACTTTATTCATCAATGCTGTGGTCCTCTCATATGCTTGAACATCCTTGTAAGAAAAGCTTTTGCTTGTTCCCTGATATCATTTGCCCATTACCTTGCCACGCCACAAGTACAATGCAAATTCTAAGTAGGGACATATGGAATAAGAGTTGCACTCTCATGTCCTGATGGATTCATATGTCTGTTTATGAACTCCATCATCATATTCTCCAATTCTAGCTCATCTTTCTCTTTTTTTATCTTATCCATCCTTTCTTCAATCTCATCTGTAATATCCCTCAATTCCTGAAATTCTTGTTTCTTAGTTGTAGGCCCAATGTGAAATGAGGAGATATGGTAGTCAGTAGGAGTAATTTTATCCTTGGTCTTGTCACCAACTAGGATAGCCATATGCAAAGTGCGAGATACTGACTCATCTCTGGTAGTCTTATGAATTTTCTTTGCGAGTTTAGGTTCTTTCACTCTGCCAATCTTGTTCAAGAATGTATCAATGTCATCCATAGAGAGTACTTCCTCTATTCTTCTTTTCTTCATACTCTCCCTCAACCACTCAAGAATTGTGGATAAATATCCATACCATCTTCCATTTTCTCATCCTCATTAAGTCCCTTCAAAGCTGAACTGATCTCATTATCCATCTCCTAAGTGTTGGGGCTAGACTATCTCATATCATGTCCTAAATCAGCTACCAACTGCATCGTGGGAGATGCTGGCAATATCTCTGTTCCGCATTGTACTGATTGTGTGGACAAAGTTGTCTCTTGACTATCTTGAGTTATAATCTCTGTATCTCCACCCTGTGTTGAATCATGATCCATATTTTGTGCCTCTATTTATTTTACTGATAAAGAACTGGAAATGGGAGTAGGTGTGGAAAACTTATACCTTTTGCTTCTAGATTCCTTACTAATAGTTCTATCACTTGTTATTTGTGATGTTTCTACCACATTACACCTCTCTTTGAAGTTTGTCCTTCATCCTCAATGTGTAATCTTGAAGTACCGATGGTCCTATCATCTCCTTTCGAAGAAGAGTCCTCACTTTGCATCCTTGCATGAATGAAAGTGACACCTTGTTTCCTTAACTTGGTAACCCGCTTATCAATCCATGCCCTTGATCTATCCATTACTTCTTTCATCAAAATGCCCAATTATGTAAGCTCTTCTTTTTGTGACCAATTGGGTGGCTTGACTGACTTGTCCTTTTCATGTTCATAATGAAGATGAATATAATTTCCATCATCTCTAACCTTATTAGGATTAGGGAAAATACTACATTTCCTCATGAATTTAATTGACATCCTGGACCACATCTTTCTCCTTATAGCATATTCATCCATTAGGTTTGCCCAATAGTCCTCAATGTCAATCCTATGTTTGTATCTCTTTCCCCTGTAGGTATGGATCTTTTGGAATGGATCAAATTATTTCCTTGCCTTGTATACCCCAAGCTGATAAAACTCCATACTTGCTATCTCTAATAACTATAATGAAGGACATGTCTCAAGCATCTTCTCCAATGTGATAGAGGAAGACATTCCTTGTTTGTCCTTCTCCTTCTGCATAAAATCAAACTCTGATAGTTGCCTAACCACCTCCAGGAAAACCATCTTATTTGTAGGATAGCTAGGAAGTTTGTAAGGCTTTGAAGAAAATCCCTAGATCTTGATGTAAGTAAAAGTGGGGAATTGGAAGTACCAGTATCCATATTGCTCAATTAATGCCACGGCCTTCTTGGATAATCTCTTATGTAGTCCTTCCTGAATTGCGCGTGTGATATTCATGGTGAAGATGTCATTGATCCTCCTATAACTTGCTCTCTCATGCAGTTGTAACTCAGGATAACAATCATATACCTTGAATTGCCCTTTGCCATTTCCAATCATTCCCGTACATATGAGACCTGGATACTCAATATCCCTTGCTAGCAAATAAATCACATAGGAACTCATATAGAATTGCTTTGTTTTTCCCAAGTTCTTTAGTTGAGTATCAAGATTGTCACTAATCATCCTGGCCCAATTCATCATTACATTCCCTATTGTTATCTCCTCAATGAAGTAATACATCCAAGTCTTGAAGAAATATCCTTGGGGTGTTCCCATGATCCTGTTCAACATAAAGATCAAATCACTATACTCTTCCTTGAAGTCCACACTTACAAGCTTCTTAGGCAACTTAGAGTGATGCTTCCTCGGTTCACTGATCTAATTCTTATTGACGATATCCATACAAGTGTTAGGTCTCTTTTCACACAATGCCTTAACTTTTTCCTTAGTTTTGATCTGCATTCTAGGATAGTATGGGATCCCAAAAGTCTCTCTTACGACCTCCTCACTTAAGAATGTGGATACCTTCCCTTTGGCTCTGATTGTCTTGGTATTAGGATCATAGTTCTTTGCACACTCCACTAGGAGTTCATTGCATTAAATAGTTGAGGGAAAGCCAGCTGCGTGATAGAGGCCACTCTTCATTGTGCTAACTGTTATGCTCGAAGGTAGACGATCTTTAGTTCCGAACATCCTTCTCTTTAATCTCTTCATATCTAGGTGCTCCATATTTGTATCTTCAACTTTCCTCCACTTAGAAACCATTGAAGACTCAGAATAAAATCCTTTGGATAGTTTCCTTATCAGCGATGTCCTTGCTGCTCTCCCTTTACCTTGCACCATATCCCTTCGTGAAGCTTGAAGTTAGTAGTCTTTAAGAGACTTAGACATAATATTAAATTTCAGACTTTAGGTCCTTGATTTAATCCTTGAATTCAATGCAATGACTTAGAAATTTTATCCATAGAAGATTACAAATAGAACATGGAGGTGGATTAGAACCTTAGGACAATGAAAATGATTAAGCTTAGCCTTTAAAATGATAAAATCAGACCCTAAAAAAAATTGGTTTTTTTTTTAAGGACAACTCATAGCATGTCTGAAGACAAGTTAAAATCAGTCCTAACACCTTGTTGAATTCATAATAAATCATGATCGATGGTTGTTAGTGTGAATTATCAACCAAAATGCAAACCAATTATGACAATAAACCTACTTTTTCCATAATGTCAAATCAGATTGTCTGAGGACAAGTCTGAAACTTACCTTCTCCGGAAGAATTTAGCCCTCAAACTAGGTGATCCTTGCACAAAAATACCTTCCAAAGACTAAGCAACGGCCCCCTTAAAGATTGGGTCAGTTAATAAATTATGAGAATTTTCTTCAAAATCGCCCCTGTTTTCTAGTGCTTTCAGATTTTAGTCTGATGACACTTTTGTTTCAGACCTCCAATAGTTTCAAAATGGGTGCAAAATCATTCTAAAATGGTCTGCAATAAACTCCAATCATGTTTGACAACATAGGATAAACCCAGAATTTTATAAAAAGAATTGAGCTTCAAGGGGGAGTTTTCAGATTTTGGTCTGCAACTTACGATTTTCAGTCTCTTGGTGCTTCAAATCAGTCTTAAAAATTGTGTTTTTACCATGCAATCGATCTGCAAACAATTTTGGAAGGGTTTGAGGGCTTGGGGATTTTATATGAAATTTTCATGAAAATCGCCCCTTATGGAAAAATCTTCAGATTTGGTCTGAAAACACTCACCTATCAGAACCTTTATGCCTTCAAATTGGACACAAAAAAATGATAAAATCAGGATTTGCTTCCCATATAGCCTGCAATCAGTTTTGACAAGGTTTGGTGGTTGAGAAATTTTCTAAAAATTTCTTGCCACCTTGGGAAAATCTTCAGACTTAAATCTGAACATGCTTGGATTTCATCTGACCTTGTGGATTAGAAGCTAAAAACTCTGATTTTGTATCAGCACTAAAACCATATCAGATTTGTTGTCCAAAGTTGGTGCCCTTCTTCATCCCAAAAATTCAACTCTCAGCCTTCTTGGCCTTCGACGACTTTTTTTATTCAGCCTTCAAGCGTTTTGAATCCACCACCTTTAATTGCTTAGTCAATCCCATGTTCTTTCTCATGGCTGTAGCTTGTCTTTCTAAAGTAGTTTTTGGCTGAGTTTTCACCCTCACAAGCAATGTGGGATAAAAGCTTGCTAACTTGAAGTTTGTGTAAAATTTTATTTCCCTTTATTTAATTAAGTTTTTAATTTTATTTGCCTTTAAGGGAAAATCAATCCAGCTTGGATTGCAAATATTTTATTGAGTCCACCTTTTACCCTCCCCAAAAGGGGAAATTCGGATTCCATAAGGAATATTCCTAGTTATTTCCCTTCATCCGAGTGGGGAAATTTGACCCATGTAGGGATAAATTGCCCAACACTTAGAATATTTTTTGCTCATCCTTAAGTATCCTCAAGGGAAAATGGACCCATGATGTTTGGATGCATTGTTGGGATATTCTTGACTTTGGGACCTAAAATTTGTCGAAGTGTAAGCCCAAGGGGAGAATCACCCTGCATCTAGACTCTTCACTTTGTTCCATGTCCTTAGTATCCATATGGGGAAATTGACCCATGTTTGAATTAATTGCCCAACACTTAGAACTTTTATTGGAAATGTCTTATTAAGTGGGGAAACTCATGCCATGACCAGATTTTAACCATTTAAAGTGGGGAAATTCATGCTATGTCCGGATTTTATGCATTTTTATAAAGAAAATTTGATTTTCCTTAGGATTTTGACCATTTTAAGTATGAAAAAACAATTTCCTTCTCGATTTAAGGTCCTTATGCATAAAATATGCCTTTAAAATGTATTTTGGACTATTTGATTAGTCAAAATACTAATGCTCTTAGGATCTTTGGCTCAACCTACTACAACTAAACTCCAAAGGACTTTAAGTTTAAAACTCCCACTTTAAAATCACAACTTAACAACTTGATTACTTAACCACTCCCCAATCCCTTTTAAGCTCTGAACTGCCAACTTCACTGCCAAAATCTAACGACTGCAAGAAAAAAGAGGGGATCCCCATTTGCAATAGGGTGATGGTGTGAATAGGTTACAACAAGACTAAATTGATCCAAATTTACTATTTATGGGCCAAAACTTAAAAGGTCATACCCTCACCATGCAAAATCATTTTGAGCCCCTTCTTTTCCATTTCACACATTCTTTTATCCCCTATCAGTGGCGTAGCATTTACCAATTCAACTTGCATCAGGAACTATAGATTCAATGGTATCTAAACTTCAACCTAGACAAGCTTCATAGATTGATTTATGCTTCATGGATGATCCAGTTAGAGGGTTATCTTAAAAGTGAGGGACTATGGGTGCACAACACGTAAGATAATCTACCCCCGAAGGACATAGTTAAGCTGAAGATCAGGGAAAAACAATACAAGGAAAGAATCCATGAATTATCACACTACTGTGGATGATATATTTCACTACCACTGAATCAAAGTGATTGATCCTACCAAATTATAGGACAGGTTAAAAGGGCTTTTTTTTATCAACAACACTTCCCAAATCAATTGATTAAAAATAGTAATTTGGACAATCAAGCTTTGGAATTTTGGTTATCTTGAAGGGTTTCTTTTGCAATTCAACAGAATGTACAATAAGATTAGGGTCGTAGGAGGGAAAGACATGAAGGATTCAGAATATGTGAGTATTCTTCTAAATAGTCTCTCATCTGATTGTGAAAGCTCTGTCTACATCTCTTTATTGAAAAATATAGTTATCGTTCATTTGAGGAAGTATGTCAAACTCTCAACCAGTTTTAGGCCTCCTCGTGAATGATATTAACAAAATATCTTTGGCACTAGAATGTGAGAAACATAATATTTGGAGGGAGGAGGAAGGCTCCTTACCTCCTCTGCGAGTGCTATTCAGAGCCATGTTTTGTACTGGTTTTAGTTCTTAATTTTTTGAATGTCTCCATATTTTGAAAATTCCCTTTTTAAAATATAAATCTGCTGTCTCTAAATTATTCTTTTTATTTTTTATTCTGTTTCTGTTTTATGCCTTCAGAAAGTCCATTTGATGAAATTGATATACAAATATATTTATGTATTGCTGCAGAAAAATTCCTCGAGATCTAATGGGGGCATCTTTATCCAGGGCTGGTTTATCCATAATTGCAGCAGTTTGTATGATATTTCTCTTTGGAATGGTAATAAAATCTTGTGCATCATGTTACTGGAGTACTTTCGTTACTTGACTTACGTGACTGATTTTCAGAGTGCATAACTATTTAGTCATTAGTGGTAATTGTTTGGTAACTATACCTTTCATAGTATTAAATCAAAAGGCATGCCACATTTAGTTGTTTTTTGGGTTGCTTTATGTGTGAGATTTTATGGATTTTACTGCATGCTTTCATCATATTTTGTCCAGTTTTTATTTGGGTTATGTTTCCAGTAGGCAGTGTATTTATCCGTTTGCGTGTTGATAGCAAACCATTTTAGTTGTATTATTATCTGAGAGGCATGGGAAAAGAATGTGTTGCCAGTGTTGCCTATTTTTTTTACATCAGAACAATGTTTAATTTAACTTTATCTTTTATATTTTCAGGAATTGAACAATTACTTGTCAGTTAGTACTACAACGAATGTTATTGTTGATAGAAGTCAGGATGGAGAACATTTACGAATTGATTTCAATATAAGGTATATTGAAGTCTAAGAAAACTTGAGGTTCACTTGAAGTGTGTTAATATTTATTTATATCTATTGGTGAAATTAAAGTGTATAAGGCTTTTCCCCCTTCTTGTTATTTGTTTTTCCTTTATCTGCTATGCAAAGCATCTTGGTCTTGCATACCACGCCATCATCTTTTTAACGAAGTTATTCTATTGCCTATATTTTTTTTTAAATATTTTTCGTAAGTAGATTTTCGTAAATAGATCATCTTTTTTATAATTTGCTTAGATACTTGCTTTTTGTTAATTATGTTGTACGTAATGTGAATACTTGAAGGTGAACGCTGCAGAAATATGTACTGTTTTTTCCAGCTTGCTTTTATATCATATCATTAACTATGTCTGGTATATTGTGTAGGAATAGATAGCTTTCTCTAATGCAAATGATTTATCTAAAATTAAACATTCAGTATAATACTGCCTAATAATTTTTGTTAGAATCTTTGTCTTTGTTCTCAAGAGAATGCATGTGTAGATTTCTTGGACCATTGAAACATAATTTTGATCCATGTCTTAAAACTACACGTCACATTAAAGTGAGAATGATTTAGCCATTATATATTCTCCTTATGATAGAATGCCATAGATTAACCGTCTTGAAAAGTTAGAAGGGTGAATATAGATTTTTCTATGGTCTGCCACTTATGCTTGTGATGCCTTATGTTCCATATTTGCATGCTGCTTATTTAGTTCTAATCTTCATGATCTGCAATTAAAATTTTTCAAGAAATAGTTATGTTAACACGTAGAAGTATCTTACTTTTTTCAACCTCCGATTTATAATTTTTTATTTGTTTCGGTGATTGCTGTTGCAGTTTTCTAGCTTTGCCATGCGAGTTTGCTTCAGTTGATGTGAGCGATGTTTTAGGCACGGTAAGTCATTTTCTATTCCATTGTCTGATTATTTAAACCAGGTTAGATTGACAGTTTATTTTCTTACATTCCTTCCACAGTCTTGATTCCGTTTTTCAAAGGTAAATAATATTTATTTATGACAGGGAAGTGCTTATTTATGGTACCCCCATACATTATAACTACAAGACAGCATAGATCCTAGAGATCCATCTTGTGAGCAATTAACAGACTCATGACATAAAGCTGTTTCCTTGAGCCGAACATTTTTCATAATGGGATGGCAAATTTGCTCACAGAGTATACAATCTCTTAATGTTGCTTGGGTTAATACCAACATGGAGGCTGAATCAGTTGTGGTGGTTCGCTTGACGAGGATGAGTTAATGTTTATTTAACAGTTTTAACCGTACATATTCCTTTAATTAAGTACCCAGCATCAAAACAAGAAAGTCTCTTACCCTAGAGGAGCTTGATGCCTTGCAACTGGCTGAAGATCAAAATGTACCTTAGAAAAACAGGAAAACTGAAAACTTTTAACAAAACAGTTTGGAGGGAAATACAAAACATACTAAGAAGTCCAATATTTACATTTCAACCAAAAGTCTGAATGATTATACACTTTTTGCAACTCTGTTGGAAGCAGAGAGACTTCATATACCCTGCAAACCTTTTGAGGCTCTTGGAAAAGATCCCTCTTCAAAGCAGATGCTTGACATATTCAAGTATGGAAATTTTCAATGCAACTCTTATAAATTTATATTGAATGCGAGATGGATGGAGTTGACAGTAAATGGAATTGAATGCTTCTCAAAGAAGAAAATCAATTCCAGCAGAGCAGAGGTAATCCTAATTGAAGAAACCTGAATCAGCAACTTGGGGGAGATCAGCAAGTGTATGCATGTAAGTAAGAAATTGTAAGAACCCCAAATCGGTCCTTAACTGCTGCAGACGTTTATCTCAATTTTTTAGTTGAAAGTTTATGAATTTTTTGGAGTTTCAAGGGTTTTAGAAATAAAAAGCAAATATGCAATAATCTGAAATTCTGAAACTATTCAATTAACTGCTGCAACTTCTATTTTTTTTTCCAAATGAAATACAAAAGAAAATAAAGACAATCTTTTATTGGAAAATGATTAACAAAGGCAACTACGAAATGCATAAAAAACCTGGGAGAATACACCAGCTACTGTAGGAACTTATTTATTTCAACTCTACAATGTTGTGGCTATAAATCAAGAAGAGGATAATGGCTGTGACTTATTCCTCCATAAAACTGCAATTAAATACTATCTTCTTCTTCCTATTGCTGAAATTAATACTACTAAAGCACAAATAAAGTCTCTAGATGAAACTCTATGAAATTCCAAATTCACTGGATATTTCACTAGCTCAAATGGATACACATAGAAGAACTATGTTCTTCAATGGAAAAACATAAATAGGCTTTCCAACCCTGGATGTTAAGGACCGATCAAGCATAAAACAATGGATGTTCTCTTTCTTCTCCCATCAAGCATAAATAGGCTTTCCAACCCTAAATCACAATTCCTTGGAATGTTGCGATTTCTTTTTTTAAGGCATTAAAAATATAATCATTAAATAAATTTAATAATTTAGACTTAGGAAAATGTGCCAATAAATTAATACATTAATTTGGCCTCCTTCATGATACTTAGACCCATCACTTAAGTGATTTAATATAAAATCAATTTACAACTTAATATTAAATCCTTTGCCATTTAATTAATATCTCTCAAAAATGTGAATCTGACTTAACCGTCTAAAACTGGAGTTGGCATAATAATTTCTCATGTGATCAAATAATATTTTTAAAAATAGCAAGAGTCCACCTCTATGACTCTAAAAGTTGCTAAAAATAGCAAAACTCAAACAAACAGAGTCTGGAACCTCTTTATACCAAATCAAGGGTACTGAGCTCTGCAAAAGTTGAACCATCAGATCAGTATATCTCCTATGTGCACAAATTGACCCTCTATCCGTGTCTACTAGCCTACAAGGGTCCAATGATAGGCTAATCAATAGCTAGAATGATGTCTTTAGCTAGAAGGGGACATCACAGTCCGCCCTTCTGAAAATTGCTTGTCCTCAAGCAATCTCATCTTTGGATGCTGTAAAATCTCCTCGCTCTCCCAAATGGCATCCTCAATCGGCATGTCCTTCCATTTCACCAAGTACTCCCTAATGATACGCCTCCTCAACTTCCTTTCCCTCAACTCAATGATAGCTTCTGGCACTAAAACCAACTTCCCCTCATCATCCAAGGGTGGAAGCACTCTAGAAGGAACAATTTGGTGTCCTAATGCCTTTTTGAGATGTGACACATGAAAAACATTATGGACTCTGCTCTCTGCCGGCAAATCCAACTCATAAGCCACCTCACCGACTCTCCTGATCACCTTGAAAGGCCCATAGACCGTGGCTTAAGTTTCTCGGCACCACTCTTTTTAAGAGTGGACTGGCGGTAAGGTTGCAACATCAAGTATACCATATCCCCTACCTCAAAGGTTCGTTCAGCCCTCTTCTGATTTGCATACTGCTTTTGTTGATTCTATGCCTTTGCAATATTTTTCTTAAGAGCCTTCACAATGTCTTGACTCTCCTATCACAAATCTTTAGCACTAGGCACTCTACTATCACTCAGCAACAAATCCATTAAATTGGGTGCCTCGTACCCATATAATGCTATGAAAGGTGACATCTGGATAGACATGTGATAAGTGGAATTGTAGCAATATTCACATAGATAAATCTACTTAACCCAAGCCTTCTACTGCCCTGCTATGTAGTTTCTGAGGTATCCCTTCACCCATTTATTGACTATCTCAGTCTGTCCATTTGTTTGGGGATGGTAACTAGTACTCGGAGTGAGCTATGTCCCGCACAATCTGAATAACTCCTGCCAAAAGTGACTCATAAACCCGCTGTCCCTGTCACTGACTATGTTCCGGGGTAAGCCATGCAACCTGAATACCTCCCGAAATAACAACTCTACCACCTGCATAGCACTATATGTAGCGATGATCAGAAAAAAGTGGGCAAACTTCGTAAGCCGATCAACAACAACATATATGCAATCTCTGCCCTGAGCTCTCGACAATTTTGTGATGAAGTCCATAGACAAGCATTCCCACTTCCTCTCAGGAATAGAAAGTGGTTGTAAGAAACCAGCTGGGTAAGAGTGTTCCTGCTTATTCTACTGGCAGGTGGGACACTCTCTAACATACTGCAACACCTCAACTTTGAGCTCTTTCCAAGAAAAGAACTCTCTAATCTATTGGTAAGTTTTGTAGAAACTAGGATGTCCTGCCATAGGCGAATCATGATAAGTCGTCAACACCATCCTCCTCACCTATGATCTTGAAACCAAATAAATGCGCCCTTTGTAAATGATAAACTCATTCACAAGGGTACAGTCACTATCCTGAATGGCTCCATCTATAAATCCTGATGCCTATGTATCCTTTGCATATTCTACAAGGATCAATTGTTTCCGATCCTCAGATATGTTTGTCATCATGCTCAAATGAGGTTTGCATGACAAGGCGTCTGCTACAACATTTTGTGTTCCCTTGAAATAGGTAATGTCGAAATCATATGACTGTAATTTACTTACCCATTTATGTTGCCTGTCATTAAGATCTCGCTGCCCCAGGAAATGCTTCAGGCTGTTGTGGTCTATTTTTATGCAAAATTTGCTACTCACTAGGCACTGGCTGAATTTGGCCAAAGCATGCATTATGGCCAACATTTCCTTATCATAAATACTAAAGCTCCTCTCAAGTCCCTTGAGCTTCCTACTCTCATACACAATCAGGTGCTTGTCCTGCATAAGCACCACTCCAACACCCTCCCCAGATGCATCACAATGTAGCTCAAATGGTTTGCTGAAATCTACTAAAGCTAACACTGAGCAAGAAGTCATCAACTCCTTAAATTTATCAAAACACTCCTATGCCTCAGGAGTCCACAAGAAAGCCCCTTTTCTCATCAAGTCTGTTAAGGGTGCTGCGTGCATGGAATATTTGTTGACATATCTCCTGTAGAACCCACACAAACCCAAAAATCCCCTCAACTATGTAAGGTTCATTGGAGTAGGCCACTCAACAATAGCACAAATCTTTTTGGAATCCATGCGTACACCTTGTGCACTGATAATGTGATCCAAATACAATAACTCTGATAATCCCATATCACATTTTGACTCCTTTGCATACAAGGACCCTTTGCTCAAAATGCTCAACACTGTATCCAAGTGCTGCAAGTGCTCATCCCATGTTTTATCGTAAACAAGGATATCATCAATGAAAACCAAAATGAATTTCCTCAACCAAGGCTGGAAGACCCTATTCATTGTGGACTGGAAAGTAGCTGGAGCATTAGTTAGCCCAAATGGCATAACTACAAACTCGAAGTGGCCACAATGACATATGAATGTTGTCTTCTCTGCATCCTGCTCCCTAACTCAGATTTGATGATATCCCGATCTCAAATTGATCTTGAAAAAGAAGCAAGCACCATGAAGCTCATCTATTAATTCGTCTATCCGAAGAATGGGGTACTTGTTCTTTATTGTTTTTTTGTTCAAGATCTTGTAATCAATGCACATCCTCAATGTGTCATCCTTCTTCTTCACTAGTACCACTAAAAAAGAAAAAGGTGATTTACTTGGTCTAATATGGCCCATAGCCAGTAACTCCTTGATGGTCCTTTCTATTTCATCCTTCAATCTTTTTGGATGCCTGTATGGTGTAATCATAATGGGTTTGGCACCCTCCTCCAACTCAATGATGTGCTCAATACCTCTATCAGGAGGACTACCTAGTGGAATGTCACTGAACACCTTACTATGCTTGATTCTCAGTGCTTGTATGTTTGTATGATGCTCTGAATGTTGCTGCCCTTGTGATGGCATCGAAGTGCAATAGGCTACCCACTCAACCTAGTCAAATCTCAACAAGCTCCCCATGCGTCTACAAATCATCCTAAACTTAGTGTCATAGATGGCCTTAAGTATATGTGTCTTTCCATCCAACTGGAACTTCATCTCCATGTCTCTTAGATCGAGGGCAAACACTCCAATGTCATGCAACCAAGTCATACCAAGTATTAGATTTGTGTCACCCATGTTTACAGCATAAAAATCAGCTTTGAAGTCAAAGTTATTAATCCTCAAGGGAAGACCTGTAATCTTTCTATCACATTTGAGGATGTAGCCATCAGCTAACCTCACTCTCAGACCCTCAAATTGTTATGTCCGAATCCCGCGCCTCTCAACCAACCGAGAATTGATAAAATTTTGAGTGACACTTGTATCGAGTAAGGTGATAACTCACTGCCCTGTCAACACTCCTCTCATTCTGAATGATCCCTCTTACTGTACACTGGTGAGACGGGCCTCCTTAAGTCTGCTCTCAATCCTTTTATCACCGGTAGTCATTTGGTTCAACTTCTCATCATGTGTGCTTTCCTTTTCTTCATTTGATTCCTCATAATAAGCCCACATAACCCTATTTGCTTTGCCCTTGGGTCTTAAAGGATAATCATGGTTCATGTCATAAGGTCCTTTGCAATGGAAACATAATTTCTTCTTACGCAAATCATTAAATGTTTCCCTGTCAAGTGGTGCAAAAGATTTCTCTTTATTTTCATTTTTAAATTCAATTCTCTCTAGTTTCTTAAAGAATGGTTTACTTCTCGTGCTGGAGGAAGTTGCCTTGGACTGAAATTTATTTACTGGAGCTGCATGCTCCATACTCCTGGCTTTCTTCATAGCATCCTTCAGCGTGAAGGGATCAAAAGCCTTTACCCAACCTCTCAATGGTTTGATTAAGCCTTCAATAAATAATACCATCAACCTCTCTGATATATCTAGCACCATAACTGAGGACTGCTGAAACTCATTAATGAAATGCTCTAAACTCCCTATCTACTTGAGCTGTGCCAAGTCTCTGAAGTAGAATTCTGAATCTTTCTTATCAAACCTCTCAACCAATCTATCCACGAAGTCCTGGTAAGAAGTCACTTGATTATGCTGAAGAGTGATCAACCCATGATACCACCAATTGTGTACTACTCCCTCCAAATGTAAAGTGGCATATTTTATTGCCTCAATTTCTGTCATAGGCCTCAATGCTAGAAAAGTATCAAGCTTGTGGATCCAAGTTTGCATTGTCAATCTACCACTACTATCAAAAGTGGACAAAGTAAGCTTGCCTGTAGCATGCTTCAACTCATTATTCTGTCCACTAGGTCTTGTTGTGACCAATCTTTCACACATCACCCATTTCAAATGGGACCCCTTCTCTTTTCACTCGTTGGGCCCTTTTGGGTCTGGTCTCAGTAACTTTGGCTCTTATCCCTTAGGTTCCCTCTTTGTTTCCATTTGAGGAGTGGCAAGTTTTGACTTGGTTTTGAGTTAAGCCACCCAAGACGCGCTGGCACACAACTATAGCATGGTCATCGAATGATAAATAAATCCACTATTGGCCTCAAAAGAGACAATCACAGGTGTTGGGGAGGCTCAGGAATTCAAGGTCATTCACTGGGAGAAGATTGTGAGTACACATTGCAGTGAGTAAAGGAGTACTGAAAATGAAAAGGTCGGCCTATGCATATAAGGTGCTCAATCTACTTAATCAAGAAGAAAATTCAAGAATGAGTAGAGTCCATAGTCACCCCCTAAAACAAGCCCAGTGCGTCTTCCTCAATGCCAAGGGTGAGAATGGAAGAAAATTTGAAAGGGAACTCATGAGTTGTGTGATGAAAGAATGAGGCTATTTGTCAAGGAAAGAGGAGATAAAGCCAACACAAAGTGAGCCTTGTAAAGTATGGAGTCTTCAATGTTTAGAATCCACAACTACTCCCAAATTGTGCCCTCGTGAATGGCGGAGCGCGTTTCCACCCCAATCATGGAATGTGCCAAGAGAAAGGATCCTTCACCAAAGCAAGATCCCACTCCGCTTTCCTTGCGAGTGCAAATGGTATGGACTGACAAAGTATTGGAAAGGGATAAAATCCCTCACCACACTAAAATCCCGCTCGGTAGTGAAAAAAGGCACAAAATCCACTGTCGTGGAATCCCTGAAAGAGGAAAAATCCGGCACCTACCCAAATTCGCACTCGAGCACAATCAGGAGCATGAGTCAACTCGGTCAAAGGAATTCCAAGGTTTTAGAAAATCCTCCACCAAGCCAGGAATGCGCTCAAATCCATTTTAGAGCGCACTTTTTACCTACTCAAGGAATGTTGTGTGAGGAATAATCCGGGATGGAGTGAAAATCCCGCTCGAACATATATTCGGGCATAAATTAGGCCAAGTCATGGAATGGGCCAAGAGGAAAGATCTACATGCCTTCCCAAATCCCGCCCAAGGGTAATCATGGGCACACTCTCAAGCAAGTCACGAAATTGTTCCAAAGGACTAAAATTCGTAACTCCTCCAAATTGCACTTCATCACATTCTAAGGTGGTTCAAGGAAATTTTCAAATAAAGATCCGTTGTGGATTCCTAAGCGCACTCCAAAACGAAGTAAGAATACTCCTTGTGAGGAAAAATTGGAGAAATGCCCAAGTGGTGACAAGCACACACAAAAAAAAAGAAAACTCATTTCGGATTCAAAAGGAAAATTAAATATTAAATTTTAAATTTAATAGTTAATTAATCGGCAAATTTGTGAAAGTTCAAGGTCCAATTTTGGAAATTCTAGTTGAAGGCCAATTAGATTTTAAACCTTGCGATTCAAAAATAAATCGATTTGAAGCACGATTTCCAAAATTGAAACAATAAAGTTTTTTTTTAATTCTAAATTTTAATTTTAAAATTGATTAAATATTTATTTTTTATTAATATTTAATTAATCTTCAAAAATAAATAAAAAACAAAATTGGAAAATAAAACTTGAATTAAATCGATTTTGGATTTAAATGAAAAAATTAATTGAATATTGATTTTTATTTTTTTAATTAAAACAAAAATCGATAAAATAAAAAGCAATAAAAATGAAAATTTGAAATTGCATTAAAAAATATTTTTTGATTTTATGTTTTAAAATGTGAAATTGATCAAATATTGATTTCATTAATATTTAATTAATTAACTTCAGAAAAACAAAAATAAAAAAAATAAAAAATTGGAAAATCGGGGAATGGATAAAACTTCTTCATGAAGACAAAGCACTCAAATTGGCAGATTCTAAAAAGCGAGAAGAAAAACTTAGACAAGTGGCAGAGAATCTCTTCAAAATTGGAATCTTGGGAGACAAATAAAGCAGTTTTCCAAATTAGCCCGCAGTCTTTAAAGCAGCTTTTCAAGCTTTGCAACTCTATAAGAGAAGACCACTCTTATTTCATTCTCACACAAATCGAGAAGAGCAAACTTGAGGGTATTCTTAAGAGGAGAGAGAAAATTGTTCTTTTTGAAAGATGTGAAGTTTTTGGGTAAAGAAAAGGATTATTTCTTGGAGAGTGAAGAAATTTGTAAAATTTTCAAATTTTTTTCAGTAAGTTGATAAGAGGCATGAATCTCCATGAGGAGAGAGAAAATTCAATGTTGAGCAAGATGGAAAAATTTTGGCAAATTTCTAAATTTTGGGAAGAAATGCTTTTTTCATGCTCTTATAAGTTTATTTCTATTTTGCAGATGGTGGAGCCTAGAGGGACAAGCGTAAGCAAGAGGCAATTGATCAAGAATGAACAGAGGGAATTCTACCTAGAGTCCAAAATTGTCTCGAAGTGGATTGAAGTGAAGGACACAAATCTTGGATGCCTAGATCTGAGCGAGTTCCAAAGGAGGATGTTTAGCTACAAAGATCATCACCCGACACACCTGGCTGCCTAGATTGTGAACGGCAGAATTGTAGCTGCAGCTAGATTCCCTCTCACCTTTCAACATGCTAAGTTGATCATGAAATGTGCAAAACATTACCAGTCCAGTGATAGAATGATTAAGGACTCAGATGGGAATATCATTGCAGATCTCTCCCCGCCAGCTATCAGTGAAGCATTTGGGATCCCTTCATCTCAGAGGTTGGTCTCGAAGACAAAGGAGCAGGGGCACAAAGTTTACACAGCTGGAGTTCAACACCGTGAGGAGATCATCAACAACAAATGGATGAGGAGGAATAAATCCCACTACTCCAAGTTGTCCAAGGAGCTTGTGTGGCTGGATTTCCACTGGGAATACAGTGATCTAATAATGGTGCTCAACAAGATATTTGGCTTACCCCACTCCTACCTATTCGAGACATGGATGTGGTACTTTGTTCAAAAGGTAGTAGAGGAGTTCAATCACATCGATTGGGCTGGGTTGATTAGTGACAACCTCAATGAGCAGCTAAGGAATTTGGAGCATACAAAGAAGTTCTTCATGAGCTCACATGTGATATATCTACTAGCTCGAAACACGAGCTATGAAGGATTGAGGTACAAGGGAGCCCTCAGGAGTGGAAATCCAAGGTTAAGGGTCCACGACTGTTATCCACAACTGCATCTACAAGCCATAGATGGCTACACCCGAGTGAATGATGTGTTTGCAATGCGCATCGTGAGGACCTTGTAGAAGGGATTGCATATGAGATTGTCTTCTAAGGCAATGAAGTTGGTGGAAGAATTTAGAGCATGGTTCATTCAATTTCCCACCTCCTATATCAAATTGTAGGGATTTTTTGAGCAGTCATTCAAACTTCTGAGATAGCCTACTGATAAAATGATCCTCTTGGAAGTCACCGGACAGTTGACGACGTGTGACAAAGTCCTGAAGAAGAAGACTTTTAACACCTCTTGCAATCATTGTGGGAAACCAGGTCATAGAACAAGTGATTGCAAGAATACACCGGTAAAGCCAAACACCAGTTACTGCAAAAACTATTGCAAGTATGGTCACAAGACCAATGAATGTTGGTCAAGCCCCACAACTATGTCTAGTGGAAGAAGGGGAAGCTTCAAGGGCTACTGCTATGTATGCAATAAGTTTGGACACAAAGCTAATGAATGCAGATCAAAGGCAATGGCATTCAGATCCCCAAGACTAGTATTCAGCAAGAGAAACAACAACCGGAGCACAACCAATTGTGCAAACTGTGGGACGCATAGTCACAATGACTCCTGGTGCAAATCACCCAACAATAGAAGGATGAATCCATGGAAGGCAACCGGGATAGTCTGTTACTCCTGCAACAAAGTAGGACACCTAGCGAAAGAGTGCAGGAACCGGTCAATGAGCAAAAGGAAAGAATTGGTCAAACCAGTAGAGAAGCCCTCATCCTCAAATGAGAAGATCAATAAGGAAGAGAAGACTAAGAAAACAGTCAGGCGGATTTGGTTCAAAAAAGAATCAAAGAGCTCCGCTGAGGAGAAGATAGAGGAAAGATCATCATCGGCAGATGGTGATATCTCTTCAGCTAACTGAGCCTACAGGGCTTAGAGGGAACCGGTAGACCATCTATCGTTCCCGGTAGAACTGGTGAGAACCTGACTCACTCAGTCTACAAGGATAACTAGATAGGTAAGCAGTGATCAATCGGGGATTGCCAAACCGAAAAAGCCGGATCACTGGTTGGCAAAAATGGAAAGAAAAGTTAGGTAAGGCATTTAATGTTGTAGTCGTTTAACAATAGTTACCATTTGGTAATTATCGTTATGCCCTAACTCTATAAAAGAAAGGAGAATTACTCACTACTTTTACTTTGCGATCTTTGTGATTAACAAATTTTTATGCTGAGTAATATTCTTGCGCTTTGATCATCGTGAGCTATTGTCTATAAGACCGATCAAGCTTCTTTTTGTTAACTGATTGTTAGCAATGACATCTTCGTCCTCTTCAGTGAAGTTGATCAAGGGAAATCAAGCGGACCAACCTGAATATGATATTGTGGCAGTTCAAAATAGGGAAAACAACATGGTTGGTGTGCTGTCGTCTGTGCCAAACAGAGTCCTCTTGATCGAAGACGTCACGACGTTCATTCACTCCAAACAGGAAGAATTGGGTGAAACTTATATTCAAAGCGAGTACCTCGAGTTATGTGAAGAAGGGAGACTTCCTGATAAGTATGCAAAGCTGGTATCATCTGGACTTATCAATGGAGTATGCTACCCGACCATCTTCCAGGAAGACTGCATTCGAATGGTTCTAAGTCATCTTCATGAACTAGGTTTTTGACTCAATAAAGGTTTATGCAATCCAATCACTAAAGAAGATTTGCATAGAGTGACCGGATACAGTGACTGAGGGGAAGCACTAATCCTAAGGACTATCTCCAATGTCATCGTCACTAAACTAACAAAGTCAAGATCTGATGGTCGACTTATGACCGTGAACGACATTAAGGATGATGGAGCCCGCTTTGCATCTGCTGTGATTGGCTACAAAGTTTACCAGTCAAAAAATCTAAAAAGCATACCAAGTGGAGCAATTCATGCCACACACCAAATAATGCACGACAATGCTCAATACAACATCTGTGCGATGCTTCGAGGTCAAATCTTTGAAAACATGAAGAAGCTCGGAGTTGTCAAGAAGAAATCCATGAAGTATGGAACCCTACTGGTATGTCTGTACTTCTACTATTTAAATTTCTTCCCGAGAATCGAAAAAGTGACTTGGGGAACCGATAGACCGGTCATGCATCAAATCAGTGAAATGGCCAACCAACTGGGAAACCAGTTAGGTAGAGTAATGACTGAACACTTTGAGGCATTTCAACTACAAATGCATACAAGAGAGAGGGTTTCGTCAACCATTGTTGACGAATACAAAGATGACATATGCTTTCTGGTTACCACTAATAACTACATAATTCAAGCCGTGGAACCGAGAACCATGTACGCTCCTAACCTAGGCTACGAGATCACCTCAAAGGCTGCTAAGGCATATGCAGATGCCTTGACCGAGGCGGATCTAGATCTCGGTGCTTACCGGTTTGGTACCCACAAAGAGATCCAGGAGAATCTGAAGAAAAGGGCACCAATCAAGAATGTGTATGTCAAAAGGACGCCCACGCCAAAGAAGAAATTTGAGGAATGGGTTCAGTAAGTAGAAGATATCAGTTTACAAATGAAGAAGACAGGAGAAAGATTGGAGAAGCGGTAGTGCATTGCATTCATAAGTATAATCTACATCCTATCAAACTTCACAGGATCGTACTAGAGGATCTCCTACAAATTCTTGAAGCTAGATGGAAAGCTTCAATGGACAGAGAAAAGGAGCTGAGGATACGAGCTCTACTAGAGGTTCAAAACCACCTCACTCTGGAAGAAGCCACTGAACAAGCTGAACTGCATCAGCAAGATTTCCTGACAAAGAGGAGGATAAGTTAGATGCTTATAGGTGAAGCCAACAAGGTTCATAAGGAAGGAGTAGCCATATGGACCAAACTTCTTCAAACCCAGCAGCAAGCAGAGGAAGCATACCAAAGGACCATAGTTCCACCGGTCCCTGACACCGGTAAAGGAAAAGGAGTGCTTGGAGCTGAAGCACCGGTCAAGGAGAAGAATCCTTTAGAACCAGTAACTATAGATATCACTAATGAACAAGGCAGTGATCCAGCTCGTCCAACTGTTCTAACTTCTCCGAAAAAAGGTAAGCCTCGAACTATGACTGTAGATGAAATAGTTGATGAGGTGATGGATTTTGGAATAATAGATAATGCCGCTAAATGGTATAGTGTGCTAGGAGAAGAGGAAAAACAGTCAGTTATAATAGCCATAGTGGAAACTTTTATGGACTACAACAGAACTCCACAGGACTATAGGTCCAAGTTTCCCCCAGAATTAAATTCTAGGCTTCAGAACAAATGGAGAACCAGTCTAGGCACAAACACTACAATCAATAAGGAGACACTGTCTAAAGTCAGACCCGATCTCAGTGAAGAAAGAATCAAGCTTCTATTAGAAGAAGCATCAATGAAGTTGGATACCAAGTGTAGAGTTGCCAAGATTCTAAATGGATTTGAAAACGAAGTCTATAAAGAGACTTTAGACTTCTGGCAACAGTACAATTTCAGTGCACTAGAAAGAACAGGTCCATAGGATCATCTTGAAACTGTACAAGCACCACCGGTTCAATTCACTACTCATGAAGAACCTACAACCGATAAGGTAAATGTTCAAGCAGAGGAGTTCACATCTGGTGAACAGATAAATGTTGAATAGGTAGTTCCCCTAGTAGAACAAGAGCTAGGAAATGATATCCCTATAGGAGAATTACATTCAGCTGAAGAGTAGCACAAGGAAGAAATCCTACCAGAAGTTCAATTTCAACAAGAAAAGGATGCCCCACTTGAAGTTGAAGTGCAACCGGAAGAGGAAGCTCAAAATAAGGAAGAAGCACCTGCCAAGGAAGACCTACCTGAAGAAGAGGCGCAACTGGAAGATGCAACTCAACAAGGAGATGAAGAAAATAAGGAACAGGAACAAGAAATCCTTGTACACACTGAGCAAGCTCAACCGGAACAGGAGCCCAAGAAAAAGGAACAAGCAAATATCCCAAGCTCCTCCTCTAAAAGAAAGTTATCATTTGCTAAGGATAAAGAAGCCAAAAGGGGCAAGGCCGCCGATACAATGGTTGACATCAGCAAAATGTCAATTAGGTAGCTAAAGGAGCTAACCAAGAGAAAACAAGACATGGTCCTTACCACTGTCAAGAATATATTGTGCAACTTTGTACCTGATGCTGACATAGATGAAGATGAACCTGTGATAGATCAGTTGGAAGTCTTGGCACAAGCAATCGGTGATGACCTGACAAATCCATAAACTGTAGCTATAGATCACTATGAGAAGAAGAGAATAGAGATTCTCCACAAACAAGTTTAAGATATCAAGGTAACTCTGTCAACCAACTTAAGAGTTCTTCAACAACAGATCCAAGTTGCAGGAAGTTTGATGATAAGAACTTCCAACTTTGAAACTTTCTTGTAAGATCTCATAGAGAAGTCAACAAAGACTTCAGAAGATACTAGAGCCTTGTCTTCTCAATTTAACATCAAAAATAAGTCTGCAACAAATTTCAGCAGAGAAATGACAAGTCTAGCTCTAATTTTGAGAAAGACTGCAGAAGAGGAGAATAAGAGAATCCAAGACATTATTAGATTTCAGTTATTTCTGGCCCCAACATTTGACTCCATGCAGCAAACTGTGACTTCTACAGAAATTCCGATCAATGAAATGGATTATAAAACTGTGGAGGATATGGAGAACATCATTGTTTCTCTAAAAGAAGCCCAAAAGAACATTGAATATGTAACTAGTCAATGGGCACTGTTTCTTCATTCTGCAAAGAATATCTATAAGGATATCTTCACCAAGCTACAAATGTGAAATCCTAAGTGAAGCTTAACCCTTTGTCCTATGGAGGCAAAAAGGGGAAGAAGAAGTAGAAGAAATGGGAAGCAGAATGGGAAGCAGGACAGAGCATCTATAGGACAGAAGAGCTAAAGCCCTTGGATAGGGGAAGCAGCAATCAAGGGGAAGTCTGCAATCAGAAGAGAGAAGAACTGAAGTATACAGTACACAGGGTAGCAGTCTGATCAAGGAAAGAATAGCCACAGAACTAGAACAGAAGAAGAGCTAAAGCACTTTAACAAGGGAAGTGTGCTATAGAGAAAAGAGAAGTCTACAGAACAAGGTATAAATTGTGATAAGTGAGTATGGTTTTGAGCATGGTTTTGCCACCAATGACAAAGGGGAAGATTGTTAGCAATTTAAGTTGTCATTAGTGTAAATTACAAACACCATTCCCATAGGTAAAGGTTCACCGGTATTCCACTCACATTACTTTAATTACACCGGTAGACTAAACAAAGGAGATGCACCGGTAGACCAAGCAGAGTGCATAGTACCGGTCCTATATTATAAACAGGGATAAACCGGGTATAAGTGTATACTGGTCATAACTATATAAAGATTCGCTCTGGATTTTGCAGAACAGTTTGAGTTAAACCAGAATATGCGGAGCATCCACCGCTCAAAAGTGGAGTTAGCTTTTTAACAGGAGTTATCTTTTTAACGGATGTTTTCGAGGTAAACTCTAGATCGGAACGCAAAGCTTTTTGCTAGTTGCATGATTTAAGGTTGAGTTTACAGCCTAGCAGTTCTATGAGTTAAGGGTTTCATTAAGATGAACTCTTGTATAAATATAGGTCATAGGACGCAAGAAAGAATGTTGTTGAGAGTTATTGAATAGAGAGAGCGGAGAGGAGATATCTGCATAGAGATCACAGTCACTAGAGGTGAAAGGCAAAGAGGCAGAAAAGACTCAACAACCAAGAAAACCAGGGAAGAGATCAATAGGTATGATCTAATCAGACAATCAGTGTCAATTTAGATCATTGCTTTTATAAGGTGTGAAAGCAAATTGAAATTCCTCAATCAAGGTGAACCCTAATCCGTTCTTTGTAAAAATCCTTTAACCGAGTAACATCTTTGTTGATGTTGAAAGTCCTCTAACCAAGTAACTCCTAACAGAGTTAAGATCTTAACCGATCTTCTATCAAATCCCTTAACCGGGTAGCACCTTCACCAGTGCTTTGTAAGCTCCTACCATGGCGTCTTTACTTCTGCAGTAGTGAAGTTGTGAGCTTTATCTCACCGTGGTTTTTTCCTTCTAACCGAGGGTTTCCACATATACATCTTGTGTTGATCTATGTGTTTCTATTTATGCTTATGAATGATTGTTTATATTCTTCTTATCTTGGAAGAATAATTAAACAAGTGTTGAATTGTAATAGAAACAAGTATTTACTGATTCACCTCCCCTCTCAGTAACCGGTTAGGACTAACAGTGCTGTCACTTCTGCATCCCAGTCATCTGCCCCCATCTCAAAGTCAGCTAACTGCTCATTAGTCAAGAAAGGATCCACATGCACATCTACATCATCACCATTAGGAGGAGCAACACAATTTTTTGAATATGGATCAATCTCATCCAAGTCAAGTGCTTCATATGAAGCCTGCCCTTGCACCTTCTTTTCGTGCAATCTAAGGTTGTACCACACATAAACCAAGTCATTCAAGTGCTTCTAAGTCAACCTATTGTGCTTCTTTGTGTGTATGTTCTAAAAAACACTCCAGTTTCACTCACAACCAAAAGCACTACAGGGTTGCGATAATATTCAGATGGAAAGCTTTTGAAGATTAGGTGTTGTGGCACCATAGTCTTCCCACCACAGATCTGCAAGTATTAAAAAATCCATTTATAATGTGGTGAAGATTCTAATAAACTTAATGAGCGAAATAAATGGTATAATAAAAATAAACACATGTTCTTGGTTACCTGGTTGCAGGATGTATCTCCTACATTTACAATCAGGTGAAGAATAGCTCTGTAACTCATCAAGTAAAAGGTCTCAAAGGTCCAAATCAGCAACCAATGTCCGAATACATGTGTCCATGCCAACTTGAACCTCTACATCTTCTCTGAAAGTGTTGGAGAGGTAAAACTTGGGATTCAAGTAGTAGGCAGCAACATGAATATGTTGGTGGAGTTGTCCGTTCCACCTACGATCGATTATGTTCCATAAGGGTCTATATTTGGTCTCATTTGACCTATACAAGTGCTGAATGGCCTCTTTGGCCCTATCCATGGCCTCATTTAGATACCCCATGGGGTTTTTATCCCCATCCACTATTTGTAGAACCTTCACCAACGGTTCTGACACCTGGACATAAAAAATTATAAAAAAATCAGCAAATTGCAAATATTTCAAAATTAAACAATAAATCATCAATCAAGGTTTGAAAACTTACTTTGATGATCTCCATTAGCTTGCCAAATCTAACATCAAACGCAGCCTTCACAACCTTCTCTTCTTCAGGCTTCTTGGCATAAGGACTCTCCAACCATTTCTCACTCACAAACATTCGCTTGAGGTTGGGCAATGTGGCTAATATGCTCTGCAAGTTGAGAAAATTAGTAGCAAAGCGTGTGACCCCCGATCGCACGAGATCCTTACCATCAGTGTGCTGTCTCATAAGACTCAGGACCCATATGTGGTTGTCGATGTACTTTTTTATATTCTTTCCATCTTCAACCACCTTCTCCACCCAACTTAGTTTCCCTAGGTCCTCAAGGAGCAAGTCAGGACAATGGGCAGCACAAGGGCTGTAGTATGAATAAAGTAATATTGTATTACTTCTGGTTATGACTTGTCGGGAGGGTAGTTAGGAGCAAGGAGGTGCATCCATTGGTTTTCCCAACCAACTGACTATCTTATAAGTACTTTGATCTTTGATGTAAAACGGTTGGTTTTTGGTATCAATAAAGAATATAACATTTCCTCACCATTCTGGCATTCTGGTACTTTGGTATATTGGTATGGTATTATGGTGTTATGTTGCTTTGACATTAATTTTTAGTGTACTATTGGTACCATTGATACTAAGTTCTATTCTATATCCTTTGTCTGTATAACCATTCTACATTTTGGCATCGTTGCCTAAGTTCGAACCTGGAGGTCTTGGCTTGGGCAAGATGGAGTAATGGGAAGACCCTTCCTACCACATGTACTCATAACGAATAGTGACGGAGAAGAGGAGGAAATAACAAGGGAAGATCAAGTGACATGAGACCTGGTGTCAGCCTGGGAAGTCTCTGTTGACCAGTACATGCAAAGGGAAGCCCGAGAGAGCGGTTCCCAAGAGTGCGGTACAGGATGAGCTTTTAGTGCCACCAGTAGTGTACGATCTACTTGGACAAATCCCTCAACTATGGCATGAAATCTGGTATGCATGGAGGGGGAAAGAGAGGAGACTGGAAGGGAGAGGAGACAACAAGTACACTAGTTGGCCGAAAGGACACGGGAAGTGGGGGAGCATGATATACCAAGGAAGACAAGGAGGGATTAAAATAATTCAGGCCCCTGCTTCCAAATAAGTACCCCAAACGATGACCGGAAGAAGAAATTGAAGGAGAAGCCGCGAGGCGGATCCTAGGGCTATGCCAAGAGGAAGAGAGGCGTCGCTATTTGAGAGGCTTGGTGGATCAATCTCGGAGTACAAGCCAAACTGACGAAAAGCTTATTGAACACACAATAGAGGGTCTAGCCAAATTAGCCATTTCAGAAACCTCGAGAAGGAAGGAAGGAGGGAAGTATCCTGAAACTCTGGCATGTCAGGAACAACCACGAGGTGGGCAAGAAGAATTGCAAGGGGAAATAGAGAGTACTAGCGCGGGAGGAGGGAGCATTCCGGCAGTCCCAACAGGAAGCGCTCCCACAGGAGGAAGGGGCCCGGCAGGAAGTGCCCCGGCAGGAGGAAGTGTCCCAACAGGAAGCACCCTAGCAGGAGGAAGTGTCTTGATAGGAAGTGTCTCGGCAGGAGGAAGTGTCCTAATAGGAAGTGTCTCAGCAGGAAGCACCCCGACAGGAGGAAGCGTCCCAACAGGAAGTGTCTCGGCAGGAGGAAGCATCCCAACAAGAAGCGCTCCGGCAGGAGGGAGCGTCCCGGCAGGAGGGAAGAAAATGGCAGGAGTTAAGCAAAAACTTCCTAGATTCACTAGAGATGGGTCGGAGGACCCTACATGGCATTGTAAAACGTGCATCACCATATGGCAGGCCAATGGAGAAAATGATGCAGATCAATGGTTACAAGCCTTTTCGGCCACCCTAAGAGGGATCGCTATTGATTGGTATACAAACTTGGAGGCCAGTCAGAGAGCCACCTGGAAAGACCTCCGTACTGCATTCGAGGAGGAATTCAGACTCCTACGAGATGATGATGAGATAGTTACAAAAATCTATAACACCAGACAAGGGAAAAATGAATCAATTAGAAGTTACACAAGGAAACTCAGAGAATTGGTAGGGAAGTTGGATAACAAACTTGCGGATGGGTTGAAAAAAAGATGGTTTGTTGAAGGACTAACCCCATCCTTGAAGCAAAAAATGAAGATAGTGCCACCAGCATCTTTTAAAGAAGCATGCACTCGGGCTATGGACATAGAAAGTGAGAACAAAGCTTCCAAGGCTAAACAACAAGGAAGCGGAAGTGAAATCTCAGAAGAAAGTGGGGATGAATCTAAAACCATCCAAGCTCTGAGGAAAGACATGATGCGGCTAATGAAGGAAGTGGCAGGAAGCAAGGAGGAAAAGGAGGGTAGGGAACTCTGGTGCACAAATTGTGAGGAGGGACATACAAAAGGGAATTGTCTGCGCAAAGCCTTCTGTGACATCTGTCAGGTGTTAGGACACACAATCAAAGAATGCCCTTACAACTTGAAGGCACAGAGTGCTCAAGTATTTTTCACACAAGGAGAACAATCCACACCTCCCGTCATGCCTCCATGTAACACTAATATGGAAGCATCACCAGGAGGGTACCAGAACAATAGACGGGGAAGCAATAACAACACACCTCGGAGAGCAATCCAGTACGATTCTAAAGGAAGACCCATGATCCAATGTAGACAATGTAACCAATGGGGACACTTCGCACAAGATTTCCAGAATGGGGGAGGGGATGAAGGAATGTTGTGTAAATGGTGTGGCCTGGGAAACCATGAGGATGCAAATTGCCCTAAACAAAAGGGGGTAAACAGGCTAGACATTGCAGACTCTGAGCGGGAAGTATTGGCTCTCACAAGAATGTAGGCAAGGAAACTTGAATACCCTGACATGGCTATAGAAAGAGAAATATTTCAAGAAGCCACAAAAGACATTAGGCAGAGTATAGAGGAAAGGAGGGAAAGTACAGCTAAAACTCCAAACAAGGGGCCAGTACCGAACATCATGAAACAGGTGTTGGAAACTACCATCCCGGTAAAAATCATGGATCTGTTGGAGATGGTACCCCAACTTCGGGTGGCCATATCACAAGGAATGAGGAATCAAGAAGAAAGTTTCAGGAGGGAAGAGAAAACAAAGAAACCAGAAGAGGAAACAGGTGAGAAAAAGGATACCCTATTCACCATCGGGACAGGTAGGACACCTACAGTAGTGGAAATGGAGATAATTAGATGTAAACTATCTAACACTATTGTGGATGGAGGGTCTGGTGTGAACGTCTTACCTAAAGAGACTTGGAAGGTGCTAGGGAAACCCACACTCTAGCCACCCACATTCCAATTAGTGGGAGCAGACCAACATGGAATCAAGCCGATAGGAACCTTGGTGGGACAAAAGGTAATAATTGGTACACAAGAGTTCTCCCTTGACTTTGTGGTGATTACCTTGGAAAAGAAGGGTTACGATGCCTTGCTCAGGAGGGGTTGGCTGATTGCAACCAAGGCCACCCACAACTAGAAGAGAAACACCCTATCTATAGAGGCAGATGGGAAAAAATATGTAATAGAATTGAGAAACTAGTGTGTGAGTCAGGATCTAGCACCTGACTCAGAGGAAGAGGACCGAGAAGGAGCAGAACTAGATGATGAAGGAGTACTCCAGTTGGGAGAATGCTCTGAAGATGAAACTAGCTCCCTCAACGGGCTATTTCATTAGCAGATGGGAGACTATGAGGTCTTCTAGCCAGAATGCAATATGCTGCAAATCCAAGAAACAGAAGAAAGTTACTTGGAGGGGTATAAGGAATATAAGGAGGGTACAACAACCATCAATAAGAAGCCTGCGCACATATTTGAAGAAAAGGTGGAATACAAGGAAGCCAAATTGCAAACTATTAACCTTGGAGGAAAGGACAAACACAAGGAGATCCTAATAGGAGACGATTGGGACCCCGTACTGAAGACAGTAGCCTTCAAAATTTTCTTGGAATACAAGGATGTATTTGCATGGACATATAAGGACTTAAAAGGAGTTCCACCTAAATTGTGCGTCCATCGAATACCATTAATACCAGGTGCAAGGCCTGTGCGTAGATGACCATATCAGATGAACAGGAACTATGCGCTAAGGTGCAGGAGGAAATCACAAAGATGTTGCAAGTTGGGATCATATTTAAGGTACAAACTAGTGATTGGGTGTCCCCGATAGTCATATCTTTGAAGAAGGATGGCATGGAAATTCGGATCTGCGTAGACTTCAGGTGCTTGAATGCGGTAACTATAAAAGACCCCTTTCCTATCCCCTTTACAGATAGTATCCTTGAAGAGGTAGCTGGCCATGAAATATACTCCTTTATGGACGAGTTTTCAGGCTATAACCAAATCAGCATTGCTGAGGAGGATAAGCTGAAGACCACTTTTGTGGTGGAAGATGGGGTGTATGCCTATAATAGAATGCCATTTGGGCTATGCAATGCACCAGCCACCTTCCAAAGAATCATATTACATATTTTTCAGGGTATGTTCTGCTTGGAGAAGGAACAGGAGGAGGCATTTCAGGAACTAAAGAAGAGACTTGTAAACCCTCCGATACTCATATACCCAGATTGGGACAAAGAATTTCACGTCCATGTGGATGCTTCCAACTACGCAATAGGAGCCACCCTGACGCAAATGGGGAAGGAAGGACTAGACCATCCAGTGTACTTCACTAGCCGGCTCCTCTCCAAAGCAAAGCGGAACTACAGTACCACCGAGCGGGAGGCTCTAGGTATGGTTTATGCAGTACAAAAATTCAGACATTACTTACTGGCTATCCCCTTTAAATTTTTTGTGGATCATCAAGCACTCATGTATCTTGTGAATAAACCTATAATCCAAGGGAGAGTAAGTAGATGGCTGATCCTCTTACAAGAATTTACTTTTAAAATCATAGTTCGGCCAGGAAAAAATCATATAATTGTTGATCAATTGTCTAGAATCAAGTCCGGAGAAGCTGTAGGAAGCAGAATAAATGAGGATTTTCTTGATGCCCATTTATTTCGAATCGCTGTATTACCCAAATGGTATGAAGGGGTAGGCTAGCACCTGTCAATGACTACCTTTCCTGAGGAAATGAGTATACAAGAAAGAAGGAAAATTGCACTCAAAAGTGGGACATTCCAATTGATTGAGGGTCTGCTATACAAGAAGGGGCCAGATGGGATTTTAAGAAGATGTGTTATGGAGGAGGAGATCTCAAGAGTCCTGAGGGAGTCTCACAAAGGACTAGTAGGGGGTCATATGAGGCCGGATGCAACAGCACATAAGGTATTGTTGGCAGGTCTATGGTGGCCTATGCTGTACGCGGATGCTAGAGAATGGGTCCTGAGTTGTGATACATGTCAAAGGGTAGGGAAACCCTTGAAAAGAGACTTCATGCCACTGTTTCCTTCGCAACCACAGGAGTTGTTCGAGCGGTGGGGCCTAGACTTTGTAGGGCCTCTTCCTGTGAGCAATAACCACGGATGTAGGTACATAGTGGTGGCGACAGAGTACCTCACAAAATGGGCAAAGGCAAGAGCACTTCCAGACAACACAGCCCGGAGTACTGCCAAATTCCTTTATGAACACATAGTAACAAGGTTTGGGATACCAGTGCAACTCACAAGTGATAGGGGGGTACACTTTGTGAATGACACTATCAGGACAATGACAAGTGAGTATAGAATTTTTCACTCATTCTCCAATCCATACTACCCAAGAGCTAATGGACAAGCAGAGTCGACAAATAAAATATTAGTAACAATCCTATACAAGACTTGTGGAGTAGAAAAGGGAGATTTGGAAGAGAGATTACCAACAGTACTGTGGGCCTACAAAATGACTTACAAAGCCACCACAAGGCAAACACCATTTCACCTAATGTACGGGTAGGAGGCAATGATGCCTATGGAATTCGGGGTACCGAGTCTAAGAATAGCAGTGGAACACAGATTGGGAGATGTGGATATTCTAAAAGAAAGGCTCAGCACCCTAATAAAGCTAGATGAAAAGCGAATGATGGTCCAATGGGCAACTGGAGTGGCATAGGAAAGACGGAAATTTTGGCATGATAAGCACCTCAAGAAGATGAATTTTAGACTTGGTCAGTTGGTACTCAAGTATAATGGGAAAAATGAAATCAAACCAGTTAAGTTCAAAATACGTTGGTGGGGACCTTACAAAGTTATGGAAGTGAGAGAATAGAGCCATAAAATTATCCACATTGGATAATAATCCTATAAAGGACTTAGTAAATGGATCAAAATTAAGACCCTATACCCAGAAAAAGGAAAGTGTCCCTCTATATCACTTGGAAATAAGAGAAGGAATAAAAGAAAAAGCTAAAAAGGATGTTAAGTGGGAAATAATAGAACCAAACCCTAACAGCCAGGAAGGTTATAAAAGACTCCAACCAGGAAGCATAACTCATTCCACGTTGTACGAAGAAGAGAGGAGCATTCAGACAGAACAGAGCACCCATGCTCAGACCCAGGAAGTCATTTTCCATACACCATATGGATGGGAGGAAGGAAGACCCTTATGCCACAATGTCATACGAAGGAAGCAGAAGGAGCCATACGAACTAGACAACCAGCATACGGACAGGAGTACGGGGCCATACGAAGGAAGAGGAAGGAGCCGTATGAACTAGACAACCAGCGTACGGATAGGAGTACGGGACCGTACAAGATAGTGGAGTGTCGTACACCGTATGGGCAGGAAGACAACAAACACAGATTGGAGTGCCGTACGGGGAGGTTGAGTGTCGTATGCAGGACGAGGAGTGTCATACACAGTCCATACAAACAAGGCCATATAGGGGAGAAGCAGACGTACGAAAAAAGATAAAGAAGGTCATACAAGTGGGAATCAATAGTATGAGAAGGGCCATACGGACGCAAAGCAGGAGGACAGCCATACGAGCAGGAATGAACTAGGCCGTACGCAGGCAATAAGTCGTACACTTGTACATAGGTTGTACGGAGGAAGGGAATCACAACAGTACAGCCAAGGGAGAAATAGCGGAAAAAAAGAACGACACAGGAAATGATTGGTGCAAAAGAAATTTTAAAAACACACAACGGTTGATCAGAAGCTATAAGATGGTGAAAATCAGTGTGGGAAACCCGAGCAAAGGGAAGATCATTGACTACAAACAAAAAAATCAGGTTCTACAGGTGAAAAAGGGGAAGAAGATGACCAGCTAGAAGAGTAAAAAGAATGTCCCTGAGAAAACTACGGCTGCTAATATCAGTTTTGAAAGCATAATAGGAAGTGAATGTCATGCCTGGTGGGAGAATGTGGAGGAGAAGCACATCCTTAAGGAGGCACTGCGCAAGGCAGAGGTAGAAAAAATTATTTTTATGCCCATCTTTGATCTAAAAGAATTTGAATCTATATTGTGGACTATGGTGGAAGGCTATGACAGGTAGGCCCACAAATCCGTTATCAAGTACGCTCAGCAACATGTAACTATTTCCTACTCTGCCAAGGAAATAAGCAAGGTATTTGGAATACCTGACCGGGGACAGGAAATCATGAAAGCCTCAAAAACACCAATGGCCATGGAGGAAAAGAAGTGTCTGTAAGAAGAACCTCACCAATCAAGTATGGAATGATATTCTAAGCAAAAAGAATAGCAGGGGTCCAAAAAAGATTTTCATAGCTAATGCAGAGTGGAGATGCATTGTATACCTAGTGAAGAGCAAACTTACTGCTGGAAGCCGCACATCAGATATTGCCATCTGGATGTTGCCAGTAGTTGATGGGCTAAATAGAGGACAAATATACAACTGGGCACAATTCTTGTCAAACAAGTTACGGGAATTCATGGAATTGAAACATAAAGCATTCTATATGCCCCACCATGCAATAGCCTTATTTTTGGAAGCAGCTCTCCTGCAAGTAGCGGTAGAGTACAGAGGACCGTTGATTCCAACGAGTAGGGTGGAACCCTACAAACCAACCATGTCATACTGGTTTCACTTGGACACCATGGGAATAGGATTAGGTGGGGGTGAACCATGAACAAAGAAACTCAGACAGGAAGTAGCAAAGAGTCTCTCTACGAAAGAATCTTCCAGCCAGGAGGAAGTGGGAGAGGATAGTGCAGAAGATGACGGTGACACATCTTCAGACTCCCAAGAGGAGGAAATCCGCCTTGGCCATCTGAAGGGCACGCCACGAGATGTTACTTTTTTGCCACCAGGGGAAGGGCCATTGCCAGGAGGGGTACCTGAGTACGCAGAGATTCACAAAACCACTAGCACCATGGCAGAGGAAGTACCATGATGAGTACGGAGGAAGAAGGGAATAGACCGGAGAAGCTTCTGAGATGGGGAGCCACAAGACTTTCCTTGCCTGGCATGGCTAATTTGATCTCGGCAGATCAACAAACACAGACCAAGATCATAGACCTCAGAGGAAGGCAAGCGGGTAGCCACAAGATAAGACTCCACACCTCACAAAGTATTGAAGTAACCCAACTAGTTGCCTTGGTGGTACAGGCCGATGGGAAAAGGGGCTCAGAGGGTACGGAGAGACAAAAAGATACACAAAGGGAGGATGTAGGAGAAGACAAAATTTTGGAAGAAGCAGATAGACTATTGGAGGAAGTAGGAATGGTATTTCCACCTTCGCCACCACCTAGCGAGGCTAGAGAGGAGGACATAGCAGGAACCCAAAATCAACCCTGGGGTGAGACCGGGATGATCACATTGGAAGATAGGGAAGCAAGGTTCCTTAAGGAGTTGGTAGCTATGGAGCTGGCCACAAGGGAAATCATGGAGTAGGCCAAAAGCCAAAATGGGGAAGCCATAGTCGAAGCAGCAAAGGCCTTGGAAGCTTTCGTGAAAGGAGCTTGTGAAGCAGATTGGAGCTTACTTCAGCAGGGGGATACACAAGAAGAGAAATTGCAGAAGTATGGATAACGGCAGGCATCATACCACATGAACAGGGGCAGGCACCACTCAGCAGACTCTGGCAGAGATAGAGGGGGCCTTTAGGAAGACCTACTTGGAGCTCCAACAGGAAAGGGGGCTGACTAGTGGCATGAAGAAGGAGTGGGCAGAAGAAAAGGTTGCATGGCAGAAGGAACGAGTGGATCTGGAAGAGAAAGCGGCACAAGCAGAAGCAAAGAAGATGGATGCTTTGTGGGTTCTCCAAGGAGTTCGGGCCAAGCAGAAGCTGGCAGAACGAGATCTGTCACGCATCTGGGAACAAGCTTCGAATCTAGGGACGTCTTCGTAACCCAATTCTGAAGCTTAATTTTTTTTTTTAGCACTGTTGTCGTCTGGAAGATGACTATTTTTTTTTGGGGGGGGGATAAATGTAGTATGAATAAAGTAATATTGTATTACTTCTAGTTATGACTTGTCGGGAGGTTAGTTAGGAGCGAGGAGGTGCATCCGTTGGTTTTCCCAACCAACTGACTATCTTATAAGCACTTTGGTCTTTGATGTAAAACTATTGGTTTTTGGTATCAATAAAGAATATAGCATTTCCTCGCCATTCTGGTATTTTGGTACTTTGGTATATTGGTATGATATTATGGTGTTATGTTGCTTTGACATTGATGTTTAATGTACTATTGGTACCATTGATACTAAGTTCTATTCTATATCCTTTGTCTGTATAACCATTCTACAAGGGCTCCAAAATAATGTGGGATGCCTATCCTTCAAAAGTCTACCGGTTGCTGCATATCACTTCCACTTCCACCACCACCTCATCCAACATGTTGCACAAAGTCTCTGCATTTTTCACTTGATCAGAGGCATCAATTGATTTTAGAAATACTAGATGTCCCCCTGAAGCAACTAGAAAGTTGATGAGTGTCCTACTCCTGCCATCTGTCCACCCATCAGAGATAATAGTGCAACCTCTCTGTTCCCAAACTCTTCTTTTCTCCTCTCTGTTCCCAAACTCTTCTTTTCTCTTCCACAAGTTGATGAATGCATTGGATCTCATCCTGTAACAACGGTCCACTCACCTCATAACAAGTTGGGGGCTTGAACCCCTTACCAGACACGGTCATTGCAGCGACCAATTAATCCCAATATGGACTACATAAAGCATTAAAGGGAATATCGTTGTAGTACCAAAATCTTGCAACTACCACCTTTGTCTTTGCATGCATCTCTTTGTTTCATGTAGTGCCTTGCAATTCGGGTTGAGCACCAGGTGTGTTACGTGGAACCCAAAAGTCTGATATATGCCTGCCCACGTTTCCCAATCCTCGTATCCATGGGCCAATGGAAAAAGTCCATGTATCTGTTTATGACCCTGTAGAACTAAAATCCCCCATTGGGGCTGCCATGACCTCGAATGTCCTCTTTTTTTCTACCTTCTTTTGTGCATATGCTTCGAGGCTTGCCAAAGCCTCCCTTGTAGCCTCTTCGGGACAGCGATCATCACATGGTGTAATATCATTACATGGAATCTTTGCAAGGTGATATTTCAGCCAACTTATACCACCAATCATATGTTTAGAGAAATGCATACAAGTCAAATCGAGACCAATCATCTTGTAAAAAAATGCTGTAGACTTAGAGAACCTAGCAAAAAAAATAGATGATTAATAATTAGAAACCATAAAATAAATAATACTTTAGTATAGTTATAAACCTATAAAATTTAGAGAATCAAATTTATATTTATAATTTTATACAGTTTATAATTTTATTCATAAACAGTAAACAATAAATATCTAAATTGTAATGTGTACTAATATGTAAAATAATTTACAGTAATTTAATAAATTTTATTCTATATTCAATCATTAATTTCATACACTGTAAATTTTAAATATTTTAAATTTATATTATAGATATAGAATATATTATATAATAATATAATTTATTAAATTACTTATTACAGTATATAATATGTAAAATTTAATAATATTAGAATGTAGGAAATTATATATATATTAAATTATTATTCTGTAAATTATATTCAATGTTCAAATCTATAAATTCAAATAAGAATAAATTTTAAAATACTGCAATATGCTAATATCAAATATGTATAAAATTATAAAATTATAATCCAGTATGAAATTTAAATAATAATAAAATACAGTGTAAAGTAATAATACAGTATACAATAATAAAATACAGTATAAAATAATACAATTATAATAGAGTATGAAATTTGAAAGTTTTAAACATTACATTAAAATCTGGACTGAAATATTAATAAAATTTACAAACTTGTGAAGCGGCTGGATGAAGCTGTGATTCAACTGAAGTGGCTGAATGAAGCTATCTCGTGGCTGGATAGTCCCGTCGCATACAATAACGAAGGTAACTGTGGCTGCATACAATAATGAAGGTAACGAAGGTAACCGTGGCTGCATACAATAATGAAGCTGACTGTGATTGCAATAACGAAGGTAACCATGGTTGCATACAATAATGAAGCTATCTGTCGCTATCGTGACCAAAACGAAAGTTTTATACTGCCGCGAACAAATTACAATAAACAAAAATGAAAGTTCTATACCGTTTATTAAAACAAAAACCTAAAATGCATGTTGACTTTTTCAACGATTTTTTCTGTGGGATTTTGAAGATTTCGGTGAGTTTTAGAATAAAAAATCGTGGCACAATTTTAATAAAATCAGGGCCGATATAACCCGCGATAATATCGCGCTGCATTTTTCTCAGCGATATATCGCGAGTCCGGCGATATACCACCATTTTTTTCAACATGGTACAAAGTATGCACATGAATGTATGAAGACACAAGGTATACCCACAATACAAGCATTGTTAGAATCCTTCTTATTGCCTAGGATAATTCATTGAGTCATCATAACCTTGCAGGATGGCATGATCAAAGCTCTAATACCAATTGTAGTGTCCCCAAGTGGGATTTTACTATATTTACCCTAGAATTTCCAACTAGGGTTTGGATTGCACTTGGAATGGCAATTTGTAACATTCCCTACTAGGAGGCTGCCAATTCCCAATGATTAACTTACATCACTTATGCTATTAAATCAGGTTAAACTAAGAAACAATTAAGAATTCTTGGTACAATTGATAGTTAGCATACTTAGTCCCAAATTCCCCATTCCTCTCCTAATCAATAAGCTTAAGAAGGATGGGGATTTACTTGTCCGTAGGGCACTTGGATACTAATCTACAAGTAGGGTCCCTCAAGGTTTACGAAACACATATTCATACCTATTTCGGGGCTCCCTCAAGGTTTTGTGATATATGTCCTTACCCCATCTTGGGATTTTCCTCCTACATTGTGAGGTTTTACTTTTATTTTTTCTTAAATAGATTTTTACTTGGCTGAATTTTCGTCTGATTTTTCTTGCATTGGTCTCATGCAAAGAGGTCTCCTTGCCTAGTTCTAAAATACTCTATCTCATGTACTATGTGTGCTCCAACTGATGAATCGGGTGACTTTCACTCTACAACTGTGTAGAGCCTACTCAACACCTTGTCGGCCTTGAAATCTGAGTGAAATCAGAACGCTAGATCAAGGTAGTAGAGAGCTGCATGTAAAGGCTTGTGAAGTTATAGGTGCCATCATCAATCAATGATCTCCCATATGGAACCGTACTTAGCCTCATTCTCTAAATAAATAGATCTAATGGCCTCATTTTCCTTGTCCATGCCCTCATATATGTAGCCCATTTCGGGCTTCTCTCCATCAATAATTTGTAGGAGAATAACTAGAGGCTCTGTGAGATACAATCATTGTGAAAAATTGTAATGTCTCATTTTCGAAATAGGATTTAAATATGAAAAAATAATAAAATTTAAAAATGAAAAATTAATTAAATATAATATAATTACAAGTTAATTAAGTTTAATGAAAGATCAAGAGCAATGAAGAGTTGTGGCTCCCTCAAACATGAGATATAAAAGGGAGAAGAGTTCATTTGAAAGGGGATGTGGAGGAATTGAGCATAGGAATTAAAGGACTGATGGAAGAAGAAGGATAGGGGAAGCAAATAAGGAATTGACTCTTTCAAAGGGTAGCAATGATGAAGGGTTGTGACTCTTTCCAAAGTTGGTAATTATGAAAGGTTGTGACTCTCTCAAAGGGCAGAGATGATGAAGGGTTGTGACTCTTTTGAAGGGTGGTAATTGTGAAAGGATGTGACCATTGCAAAGGGAAGATGTGATGTATAGGTGCAACCCTTCCTCACATTAGAAGATATAAAGGGGGCAAGGTCTCATTTGAGGAGGACATCCAAGTGAGATCATTTTGGGGAATAATATATTATTCTTAAAGGCAACAATGAAAAATGGTGACTCAATTCTTATTAAAATTGGCGACCTTTTCACCAATAAAGTATAAAGGAGAATTTATTCCAAGTATTGAAGGATCACTTATCAATCATCTCTCATAAATCCATCGAAACAAATCCTTTGTTCATCCATCAATCATTAATCCCTCAAGAAATCAAGCAAACGATCAATCAGGAAGATCAAACAAATAATTATCCATTCCACATCAATCATCACTTCATCTTGCGATCAAGAAAACAAGCAATTCAACAATCAAGCATCTCTCTATTAAATCAGCATTCATTCAATCATCATTCGCCAATGTCACAAACCAGAATTCATTACATCATCAATCATCTAATCAACAATCTCTTAATCATCACTCACCAATACCTCAAATCATACAATCAAAGGAATTCATTTAATCAATCAATCATTCAACAATAATTGAATGATCAATTTTGATTTGAATAGAACTCATAAGTACATCAATCTAAAATTTTAAGGAAGGTGATTGGTACGCAATATTATTGTATTTGCTATTTATTTATTTATAAATCTGATAGGAAGATATGGGAGTATGGATCCCAGCAATTAAGTGGACGCCCATTGAGTTGTTACTTGTGGGCATCCATTGATTTGGTTGCTTGTGGGCCAAGGGGTTGTATTGAGTTGGTTTCTTGTTCAGCGTTCTTGAGCTTAATCGAGGAAGATATTTTCTAGGCATCATAACAATAAATATAAGATTAGTAATTATTTGTCTGTCATCAAATTTATCAATTCGGGGATGAGCAAGGAAACATAATAGGGACATGCAAGAGTATGAATCACATCAATTAAGTAGATGCATGTTGAGTTACTACTTGTGGGCCAATGGGTCAGATTGAGTTGGTCACTTGTTCAACTCTCTTAGACTTGATTGTGAAGGATAGTCTCTTGGCATCCTTTGGTGTTTTCCCCTCAAGTTCCTAGTATGGTTGAAGCTATAGTGTGGATGTTTAGAAATAGGAATCTTTGTTATCATTTTGTTTAATGATTAATTGATTATTATCCCGATTCAATTGCTATTGTGAAGTTAAGTAAAATAATACTCTTGTAAATAAGTTATGTTTTTGGATTTGTTATTCTTTGGGAAAAATTAGGTATACCCCAAAATGGGACATTAAAAACATTAAGTTTTAAATTTTAACAATGGATGTAAACAAATGTGAACAAAAATAAACAAATGAAATGGAAATAACAAAAATATAATTGTATTTTTGAAGAAGCCAGGGAGAATGGGAGAGAATTCGAACGGGAGAGTATTTTCAAATTTCAAGGGTTCCCCAGCCAGGCATGGCGGTCTGGTTGAGGGTTCTGGTATTTGCGCGGGGCTGGAGAATGTCACACTGGATTCTTTAGCTGATTCTCCGATACCTGTTTTGGGTCTGGCTTTACAGTTGTCAGATCCTGCTTTGTGCGGTAAGGAGAATCTTTCTCCTTGCCATTTTGTCACGGCTAATTCCTCGAAGGAAGTGTTACAACAACAGTCTCCTAGGCCGTCAATTCAAAGCCCTCTGCTTGCCAGTGAGAAGGCCTTGGGAAATGGGCCTAACCCTTCTCCAGCGAAGAAGAGGGAAGAAATAGTTCTTTCCAAGGACCCACTAGTGGGGTCTCGCGAAGTGACTAGCATTGATAATGTCGAGCTCAACCCTTCTCCCACCAAAAGGTGGTCGGAAATTTTGGGATCTAAACCGGCGGGAAAGTCTTCTTCTCCTGCAGTGACTGTTAGGGCGGGTCTCTAGGCTGGAGAAGTTGCGATTTTTGTTCCCGACTCTCTGGTGGATCACTCTGTTTCTACTATGGAACTCTCATTGGTTGGTAAGTTCCTGGGCCCTTGACCCAATATTGAAATGGTTAGATCTTTTGTTAAGAAAAGATGGATTTTGAAGGGTCAGGTTGACATTGCCGCTTTACCCAAAGGCTTCGTGTACTTTGCCTTCTCTAATAAAGAAGATATGGATAATGTCTTATGTGGGGGTCCTTGGATGTTTGGTAGAACAACTGTGGCCTTTCGTAAATGGGCTCCAAATGTAAAGAGCCTGTCTGGCTCTTAGCTAAATACAATGTGTTTTTCTCTTTAATTGATTGAAAATTGTTCTTCTTTTAATTTTTTCCAGAATCTAAATAATATTCATATAGCAAATTTGAATAACTCTAAATAAACACCAATTTTTATAATTGATTAAAACATTGTTCATAAATATCAACTTAATTAATGCATATTGGCACCTGGTAAATGAGTTACTTCCAACTAAAAGCTGGCACAGCCAAAGGAAATTGAATTGCAGCTCCACCATAGTCCACGCACCTTGTGGACACTTCACAACTCTTGAAAGAAGGTGACGCAACCTCCTAGCACAATTCTGCCAACCTTAAGGGAGTAATACAAAGCCTTCTAACCAAGCACACAGCCTCTAATGGCTTGTAACAGCCTTTTGTCAAAGTCGCAGGTCTATGGGATGAGACACAGCTCTCCCTAGTAATTATGCAACCAAGAAACAATTGAATTTGTTTCACAATTATTGAGATACAGCTTCTCAATGCTTGTCGGATCAGACCAAGAAGATAAATCAACCTTCCTGGTAATTCTAAACTCCTTGTACAAAATTGATTTTTTGTAATGATTATCTTCAGCCAGCAATTTGACTATCTCTTACAAATTCGGTATACAACAGCACCAATTTGTATTTCCCAATAAATTTAGAATATGACTCTCAGAATTTTCAGAAGCAAAAATTCACCATTAACCTGTAATGACTCAAATTTGCAGAATGAGAAGAATCAGCCCTCAAACCCTAGCCATCTTCTCACAACCAAGAAACTTCATAAACAAATCAATATGTCAAGAATGAAATCCATTTTCTCCAAAAGCTCATTAAAAAGCATTAAAAAGTTGTGGCTTCTTCCACACACTTTTCACTTAAGAGGCTTCTCATTTACACTTTTAAATTATAACATAAAGTTATGTTATTTACTAAGTTCAACTGAATAAATAACCTTTAATAACATTTTAACCTCATTAATGCTCAATAACTGCATCCAGCTGCTCACACCACTAAATTGCCTCCACTACCCTACCAAAAACAGACACTACCCAAAATAGACTTACTAAAAATAGAAAATCTGACTCAGAGACCCTCAAAACTCACTATCAGCTCACAAGGGTCGCGATGATGAACTGACCAAGCTCAACTATAGGAACCTGCTAAAATGGGGACATTACAGTCCTCCCTCCCCAAGATTGCTTGTCCTCAAGCAATCACAATCTGGGGTGCTGAAGAATATCCTTAGGCTCCCAAGTGGCATCCTCAACAGGAAGTCCATGCCACTTCACCAGAAACTCTCTGATGATCCACCTCCTCAAATGCCTCTCCATAGTATCCAAAATAACCTCAGGGACCAACTCTAATCTGCCCTCATCATTCAAAGGAGGTAATGTAGAAGATGGCACAATATGTTGACCCAACGCCTTCTTGAGGTGCGATACATGGAAAACATTATGAACCCTGCTGTCCGGAGGTAAATCCAACTCATATGCAACCTCCCCCACACAACGGACTACCCGAAAGGGTCCATAATAACGAGGCTTGAGCTTCTCAGCTCCACTCTTCCTGATGGAAGACTGCCTGTAGGGCTATAACATCAGATAGACCATATCACCCACCTAAAAAGAACGAGAAATCCTCCTCTGATCAGCATACTGCTTTTGTTGATTCTGAGCTCTCTGAATATTATCCCTTAATGTCCTCATGATATCCTGACCATCCTGCAACGTATCACCTGCACTGGATACCCAACTGTCACTGCATAATAGATCCATAAAACTAGGAGGATCATACCCATACAAAGCCCGAAAAAATGACATCTGAATAGTCATGTGGTGAGTGGAGTTATAACAATACTCACACAAGTGTATCCACTTCACCCAAGCCCGTTGCTGAGAAGAAACATAATTCCGTAGATAGCCCTCCACCCATTTATTCACTATCTCAATCTGACCATCAGTTTGAGGGTGGTAAATAGTACTCAGAGTCAATTCTATCTTACACAACTGGAAAAGGTCCTGCCAGAAATGACTCATAAAACGGCTATCGCGGTCACTCACAATAGTCCGGGGCAAACCATGTAATCTAAACACCTCCCGAAAAAATAGCTCAGCTAACTAAACGACTAAAAAAGTGGTGGTGATCGGAAAAAAGTGAGCATACTTGGTGAGACGATCCACCACCACAAAAATGCAATCTCTACCTTGGGCCTTTGGCAAGCCCACAATAAAGTCCATAGATAAGTGGGCCCACTTATGCTCAGGAATGGGAAGCGGCTGTAACAATCCTGCAGGATGGGTATGCTCTTGTTTGTTCTGCTGACAAACAGAGCACTCCCGAACATACTGTTGAACATCATTTTTCAAGCCCTTCCAGGTAAATCTCTCTTGCACCTATCTATAAGTTTTAAAGAACCCAGGATGTCTAGCTAACAGAGAATCATGAAAGGCCCAAAAAATAATCTGTCTGACACCTGATCCAGGGACTAAATAAATCCTTCCCTCGTAAATGATCAACTCATTTACAAGTGTATAATTATTGTCCTGTATACTACCATCAACAATACCAGCTGCCCACTGATCTCGAGCATACTCTGTGATGATCAGGTGTCTCCAATCCTCTGCTATCTCTGTAATCACACACAAGTGGGGTCTCCGAGAAAGGGCATCAGCCACCACATTCTGAGCACCTTTGATATAGGAGATATCAAAGTCATAAGACTGTAACTTATAACCCACTTTTGTTACCTCTCATTAAGATCCCGTTGTCCAAGGAAGTGCTTCAGGCTATTATGATCAGTTTTAATACAAATTTTTTTGCCAACTAGGTACTGCCTGAATTTGGCCAAGGCATGGATAATGGACAACATTTCCTTATCATAAACGCTAAATAATCTCTCAGGACCTCTGAGTTTCCGACTCTCAAAAACAATAGGATGGCGATCCTGAGAAAGTACTGCTCCAATACCCTCTCTTGAGGCATCACAATGTAACTCAAAAGGTCTCGTGAAATCCAGCAATGCCAAAACTGGACATGAAGTCATGATCACCTTGAACTTCTCAAAACACTCATGTGCCTGAGCAGTCCATACAAAAGCACCCTTACGGGTCAGATCAGTAAGGGGAGCTGCATGTTTAGAGAACCCTACCACAAATCTACGATAGAAAGCACATAATCCAATGAATCCCCTCAGCTGTGTCAAGCTTTCCGATGTAGGCCAATCCAGAATAGCACGAACCTTATCAGGGTCCATCTGAACTCCCTCTACACTGATGATGTGCCCCAAATACAATAACTTAGCCATGCCTAAAGCTTGGACTCCTTGGCATACAAGGAAGCCCCATCAAGAATACCCAATACTACATCCAGATGTGATACATGCTCATCCCAAGTCTTACTATAAACTAATATGTCATCAAAGAACACAAGAACAAATCTCCGCAACTGGCTATGGAAGACTCTGTTCATAGTAGACTGGAATGTGGCGGGGGCATTAGTCAAACTAAAAGGCATGACCAGAAACTCAAAGTGTCCACAGTGACACTTGAAAGTTGTCTTCTCCACATCCTAATCCCTAACTCTGATCTGATGGTACCCTGATCTCAAGTCAATCTTGGAGAAGAACTGCGCCCAATGTAACTCATCAATAAGCTCATCAATATGTGGAATTGGATACCGGTTTTTAATAGTCTTTTTATTCAACATCCGGTAATCTATACACATCCCGAGTGTCCCGTCTTTTTTCTTCACCAAAACAACAGGTGAAGCGAAAGGAGACTTACTCAGCCTAATGTGTCCCATAGCGAGCAACTCGTGAATAGTCTTCTCAATCTCATCCTTCAGTCGCTTAGGGTGCCGGTAAGGAGTAATCATAATGGACTTAGTGCCCTCCTCTAACTCAATAATGTTCTCAATTCCCCTATCAGGTGGTCTGCCATATGGAAAATCATTAAACACCTTGGAGTGTTTAATTCTAAGTTGTTGAATATCCAGATGATAAGCTAGCCCATTTATGTTATCCAATGTGGGTAACATCCTACACTCTGCTGCCCAATCTATAACATCATCATGCTGTATCAAATGCTGCATACGGTTTAAAGAAATCATTTTCAAATCACCACTCCGGATGGCCTTAAGAATGTGAGTCTTACCATCCTTTATGAACCTCAATTCCATCCTCTCCATGTTCATGTAAATGTCTTTGAGTGAATGCAACCAGCTCATGCCAAGAACTATATCAGTGCTGCCCATGTCAACCACATAGAAATCTGCCTTGAAAGAATAATTATTTTGTTTTATAGGAAGCTCAAAAAAAATTTTGTTACACTTGAGAGAATAACCATCAGCTACTTGTACTCTAAGTCCTTCAAAATCTTAAGTTTCAAATTCTCTCTTGGCAACCAAATGTGAATCAATAAAATTATGAGTAACTCCTGTGTCAAAAAGAGCAATGACACGCTGCCCCACCAAGAGACCATGCATTCTGAAGGAATCTTCCTTTCTCATGCTTGTAAGGTAAACAACCTTAAAATCAGAATTAACTATCTTCTCATCATCATTACTTGAAATCTCATGTGAATCATGCTCATAATCAGCTTGCTGTACCAAAAAATTAGAATCATCTTCATTATCATAAAACCACTCCGTCATCTTATTTTTCCCTTTTGGTTTCAAAGGGCAATCATGGTTCAAATCATAGAGCCCCCTACAATGAAAACACAATTTCCTCCTCCTTAGATCATCCAAGGTTTCTTGATCTAAAAGACCTGATGTAGGATGATTGAATTCAGCTCTATCATCCTTTTTAGGTGTTGTCCTTTCATAAGATGAACTAGAAGGTCTCGCAGCAAATTTATTTCATGGAGTAGATGCTTCCAAATTTTTTGCTTTTTTCATAGCTTCTTGCAAGGTAGGTGGATCCAAAGACTTAACCCACCCTGTGAGAGGCTCAACCAACCCCTCCACAAAGAGCATAACTCTCCTCCTCTCTAATATATCATAAACCATAACAGAAAACCATTGAAACTCACTGATAAAAACTTCAAGGCCACCTGTCTGTCTCAATTGAGCCAACTCTCTGAAGTAGGTTTCAGGGTCCTTCCTATCAAACCGCTCTATTAACCTATCCACGAACTCCTGATAATAAATAATTTGATCATGTCGAAGTGACACTAGTCCATGCTACCACCAATCATGAGCTATGCCATCAAGATGCAACACAGCAAAGCGAATGGTGTCCTCCTCAGACATGGGACGCAAAGATAAGTAAGTGTCGAGCTTATGCACTCAAGCTCGTGATGTAACCTTACCACTGCCATCATAATGATCCAAAGTCATCTTGTTGGTTGCCTATTGCAAATTTATTTGTCTAGCCCTCTGTCTCTTAGGTACAGACCTACCTCTAGAATGCTCACGTTTCTGTGTAAGAAATCTGTCAAAATTCAAATTCTGCTTGATTGCATGTGGTAGAGCATCCCACTCAGCATAATGGGCAACAATGTCATCTGCAAATGGTGTGGCATCAGTCTGAGTGCTAACTGCGTCTGCCTCAGGTCTCAGAAATGTAGGCCACTGTGACCTATCATAAACACCAGTATAATCCATCCTATCAAGTCTATCATCATGTCTAGTCCGGTCCTCAGCTCTCATTTTGTCACCCACTCGTGACCTGTCATCTACTCTAGACCTATGTGAACTAGCAGACACACTCCTAGCACCTCTGTCTATGCCACAATCTCCAGGTAGTGCAATGTGTTGTAATGTATTGGATAATTGCTGTAATATGGTAGCAACATGATGTTGATTGTCTTCAATATTCTGGAATGCATCCCAAGCCTCTCTGTCAATATTCGAAGCAGTACTTGCATCCCTATTACCTGTACCATCCAAATTTCCTGAACCACCAGCACCCCCATCACCCATATTGCCAAACTGAATCTCAGCTTCTCCCTCACCAGGTGGAGAATTAGGACCTCTGCGGGTGTAGTCCATGCCAGGTCTGAATCTCTAAGCTATGCTGAACCCAATTACCCTGCAAGCTGGCAAGAAACCGCTATGATACCATTGTAAAGAGCCTGTCTAGCTCTTAGCTGAATACAATGTGTTTTTCTCTTGAATTGATTGAAAATTGTTCTTTTAATTTTTTTCAGAATTTAAATAACATTCATATAGAAAATTCGAATAACTCTAAATAAACACCAATTTTTATAATTGATTAAAACATTGTTCATAAATATCAACTCAATTAATGCATATTGGCACCTGGTAAATGAGTTACTTCCAACTAAAAGCTGGTGCAGCCAAGAATAATATATCGCAGCCAAAGGAAATTGAATTGCAGCTCTACCATAGTCCATGCAGCCTTGTGGACACTTCACAACCCTTGAAAGAAGGTGACGCAGCCTCCTGGGACAATTCCGCCAACCTTAAGGGAGTAATACGAAGCCTTCTAACCAAGCACATGACCTCTAATGGCTTGTAACAGCCTTATGTCAAAGTCCCAGGTCTATGGGATGAGACACAGCTCTCCCTAGTAATTACACAGCCAAGAAACAATTGAATTTGTTTCACAATTATTGAGATACAGCTTCTCAATGCTTGTCGCATCAGACCAAGAAGATAAATCACCCTTCCTAGTAATTCTAAAATCCTTGTACAAAATTGATTTTCTGTAATGATTATCTTCAACCAGCAATTTGACAATCTCTTACAAATTCGGTATACAACAACACCAATTTGTATTTCCCTATAAATTCAAAATATGATTCTAAGAATTTGCAGAAGCAAAAATTCACCATTAACTTGTAATGACTCAAATTTGCAGAATGAGAGGAATCAATCCTCAAACCCTAGCCATCTTCTCACAACCAAGAAACTTCGTAAAAAATTCAATATGTCAAGAATGAAATCCATTTTCTCCAAAAGCTCATTAAAACACATTAAAAAGTTGTGGCTTCTTCCACATACTTTTCACTTAAGAGGCTTCTCATTTACACTTTTAAATTATAACATAAAGTTATGTTATTTACTAAGTTCAACTTAATAAATAACCTTTAATAACATTTTAACCTCATTAATGCTCAATAATTGCATCCAGCTACTCACACCACTTAACTGCCTCCACTACCCTACTAAAAATAGATACTGCCCAAAATAGACTTACTAAAAATAGCAAATCTGACTCAAAAACCCTCAAAACTTAATGTCACCTCACGAGGGTCGCGATGATGAACTGACCAAGCTCAGCTAGAGGTACCTGCTAAAATGGGGACATTACACCAAACTGGGACTATTCTGAAAAAAATTTCATGGCTACCCCGGTCTGGGTTGGATTTCTTGGTTTGCCTCTCAAATATTGGAATGAGGAAGTCTTTAAGGGTTCGGCCTCCACCTTTGGGGTGAGCTTCTCTCGATTGATTCTATGACGGCTTCCAAGTCCCGTCTGGTTTTCACTAGGATTTGTGTCAATATAAGCCAATTTGACAACCTTCCTTCGGCTATTAATATTAGTTCCAAACTGGGTTTATGGAAGCAGGAAGTGGAACTTGAATCCCTACCCTTTGCCTGATTTGTGTGTCACAAAATGGGTCACTGGGCTAAGAACTATCCGAAGAAAGTTAAAAAGGATATTAAGACAGTGGATTCAGGTTCTAAACCACCTAAAGAGACCAAACAAGTTTGGCAGGAGATTAAGCACTTTGTTGTGGTTGAAGGTGTTAGTGACAACAAGGCGGACTCGGCTGTGGTTGGAGGTCAAAGAGACATGGTAGACTCGAATGGTCAGCCTGACCTGGAAGATGGGGAATTCGTTGAATCTGTCTCCCATGTCTCGGATTCTTTGGCAAGTGGCTCTCCCCTAGAGCCTACTTCTAGCATGGAGAATCCCCAGCTCCCATCTTTGGAAGGTTATGCTGCACCCTTGGGTTTTCAGATGGAGGAGCTCTCAGTGCCTGTGGAGGTTATTGTTTCTATCCAGGTTGATGACATTAACCTCAAGAGTTTGCTGATCAATGCGGAGGTTTCTCACCCGTTCAATGAAGCGTTGGGGGTGTTTTCCTCGCCTAGAAACCCTGGAAAGTCTGATGAAGAGGGCTCCTCTTTTGTTCCTGATACCCTCTCAAGTAGTGGAGATGATGACCCTTTTGTCCGGGATGGTCTTGATCTTTTGGGTGATCGGAATGGAGCCCCCCGAACCACTCAAATGGGGAAGAAACAAAAAAGATAGAAAAAAAATCTACAGCAAAAAAATCTTTCAACCCCTGGCTCAAAGGGTGTAGTTACCCGTAGTAAAGCAGATGTGGGATCCAAGGTTCTTCTGAAGGTGAACGTTGGATCTCAGAAAAAATCCCAAGGGAGAAGCTCAAACAAAGAGATTAGAGAAAGAGAAAGCAAGAAGGATATAGCGGATGACAAGCAGTTGACCATCCAAGATGTTTGTTCCTCGGTTAAGAAATGAAAGTCATTTCATGGAATATCAGGGGGTTGAATGCCTCCCATAAGCAAGATACGCTTAGGAACTTGGTAAGAGATCACAAACCAAATATCATTCTTGTGCAGGAGACCAAGATGAGGAAAGAAAAAGTGGAAAAGATGAGAGTCTTTAAAAATGGTGGTGTTGTTGGCTCTAGTTCTGATGGTGCCTCGGGTGGTTTGCTGTCTGCTGGAACTTGAATAATATCAGGGGTGAAGTTTTAAGTGATAATTTGAATTGCCTTAGCATTAAATTCATCCACCTCAAGTCTGATTTTGTTTGGGTTACTACTAATATTTATGCTCCTAATACCAAAGCTAGTAGGGCTAAGTATTGGAAGTTGGTTGAGAATCAAAGGCTCTCTTTTCGGGATTCTCCTTGGTTGGTTATGGGAGATTTCAACTGTCCTTTGAAAGACAATGAGAAGTTTGGAGGGATTGATAGCCAGAATCAATTGGATGGTAGAGTTGAGCTCATGGACTTTGTTAACAGACAGGCTCTTTTCGACATTGATCTCTAGGGTGTTAATTACACTTGGTCAAACAGAAGAGTTGGTATGGATATAATCGAGGTCCACCTGGATCGTGCTCTGATCTCTGGATGTTGGTTCAAAAGTTTTGGCTGTTTGTTGTCCTGTAATGTCCCCATTTTAGTAGGTCTCTGCAGTTGAGAATAGTCAGTTCATCAATGCCACTCTCGTGAGCTGACAGTGTGTTTTGAGGGTCTCTGGGAGTCTCTGGGACGGATTTACTATTTTTGGTAAGTCTATTTTTAGCAGTGGCTATTTCTGGCAGGGTAGTGCCTATTCCTAGTTGGGCAGTTGGACCTAGGCTTTGTCAGAAGTTCGTTGATCTCAGTTAGACTTTTCTGTGGCTTATATTTTAAATGTTGTTATTAAATTAAATTATTTTGATTTAATTTAATAACTTACAACTTTATAACTTTATGTTATAAAGTGGAGTTATATTAAAAGTCAATTAAGTGAAAAATAATGTAAAGTGCTTTTTTCCAAAAAAAAGCCGATATATTCTACTCGAAAAAGCACTTTACTAATCATTATTGAAATCATCATTTTATTGAAGTTTGTGAAGAAGACAAACTTGGTTAGGGTTTCGAGGACTGATTCCTCATCTCGTGATTTGAGCCATTACCTGTGAATGATGAAATTCGCAACTAATAATCTGAAGTGAATTATTCTGCAATTGAAAATCACAATTCGGTGATGTTGTATATCGGATTCGTGGGAGACTTAAATCTGGAATTTGAAGTTTTCTATTGGATTGGAATTTGCTAATTCAACATATCGTAGGTCTGGAATAACAAGTGGAGGCTTGAATATCTCCTTTCTGATTTTTCGAAAGTATTAAGCAAAGAGGGCTCATCAAATTTCATAGACTGCTGCATAGTCATCTCTGCTGCAATTATATATTGGTGGGAGGTGTATTGTCTGTCAGCAAACACTACTTCATGCTGCTGCGTCAACTCACCCCAGGTGCATGAGTCTAAGGAGGAGCCATGACATATAATTCTGGTCACGTGTTGCTACAGCAGGGCCATGTTGCATATCCTTGGACCCGCGTTCAATTCTGGAGCAGTCACGTGTGAGGGATCTCAGGGTGGCCGCAACAATTCTTGGTATCGTGACAACCTCATAAGGTGGCGGTTCAACAGTTTGGAAACGTGGCATTGCAAGGTGGATTTTCGGTGATACAGGTGCCTTAATAAATTCTCAAAATGAGTTTATTATATAACACTGTTTGAAATAAGGGTTCTAATGATGATAGTTTAAGAGTAAACTACTTGTTTGATTTTGATAATTCAAGTTTCGTGAATATATTCTTTAGAATTGTACTTGCAATGAATATTATTGAAATATAGATGCGATTATTTCTCAATTATCATTAAACATTCAAGAGTCAATTCGGTTCTTCACAGTGGTATCAGAGCTAATTTCTTGCCAGCCTGCAGGGTAATTTGGGTTCAGCAAGGCATAGAGGTTTAGACCTGGCATGTATTACTCCTGCAGAGGTCCTAATTCTCCTCCTGGTGAGGGAGAACCTGAGATACAGTTTGGCAGTGTGGGTGACAGGGGTGCAAGTGGTTCAGGTAATGCAAATGGTTCATAATAAAGGGATGCAGCTACTGCCTCAGAACTTGATAGAGAAGCCCGTGATGCTTTTCGGGGTATTGCGATGGTCAGCATCATCTTGCTACTATACTACAACAATTATCTGATACATTACAGCGTATTACAATCCCTGGTGATCGTGGCCGAGACAGAGGTGTTCGGAGTGTGTCAGTTAGTTCTCATCGATCTAGAGCAGATGACAGATCACGTGTGGGTGACAGGATGAGAGCTGAGGATCGTCCTAGGCATGACGACACACGTGATAGTGCGGGGTATGCTGGTGTTTATGATAGACCATAGCGTCCTGTATTTTTGAGACCTGAGGTAGATGTGGTTAGCACTGAATCTGAGGCCGCTCCATTTGTAGATGATATTGTTGCACATTATGCTGAGTGGGATGCCCTACCACATGCAATAAAGAAAAATTTGAATTTTGACAGATTTCTTTCACAAAAGCGTGAGCACTCTAGGGGTAGGCCTGTACCTGACAGACCGAGGCCTAGGGATACTGATTTGCATCAAGCGACCAACAAGATGATTCTGGATCATTATGATGGTAGTGGTAAGGTGACAGCACGAGCTTGGGTTCACAAGCTCGACACTTATTTGTCTTTGCATCCTATGTTTGAGGAGGACACCATTCGCTTTGTTGTTCTACATTTGGATGGTATAGCCCATGATTGGTGGTACCATGGGTTGGTGTCACTTCGACACAATCAGATTATTTATTATCAGGAGTTCATGGATAGATTGATAGAAAGGTTTGATAAGGACCCTGAAACCTATTTTAGAGAGTTGGCTCAATTGTGACAGATAGGTAGCCTAAAGATTTTTATCAGCGAGTTTTAGCAGTTGTTTTTTATGGTTTATGACATTTCAGAGAGGAGAGTTATGCTCTTTGTGGAGGGGCTGATGGAGCCTACCAAAGGATGGGTTAAGTCCATGGACCCACCTACCTTGCAAGAAGCTATGAAAAAAGCAAGGAATTTGGAAGCATCTTCTCCACGGAATAAATTTGCTGCGAGACCTTCCGATACTTCTTATGATAGGACAGCACCTAAAAGGGATGATAGAGCTGATTCTAGTCGTCCTACAACAGGTCCTTTGGATCAAGAAACTTTAAATGATCTAAGGAGAAGGAAATTATGTTTTCATTGTAGGGGACCCTATGATTTGAATCATGATTGTCCTTTGAAGCCAAAGGGAAAGAATAAGATGATGGAGTGGTTTTATGATGATGAAGATGATTCTGATTTTTTGGGACAGCGAGTTGATGATGAGCATGATTCACATGAGGTTCCAGGTAATGATGATGAACTGGTGGTTAATTCTGATTTTAAGGTTGTGTATCTCACGAGCATGCAAAAGGAAGATTCCTTTAGAATGCATGCTCTTGGCAGGGCAGCAAGTCATTGCTCTCTTTGACACAGGAGCTACTCATAATTTTATTGACTCTCGTTTGGTCGCCAAGAAAGGATTTGAAACTGAAGATTTTGAAGGACTTAGAGTGTAGGTAGCTGATGGTTACTCTCTCAAGTGTAATAAAAAGATTTCCAAACTTCCTGTAAAGCTGAATAATTATTCCTTCAAGGCAGATTTTTATGTGGTTGACATGGGCAACACAGATATAGTTCTTGGCATGAGCTGGTTGCCTTCACTTAAAATATCTACATGAATATGGAAATGATGGAACTGAGGTTCATCAAGGATGGTAAGACCCACATTCTTAAGGCCATTCAGGGTGGTGATTTGTAGACTATTTCCTACAACCATATGCAGTGTTTGGTACAGCATGATGATGTTATAGATTGGGCAGCAGAGTGTAGGGTGTTGTCTACATTAGATAACACAGATGGGCCAGCTTATCATCCGGATATTCAGCAGCTCAGAATTAAACACTCCAAGGTGTTTAATGATTTACCATATGGCAGACCACCAGACAGAGGAATTGAACACATTATTGAGTTAGAGGAGGGCACTAAGCCCATCATGATTACTCCTTATCAGCACCCTAAGCGATTGAAAGATGAGATTGAAAAGACCATTCAGGAGCTGCTCGCTATGGGACATATTAGGCCGAGTAAGTCTCCTTCTGCTTCATCTGTTGTTCTGGTGAAGAAAAAGGATGGGACACTTAGAATGTGTATAGATTACCAGATGCTGAACAAGAAAACTATTAAATCCCGGTACCTGATTCCTCATATCGATGAGCTTATTGATGAGTTACATGGGGCCAAATACTTCTCCAAGATTGACTTGAGATTCGAATACCATCAAATCAGAGTTAGAGAGCAGGATGTGGAGAAGACGGCATTCAAGTGTCACTGTGGCTATTTTGAGTTTCTAGTCATGTCTTTCGGTTTGACTAATGTCCCGGCTTGTAATGACCCTTACTATAAAGGCCACTAAAAACCCCCAAATCTGAACTGAGACAATTCATCAAACACTTGGCATGCACTGGATTGTTTTGTTTGCAATAATGTGTTTCAATGTGATAGTTGTTTTTGAGCATCAAGCACAATTGAGATAACAATACCAATAATGAAGAGTAACGCAATGAACAACAATGAAACTCCAAATATTGATGCAAAGACTTCAATGCCAATATATCATGAACTTCCCAAATTCTGATTGCAATGTTCAGTAGACTGATTTTCTAAAAATGTATGACTGTTACAAACTTCTGAATTATGACATGAGGATGTATGAACTATCACACATAAACAATGAACTCTTACATGACCTTGCAATGCACAATCTCAGTCCAACTATAAAATAGCAATGTCTGATTACAATTGACTGCTCATCTGAATGTATATATGACTGTTACAATGAACCAACAAAGCACTTCTTACTCCCATCAATACACTATCAATACTATGATATTTCAATGACAATAAATGACAACAGGACTGATTTAGACTGCTAAGAAAGGGACTGTTTTGACCAAGTACTGGACTGTATTGACAATGTCTGAATACATGCAAAATTATACAATTTCTTGACATCCAAACATGACATAAAAACCTGGAAATCGCCCCTTAGTCTCTGATTGTGAATGCTGATGATAGCCAATGCAATGAAGACTGGAACCGACCCCAAACAGCCTCTCCTAACCTTGCTGTACTGTCCTCCTACTGCTGCCATACCAGGGCCGTACAGTACGGCACTGGTATAAAATAATGTGCAGGCCTTTGAGCCCCCAAAAAGGTACAAACAAGACCGCCAATGATGTATTAGTATTCCCTCAAAAGCATAAAAATTATCTCCAACTGGTGTGTGAGATATGAGCAAAAATATAGCTCCAGGCCTTGATATGAACTTCTCTGAAAATGCACCACTATGATCTCCAAACTCAATCAAAATGATTCACCAATAAGATGATGAATCCCAAACCCTTATTCCATCAAATACAATCCTTCAAATCGATCCTCAGATGAAATCCAACATGAATTTTTCGGGTCTTCTTTTTCGGACTGCTTTTTCGGACCTGCTTTTTCGGGTCTGCTTTTTCGGACTGCTTTTTCGGACCTGCTTTTTCGGATCTGCTTTTTCGAACCTGCTAAAAACGGCCGCCTATAATTTTGGCCCTACTAAAAATGCCTCATGAAATGCTGTTTCAATCACAAACAAACCCTTACATCAAATTCTCAATGAAGTACCAATGAGATGGTTGAGTACCAACTCCAAATTTGCAACCCTTCAGTAGATATTTCACTACCTCAGTTATGCCAATCCAAGGGAGTGATTCATTCCCAAAGATCGAATAGAATTTGCAGACCAAAGACTACAAATTGCTTCACAATGAAGAAGTAGAAGAAAATTCAAATCCAAGCATGTAGAAATGAAGCCCCAAGCCCTCTATTTATTCTTTTCCTTGAGAAGTTGCTAGAACTTCTAGAAACATCCAATTATAATGTACTTTATAATAAAATAACATTATAATAATAAAGTACATTTCTCAACTCAAAATTATAACAATGTAGGCCCAAATGTCTCATAACTGAATGTAGGCCCAACTACGATTGAACGTAGGCTCTACTACAACTGGATGTAGGCTCAAACTGGATGTAGGCTCACTCTGGATGTAGGCTCCACTACAACTGCATGTAGGCCCAAACTGGATGTAGGCTCTACCGAATGTAGGCTCTGATAGCAATATGCAATCAAATGATCAACATAATGACCCTCTCTCCAAACCATTTGCCTACGAGAGTCGATGATAGGCAAATCCGTCATGCCAAATGATGACAGCCAAAATGGGGACATGACACCGCTACATTTCAGTCTACTATGAATAGAGTCTTCCATGGTTAATTGCGGAGATTTGTTCTTGTTTTTTTTTAGGACATATTAGTCTATAGTAAGACTTGGGATGAGCATGTAGCACATTTGGATACAGTACTCGACATTCTTGATGAGGCCTCCTTGTTTGCCAAGGAGTCCAAGTGTGCTTTAGGCATGACAAAGTTACTGTATTTTGGACATATCATCAGTGCAGAGGGAGTTCGCATGGATCCAGACAAGGTTTGTGCTATTTTGGAGTGGCCTACACAGGAAACTTGACACAGCTGAGGGGATTCATTGGTTTATGTGCTTTCTATCAGAGATTTGTGTCAAGTTTTTCTAGACATGTAGTGCCACTTATTGATTTAACTTGTAAGGGTGCTTTTATTTGGACTGATCAGGCATAGGAATGTTTTGAGAAGTTCAAGGTGATCATGACTACATGCCCCGTTTTGGCACTGCCGGATTTCACAAGACCCTTCGAGTTGCATTGTGATGCCTCAGGGGAAGGTATTGGAGTGGTGCTATCTCAAGATCGCCATCCTATTGTTTTGGAGAGTCGTAAGCTCAAGGGTCCTGAGAGGCTATTTAGTATCTATGACAACGAAATGTTGGCCATTATGCATGCCTTGGCCAAATTCAGGCAGTACTTGGTGGGTAGAAAATTTTGTATTAAAACTGATCATAACAGCTTGAAGCATTTCCTTGGACAACATGATCTTAATGAGAGACGACAGAAGTGGGTAAGTTGCAGTCCTATGACTTTGATATTTCTTATATCAAAGGTACTCAAAATGTGGTAGCTGATACCCTTTCTCGGAGACCCCACTTGTGCGTGATTTCAGAGATAGCGGAGGATTGGAGACATTTGATTATTGCAGAGTATGCTCATGATCAGTGGGCCTCTGGTATTGTTGATGGCAGTGTATAGGACAACGATTATACACTTGTGAATGAGCTGATCATTTACAACGGGAGGATATATTTAGTCCCTGGGTCTAGTGTCAGACAGATCATTTTTCGGGCTTTTTATGATTCACCTTTGGCGGGACATCCGGGTTTCTTTAAGACCTATAGGCAGATTCGAGAGAGGTTCACTTGGAAGGATCTGAAGAAATATGTTCAGCAGTATGTCCGTGAGTGCTCTGTTTATTAGCAGAACAAACAGGAGCATACTTATCCGGCCGGGCTGTTACAGCCACTTCCCATTCCTGAACAGAAGTGGGCCTGTGTATCTATGGATTTTATTGTGGGCTTGCCGAAAGCCCAAGGTAGAGATTGTATTTTCGTGATGGTAGATCATCTTACCAAGTACGCTCATTTCTTTCCGATTACCACCACTTTCTCAGCTGTTCAATTAGCTGAGTTATTTTTTCGGGAGGTATTCAAACTACATGGTTTGCCTCGGACTATTGTCAGCGATCGTGATAGCCGCTTTATGAGTCATTTCTGGCAGGAGCTTTTTCGGTTATGTGAGACAGAATTGACTCCCAGCACTAGTTAACACCCTCAGACTGATGGTCAGACTGAGATAGTGAATAAATGGGTGGAGGGCTATCTGCGGAATTATGTTTCTTCTCAGCAGCGGGCTTGGGTGAAGTGGATACATTTGTGTGAGTTTTGTTATAACTCCACTCACCACATGACTATTTAGATGTCACCGTTTCGGGCTTTCTATGGGTATGATCCTCCTAGTTTCATGGATTTATTATGCAGTGACAGTCGAGTGCCCAGTGCTGGGGATATGTTACAGGATGGTCAAGATATCATGCAGACATTAAAAGATAATATTCAAAGGGCTCAAAATCAGCAAAAGCAGTATGTTGATCAGAGGACTGCTCGTTCTTTTCAGGTGGATGATATGGTTTATCTGATGTTATAGCCCTACAGGCAGTCTTCTATCAAGAAGAGCGAAGCTAAGAAGCTCAAGCCCCATTACTTTGGACCTTTTCGTGTAGTTCGCCGGGTGGGGGAAGTTGCATATGAGCTGGATTTACCTCCTGATAGCAGGGTTCATAATGTCTTCCATGTCTCACGCCTCAAGAAGGCATTGGGTCAGCATGTTGTACCATCTTCTACGTTACCTCCCTTGGATGATGAGGGCAGATTGGAGTTGGTCCCTAAGGCTATTTTGGAGACCAAGGAGAAGCATCTGCAATGTAGAGTTGTTAGAGAGTTTTTTGGTGAAATGGCACGGACTTTCTGATGAGGATGCCACTTGGGAGTCTGAGGATATTCTTCAGCACCCGTGATTGTGATTGCTTGGGGACAAGCAATCTTGGGGAGGGAGGACTATAATGTCGCCATTTTAGCAAGTCTCTACAGTTGAGCATAGTCAGTTCATCAATGCGACTCTCGTGAGCTGATAGTGTGTTTTGAGGGTCTCTAGGAGTCTCTGGGATGGATTTACTATTTTTGGTAAGTCTATTTTTAGCAGTGGCTATTTCTGGCAGGGTAGTGCCTATTCTTGGTTGGGCAGTTGGACCTGGGCTTTGTTAGAAGTTCTTTGATCTCAGTTAGACTTTTCTGTGGCTTATATTTTAAATATTGTTATTAAATTAAATTATTTTGATTTAATTTAATAACTTATGACTTTATAACTTCATGTTATAAAGTGGAGTTATATTAAAAGTCAATTAAGTGAAAAATAATGTAGAGTGCTTTTTCCAAAAGAAGCCTATATATTCTATTCGAAAAAGCACTTTACTAATCATTATTGAAATCATCATTTTATTGAAGTTTGTGAAGAAGACAAACTTGGTTAGAGTTTCGAGGACTAATTCCTCATCTCGTGATTTGAGCCATTACTTGTGAATGGTGAATTTCACAACTGATAATCTGAAGTGAATTATTCTGCTATTGAAAATCACAATTTGGTGTTGTTGTATATCGGATTTGTGGGAGACTTAAATCTGGAATTTGAAGTTTTCTGTTGGATTGGAATTTGCTAATTCAACATATCGTAGGTCTGGAATAACAAGTGGAGGCTCGTATATCTCCTTTCTGATTTTTCGAAAGTATTAAGCAAAGAGGGATCATCAAATTTCATAGACTGCTGCGTATTCATCTCTGCTGCGATTATATATTGGTGGGAGGCGTATTGACTGTCAGCAAACACTACTTCATGCTGCTGCGTCAACTCACCCCAGGCGCATGAGTCTAAGGAGGAGCCGTGACATATAATTCTGGTCACGTGTTGCTACAGCAGGGTCGTGTTGCATATCCCTGGACCCGTGTTCAGTTCTGGAGCAGTCACGTGTGAGGGATCTCAGGGTGGCCGCAACAATTCTTGGTATCGTGACAACCCCATAAGGTGGCGGTTCAACAGTTTGGAAATGTGGTATTGCAAGGTGGATTTTCGGTGATACAAGTGCCTTAATAAATTCTCAAAATAAGTTTATTATATAATACTGTTTGAAAATAAGGGTTCTAATGATGATAGTTTAAGACTAAACTATTTGTCTGATTTTGATAATTCAAGTTTTGTGAATATTTTCTTCAGAATTGTACTTGCAATGAATATTATTGAAATATAGATGCAATTATTTCTCAATTATCATTAAACATTCAGGAAGAGCCAATTCGGTTCTTCACATGTCCTCTCTCACGAAGATTGGGTCCGATCATTTCCCTATATCTTTTGTTGCTGACTTGATTAAGACTACTGGTAATCTCCTCTTTAGATTTGAGAAATTGTGGATTGATCACCCGGACATTGAGCAGATGATTAGTGGCTGGTGGAATGTTTAGGGTGTCTAAAAAGCTCCAGCATATTAAACAGAATATTAAATCTTGGAGTAAGAAAGTGTCTGGTGACATCTTTAAAACTGCTTGATGATATTCAGGAGACTATCCAATAGATTGGCATGTCTCAAAATCTTAAGGATAGGGAGGAGACTCTTTTGGCCAAAACTCATAATATCATATCCAAAGAGGAACAGTATTGGAGATAGCGGTCAAGATCGATATTGCTTAAAGTTGGAGATAAGAATGTCAAGTTCTTCCATATGTCTACTTCTAAACATAGAGCGTCCAACAGAATTTCTAGACTCAGGTTGGAGGCCAGAGAGGTAAGTAATGATAAGGACATTTCTTTGGCTATGGTTGACTTTTTCTCTTCTCTCTTATCTAAAGATCATGCGCTTTCCCTGGATAACTAAGCCTTGCTTCATGATGCTATCTTCTCCATCATGGATGATGTTACTAATAAGAAGCTCACTGCTATTCCCTCCTCGGAGGGATTCAAGATTGTTGTTTTCTCCTTTGAAGGTGATAAGTCCCAGGGAGGTTGGGTTTCCTTTATTTTTTTTCCATAAATTTTGGCACATTGTGGACCTGGATATCTGTAATGTTGTGAAAGAATTCTTTGGGTCTAGAACTATGCTTAAAGAAATTAATGCTACCTTTATTGTTCTGATTCCCAAAAAGCCTGGAGCTGAATCTGTTGACTCCTTCAGGCCGATCAGTTTATGTAATTCGGTGTATAAAATTTTCTCCAAGGTTCTTACCCTTAGATTGTTGGCTATTCTCCCCAATATTATTTCCCCCCAGCAGAGTGGCTTTGTCCCTGGCAGACAAATCCTTGATTCCATTATGAAGGTGCATGAGGTTATTCATTCGACTTAGGCCTCTCTCAACTTTGGTTTTCTGTTGAAACTTGACCTCTCGAAGGCCTATGACCGGGTGGATTGGGATTTTTTGATCAAGGTTCTTCGTTCCTTTGGTTTCTGTGAAAAACTCTTGCAGCTGGTGTTCCAACTCATTAGTACTTCTACGACTGCGGTTAATGTGAATGATTCCTCTTCCAGATTCTTCAAGCCTTCCAGGGGACTTTGACAAGGTGATCCCTTGTCTCCAATTCTCTTTGCCATCCTAGCGGAGTGTCTTGGTCACTATTTTTAGAGATTGGTGACTGATGGATCCATCAAGGGTCTCACTCCTGCTTCTAGGTCGTGCTCCCATGAGCAATTTGTTGATGACACTATTATCATGGGCTCTTCGACCATCCAGGAGGCTAGAATGATTAAATAGGCTCTTTCCAATTATTCTCAGGGTACTGGACAAATTGTTAATTGGAATAAGAGCTCTCTGTTTTTTATTAATACGCCAGTGGAAAGACATATTAGAATTGCCAGAATTATTGGTTGTGATATTGGTGCCTTGCTTGCCACTTATCTCGGTCTTCCCTTGGGCTTAAGACCTCCTAACTCTTTTTGGGCTGGAATTGTGAACAGATTCAATAGGAAATTAGCTGGCTAGAAAGGAGCTCTGCTTAGTCAAGTTGGTAAACTCCAACTCTTGAAGGCCTCTCTGCAGAGTCTCCCTATCTATGCTCTAAGTCTATTTAAGATTCCTGGTAAATTTGTAGACATTATTGAGAAGATTTCGAGAAATTTTCTTTGGTCTTGGGTGGAAGAAAGAAATAAATTGGCTTTAGTTGCTTGGGACAAGGTATGCACTCCTAAGAAGTGGGGAGGTTTGGGGATCCGCCCCTTAAGAGTCACCAATCAGGCATTACTAGCTAAGCAAATTTGGAGGATCTTTGGTGAGAAAAAAAGAGTGGAATGAGATCATCCATAATAAATATCTCTACTCTTTCCCTCATATTTCGGATTTTATGAAGTCTGTTGTGAAGGTGCATGGTTCTTTTATTTAGAATTGCATCCAGCAAGCTAAGGAGATGGCCTTCAAGGGAGCTAAGTGGTATTTGGGTAAGGGCAGAAGACTTAAATGCTGGGAAGACTGTTGGCTTAAAGATTATCCTCTGAACTTTGTCCCTTCCTTCCGGCCTTTTATTGACATCTGTTTACAGAGATTTGGTCTGTGGGTTATAGACTAGTGGAGGAGTCGGTCTTGGATTGATCTTTCTGTTGTTGATATTGCTCTTAAGCCTCTGATGCTGGATCTGAATGTTTGGAAAGTGGACACTACAAGGGCAGATGAGTTGATTTGGGGGATTCTCCCTTTTGGATTTTTTTATGTCGCCTCTACCTCTGAGATTTTGTTGAAGCAGCTGGATCCTCCTCCCTTTTGGGCCCAGGTTTGGGATAAACGGTTAATTCCTAAAATTAATATTTTCTTTTGGCTGGTTTTGCAGAATAAGATTCTTACTATTGATAATCTCCAAAAGAGAGGCATGATTCTGCCCAACAGATGCTTTCTTTGTAAGAATGCTGAGGAATCAGTTTACCATTTGGTTATCGACTGTCGGTACTCCTGATAAGTCTAGTGCCTTATTTTGCAATGCTGGAAGTTATGCTGGTTTTTCCGAATAATATGGAGAATTTCTTCACCCAATGGAGAAATGTTGAGGTTCCTATGGATAGGATGCTGTGGAACTTCATTATCCCTCATGTCATCTGGAAACTATGGAGAGAACGCAATGACAGAGTGTTTAGAGACACTACCCTCCCTCCGGAGGTGATAGCCAAGAAGATTAAGAGAAGTATCAAGGAGAACTGTACTACCAAAATTGGAACTAAGCTAGATTTTTTTGCTGGATTTAATTCTGCTGGCACCAAAGTGAACTCTTCCCAACGGGAGAATGCCATCTGGCTTTCCCCCCTCGTGGCTGGATTAAAGCTAATTTTGACAGTGCGGCGAAGGGTAACCCGGGACTTGCTGGCTGTGGTGGGATTATTCGGGATGACATGGAAAACTGTCTTGCTGTCGTGGTGCTCCCTATTGGCATGCAAACCAATCACGTGGTGGAGGCTATGGCTCTCCTTCAAACTTTAAAAATTATAAAAAAGGACATGTCTTTGAACATGTGGATTGAAGCCGATTCCATGAATGTTTTAAACTGTATTAAAGGCATGACCAGCCATCATGGTCAATTAAGGAAATTATAGAGGAGGCTCGGATTATCATTAACTCATTTACGCAGGTTATTATTTCCCACAACTTCAGGGAGGCCAATAGTATTGTAGATGTGTTGGCGAACATTGCTGTCAGAGATAAGGACATCATGACTTGGCAAGGAGGAAAGGATCTGACCGTTGATTTGAAGGCCAAGTTGGCATTTGACAGGACTCACAACAAAACAACAAATTTGGAATATCTTAGAAAGCTATGATGAAAAGACACAAGTTAATTAATGTAGTTATAAGGGTTACAGAAAGTCTCGATTTTCCTGAGATTATTGAGTGTAGACCAAAGAAACCAGAATCAGAATCGGATCGGAATCGGCAAGGCCTAATCGAATCGCGAATCGGCCATGAATTGGAATCGAATCGGCAAATTTTTAAAAACCCTTGAAATCTAGAGATTTTAACAATTTAAAACTTATTTCATGCACCCTTTATTGAATATAACTTAAACACACTATAACATCATCAAATAGAAGCTAACATACATAAACAAGGAACATAAATGATAAATCCTGATGAAATACAACTAATTTGAATAAACTGTATGACTTGAAGATCTGTGATTTAAGATCACTGAGTTGCTGATTAGATATGTAAGATGATTAAATCAGTAATATGTTGTCATTGATGTCAGCTAGTTTTGACAGTACTTATCTCATAAGTTACTATACCCAAACATCTGTAGAAGAAGAAAAGAGATGAAGAACAGATATATCTACATGAGGAAGATGGAGATGACAGATAAGGATAAAGAACACATTGGGTAACTTATGGATGAGTCTATGACCTTATGTTATTGACTTGATTATGTTGCATTCATCTATGATGAAGGATAGAGCAAAATGCACAAAGCAATGTTGTCGGTTAAAGAACCATTTCAATATACACCAACGCAATGTTGTCGGTTAAAGAACCATTTCAATATACACCAACGCAATGTAGTGTATATCGAGCATAGTATAAACCGAGCTTGTGTTCACCGACACATTTCTTTGTTAATCGAATAGGAGAAAAGAACTAAATGACTAGTTTAGCCGATGGAAGTTGATGAGTTGTAAAGTACCTTGAAATCAAAGATGAAGATAATGTTTGTTACAAAGATCGACAGCTAACATAATTCGAAGAAGATCTAAGAGATTGAAACAAAACGTGTTACCGACACATCAGCCGAGGAAGGTTTAAGCAGTAAAATCAATAAAGGAGATTAAGCGGCAAAATCTGATGGATGGAATTAAACGGTTTACTTGTCTATTTAAGAGACTAGGGTTTCATTGTGAAACTTATGCCAAAAGGAGGAGACTGCAGAGATATCGTGTGAACAAGCTTCATGCATGCCTGATCAGACTAGTTAAGGAGAACCGAACTGCAGAGATTACCGAGCGTCAGAAAGCTATTACCGAGCGACAGTAAGTTACTGAATATTGATTGAAACAGAATTGATATATTGATCAGGGGATTTGAACGAGCTTAACATAGATCTGATAATCTATAATTGAAGTTGTATTGTAATCAGATCAACTGTTGTTACATTTTAACCATTGTAAACAAATAAATCTCTTAACAGAGTGGACTAGAAAGTCTTGTAATGTCATTCATAGAGTGTACATTTGTTATCTTGTCAACCCCATAGTGAATGCTGGTTGGACGATAGCGGTTCGTCTAAAATCCTCTAACAAGGTCACACCTCACAGTGTGTTTGTAACCTTTAACAGGGTTGGGTCTTCACCGACCTCACTTTAGAAGAGTGAACAATTTTTGGGTTGCCGATCCCAGGTGGTTTTTCCCTTCACAGGGTTTCCACGTTAAATCTCGTGTTATGTGTTGATTGTGATGATTGTTTGTTGTCATACTTTACATGTTGCATATTGGATTTGATCGGTAATCACTATATGTTATTAACTGGTAATCGATAAAAGCACAGACAAAATACTATTTTATGTTACCGAGCTGCAGAAGTTTTAGTAAATTGTTTTTGGATATACATTTTGTGATTGGGACTGTGGATAACTGATTCACCCCCCTCTCAGTTATTCTAACAATTGGTATCAGAGGGTTGGTTGCTTGGAACAGAGTTTTAAGGACTTGAGCACAAAGATCTCAAAATGTATAAGAGGGAAGTGCCAAAGCTAAACAAGGATAACTTCACAATATGGCAAAGCCAAATGAAGCTGCATGTATCTAAAATTGGGAATTTTGCCCTCACACTAGTGGAGAATGGCTACGTTGCACTGCCCATTGGTCCCTTGACCCTTGATCAACTAAGAGACAGGCATGAACATAATGTTACTATGATGGAGATTGCTGCTGCCTGTACCAATGCCGAATTTGAAGATATTAAAAATTGCACTACTGCTAAAGATATGTGGGATAAACTTGCTCAAGTTTATAGTGGTGATGTGAATGTCAAAAGAGCTAGAGCTGAAAGCTTAAGGGGTAGATTCGATGATATGAAGATGAAGGAAGGAGAAAATATTGTGCAGTACACAAATAGACTAAAAGAGGTAGTACATGCTGTTAGAGCATCTGATGGTGTTATTAATGAAGAGACAGTGGTAAGCAAAGGTCTTAGAACCTTATTGCCGGTTTACGCAATCAGAATATCTGCAATTCATGAAACTAGGTCTGCATTTGGTAACAACCTTACTCTTGATAATCTGATTGGAAAGCTTACAACCTTTGAACTGAATAACTTTGATAATAGTGTTGTACCGTCTGTTGAATCTGTTTTTATGTCTTCTCTGAAGATTGGTAAGTCTAGTAGCAGAAATAAGAATGATGATAGTGATAGCAATACTGATGATGAGCTTGATGAACTTGAAGCTCTTATGGCCAGAAGGTTACCTAAAGGTAAAGGAAGGTATAGAGGTAAATTACCTTTAGCATGCTTTAATTGTAAAGAGGTCGGTCATATTGTTGTTAGATGTCCACATAGGAAAGATGATGATAGAAACAAAGACCGATTTGGTGAAGGAAGCTATGGGAGAAGAGGCAACATAAGTTATCGACACTACAACCGAGACAACTGAGACAATAATGACAAAGGCAAGAAGGTGTGCTACATTGCAGAAGATGTCACCGATACCAACACTGATGAAGATGTGGAGGTAGTATTTGTTACAATGAAGGATGACTCAGAGGAAGATGAAAAGTATGTAGAGACAACACTTATCTCTAAGGTTAATAAGAATGATACATGGATCATAGATAGTGGCTATACACATCACATAACTGGTGATGAAGAAAAATTTGATCATCTTGAAGAACACAATGGAGGATCTGTTAGAATGGGTAATTGTGAAGAACCGAAACTGGCTTCTTCCAAATCCACTTATTTTATTTAAAATATTTGTAGCACTTGCTTAATAAATCTTTTAATTGCAATTTAATAATCAATCTTCACCAAAATTCAAAATAATCCAACCAAGACAAAATGAAATTCTTTAATAATTTAATTGATTCTCATTTCTCATTACAAATAGAATATATAAGCATTTCAATTAATATAAAAAACTCAAAGGCACCTGGCAATCTTGTTGTGAGGTTTCACATCATCGCCCCAAAGGATTTGGGGACCCCCATTTTTGAGCAACCTTGGCATTTTTATTTTTTTCCTTGATCTGGGTATCTCGGTGCCTTAGCCAAATTTTGGACTTAGACGGACGATTATTGTTGAAATTATTGAGAATCTAGGAGTTTGGCTTGTGATTTTTGTTTTTAGTCATGTTTTGGTCTCTTGAATTTTGCAAGTTTGAGGTGTTGAAATGGAGATAAAATGAGGGGATTGAGTGGCCAAAGATTATGTTGATTTGCCAAAATGGAGTTATCCCTTTCGCCTTTTTTAAATTTTGAAATTTAGACCAAACAATGCAAAATCTTGGCAAATAAAATTCAAAAACCGAGTTTTAAATTGAAAATCTATGCAGGAAAATAAAAAATCTGCTTTGGAAATAAATTCTATGAATTGAAATTCAGAAATCTGGGCTTTAGTTTGAAAATCAGGCCTTTAAAACATAAAAATCTGGACAATAACAATTAAATTTGCATTGAAATTAAATAGTATAAGCATTTATTTCAGAGGTTTGGCCCTTTAAAATTAAAATTTGGCCTTTAAAAACAAAATCTGGGCAAGGTCTGAATTGAAATTCAAAATATGGCCACTTAATTCGAAAAATCTGGGCAATGAGTTAAAATTTTCCTTTGAAATTTAAATGATCTGGCCACTAATTTTGAAAATATGGCCCCATAGGTGGCGTATGGTGTTGAACTTAATAAGCAAGGCCCTTCTTTTATGGTGGCGTGACCTTCACATCCCAATACAATTCGAAATCCAAGGATTAGTTATAAAATTTCAATGCAAATTTAGTATTTAGACAGCCAGGTCGGCCCCTTGAATTAGCATTTAATTGAAATATATTTTTTTTCCCTTGTGCTAGGTCGGCCCTCTTGATGGTTATGAGAGTTTGGGTATAAGAGAGGGCGCTCCCCTCCTCCTCTCCTCATTCATTTCCCAGCAATCTTCCAAGGCAGGCAGAGCATTAAGGGGCAGCGACTTGTGAAGTGAGCAACAACTTTGTTTGCAAGGCAGCGATTCTGATCTAAAGGACCTGCTATTTCATATAGGGAAGCAGCGAATATAAAGGACCAGCGACATTGAATAGAGGAGCAGAGGCAGCGACTTGTGAGGAAGGAGGTGTGAATTTGTGAAGAAAGAAGCCAGCGACTTTTATCTAGAGGGCAGACCTGTTATTTGGCAGGGGCAGCGAACTGTCTTGGCATGGAGATGACAGCGACCTTGATTGGAAACTTGTGAATTTATAGCAGAGACTTGCGACAGTGAGTTGGAGGGTAGAGACTTTGATTGGTAGGAGGCCTGCTACAGTGTCTAGACAAGCCAGCGAATTTGGTAGAAAGTGCAGCGATTTTGCAAAAGTCTTGAGGATTAGTGAATACTATCTTGGCATTGGTGAAGGTAGCAAAAATTCAAGACATTAGATGAGCAGCAAAAATACTAAGGAGGAGCGAACTTTGATTTAAGTGAGCAGCGAAAATATTATGGAGCAGAACAAAGTAAAGAAGGCAGCGAACTAGGCCATAAGGCAGGCAGCGACATTGAGTTTGGGAAGAGGCAGCGACTTCACAGAGTTTAGCAAAGGCAGCGAACCTTAACATATTGGAGTAGTCAATTGCATGGTAGGAGACTAGCGAAAATTGAAAGAGCAGAGTGTAGTGAGGCTTGCGAAATTGTCCAAGGCAGAGAACTGTGACATAACATAGATGAGACCTGCGACTTTGATTTAGCAGGCTGCAGAGCATAAAGGGGCGGCCAAATTTGGAGGAGCAGGGCCTGCTATCTGTCTAGAGGCCTGCTATTTCATCTAGAGGCTACAAATTGATAGAGGAAGACTACTATTTGATAAGAAGACTTGTGATTTTTGCCCAAATTGTTATTTGACAAGGAAGAAGCTACAGATTTGCAAGAGCCCTGCCTATTTGAGGAAAAATTTGCAAAATTTGGTGAGTGGAATGAACTATTTTCTTAATTGTTATCTTTTTTCTTTGGTGGTTGATTTTTTGGTGTAGGAGACAAGTTTCATGATTGAGGGTGAAGGCTGGCCTAAAAGACAGATTTTCTCCTTGTTCTTGCTTGGTACATTTTCGTATTTTCTTGCTTGCATCATCCATCCATCACCTCATCATCTCATTAGAGTTTGAAGTTGGGAGATATAAGTGTAGTTTTCATTTAGGATTTGGAGAAAGGAGATATAAGTGGTAGTCCCACCCCTAGGAAAGAAGTTGGGAGATATAAGTGTAATCCATCTTATAGGTAACGAAGAGGTAGAAATAAGTGTAGTGTGATAGGAATTGGCGAGGTAGAAATATGTTTGATCGTCCCTAGGTGAAGGGACAGAAATAAGTGTAGTCCCACCTCACTGTAGAAAGAAGGGGCAGAAATAAGTGTTTAGGATGGCAGATGCTAGTGCAAGCAAGAACCCAAAGGGAATTAATACCAAGAAAGACAAGGAAGACATGACGCCCAAGACCACCTTCTCAAAATTGAAGTGAGTCGGTGACACCAACATCGGCACCATAGATATGATACAGTTGAGAGATAGGTTGAAAGGGGGCCAGTCCTCTATGGCAAAGAAGATCTACAAGTGTGGAATTGTGCAAGCTGTCGCTTTCCCTCCTACCTTACCTTGTCCGGAGTTGGTGATAGAGTGTGCATCTCGGTTAGATATTGTGACCAAGTCTATCATCTTTGGTGAAGAAGAAAGGGTGTTGGCTAACATCAGCGGGCAGGTGATAGAGGAAGTGTTCAATATACCCCAGCAGAAGGGAATGATAGTAATGTTAATGGATCAAGCCGCTAGGTTCTTTCAAGATAGTCAGGATGCCTACCTCGCTCTACTAAAGCAGAATTGGTTGCATGAAGGCAAGAAGGGAGTCACCAAGTCATCAAAGCTCACTAGGTCAAATTTAAAATCAAGGTATGGCGATCTTATTGTGCTTCTCAACCGAGTCATGGGCTCCGCTCAAGGTATGCAGTTTGAAACTTGGATGTACTATTTTATTGAAGGAATTGAAAATGGAAAAAGAAAGTTTGATTGGGCTAGAATTATAAGTGAAAATTTAGAGTTGCAACTTAGGACAGTGCAAAATCAGAAATAATTCTATATGGGGTCCTATCTTTTCTATTTAATTGCAAGACTGTATGAACATCCTAGACTTAAGGCTAGAGGGGTGATTGGCAATGGGCCCAGACAATGCTTGGTGCATGAGTGCTATCCACAACTTCATTTGCACAACACTAAGGACTACAACATATTTTATGATGTCTTTTCCATGAAGACAGTAAGGATATTGCAAGGGACACCCGCAAGAGGCTCTCGCTGAAGGCGGAGACAAAAGTTAAGAAATTTGGGAGTTGGTTCATCCAGTTTTCGCAATTCACCTATATCAAAGTGGCTGGATGCACGACTTGTCCCAAGAGGCTTCCAAGGTACCCACCCGATAAGATAGTTTTGATGGAGTTGGCTAGGCAACTTGAGCAATATGAAAAAATGATGAAGCTCAAAGGTGAGACAAGGGTTACCTTCTCACTCATGATAGGCAATGATAGTTGTCCCAATCCTGTCGCCTTTGCAGCTGCAGAGAAGGAGTTAGAACAATATCATCTAGCATGGTATAAGGCAAGGCAGGGATTTGATCCTAATGGTCTAATCAAAGCATCTCATGGGGCTCCATTCAAACATATTCCTACTTTGGAGGATTTTTGGGTGAATGCAGATTATGACTTTCATGTGAGGAAGTTAGCTTTCTCAAGGTTATCAGTAGACATGATGAAGGCCATCAGATGGAGAAATCTTAATATTCTGGATCAGCTAGAAGAGGATGAAGATGTGCTAAGGGAATATTACAATACAGTAGAGGGAACGGAGTTGAATCCAATTGAGTGGGATGATCATCTGGATCCATCCTTAGATACAGTAACAAGAACAGTTGAGCTACACACTGAATGGTGGTATAATAGGAAGTTTAGGCAATTGCAAAGTCGGAAGGTACACCTTACCTATGAGAAGATGAAACCAGAGGAGGAGATTCCAGAGAAGTCAGTCAGATAACAAGGTGGGGGCAATAGCCAACAGCAGCATCAAGCAGTTAAGAATAAGAAGAGTTTGGAGGTTGAGAAGAATAAAGAACATCAAGAGCCTCCAGCAAAGAAACAAAGCAAGGTACCATCAAGAGAGCATAATCCAGGCTAGAAGCCAAGAGGTTGGTACAAGTGAGCAAAGAGTAGCGGTAGAGGTGAGCTTTGGTTCAGAATCAAGTGGTTATAGTAACAGTACAGGATACTCTCCTCTTTTGGAGAACCAAGTTGAGGAGGATATGGCAGTTAGTAATGAAGGAGATAGGTCAGTTGACATTGAGGCTCTATCAGCTGAGGAAGGAGGCCAAGCGCGTAAGGCCGTTGGTGATGCTATGCTAGTCGAACCGAACCTAGATTTGGGGAGATGCATTGCACCACCATGGTTGAGACAGATGCTTATGCCAAGGAAAGAGGTTGTGGCCATCCGGATAGTTGAGGATATTCAAGGGTTAGTGGAAAAGGAAGATGATGTCAGACAAAAACAAATTGCAGGAACAGTGGCAAAGGTAATCAGGAATGATGAGGATGGTCACTGAAAGGTTCAGATTGCGGTGCCAAAGGTTAGCAAGGCAGTGGGCAAAATTGTGGCCCAAGATTATGAGATAGTAGAGCATGACATGGGAAAAATCACAGATGACATGGAGTGTGTGGAGGTTCAGGAAGCCATAGCTTCAATAAGAGAAAGGTTGAGAAAGGCGAACAAAAGAGTTGCAGAGTTGGAAATTGAAAGCAAGTATTGGAGGGATAGCTATCATGAAGTATGTCGGCCTATCCAACAATAGTTGCCTCAGACGGCTCTTCCACAGGATAGTGGGAGCAATTTGGAAGAAATATTAGCTCGAGAGCAAGGAACTAAAAATTGGATCAGTGGTACAATCCAGGAAGGGTGAAGGTTCTTGCCTGCCTTTATCTCGACATTCAGGTCATTTGTGTCTCTTAGGGACAAATTCAGAACATTTGAAGGGATGTGGAAGGATTTCCTTCCAATCCGTGACTTAGCCATTCCTAGGCTATATGCAGCCATAGAGTTATCAGAGGGATCCTTGGTGAAGGCCAAGTTGATCAGTGAAGGAGGAAAGAATATTATTGAGTCTTGGTATGTCACCTTGACTGCCAGATCGAGGGTACTCGAAGAGATACAGGATGAGATTGCAAAGTACAGTCCAAGCATCGACACTTTCATTTCAAGCATGTTGAGCAACGCAGGGATTGCACTTGATTTTGAAAGAATCAAAGAGGAGGATTTTAATGAGACAGAGTTTGGATCGAGATTGGATGAGTTAGGGAAGGTTGCCGCCAGAGAGAAACAGTTGGGCATCCTTGCCTCTCTCAAGGCCCTTATCGAGTTTGCAAGAGACGATGAAAAGGAGAGTGAGAAGACACTGCAAGCAGCAAAGAACATGATGAACACAGCTGAGCGCAAGATGAGGCATAAACCTTGCCTTCCCATGGAGGAAGTCAACAACATATTAGCTAAGTTCATTGCTTATGCTAAAAAGATGAAAGAAAGGGGTAGAACTGTATTAGAAGATCATTTGATGTAAGCCCAAGTGGCAAATTCTTCTTTCTTCTTGGGTAGGATAGGTGTCTGATTCTGATTGGCTACCATTTTGGTGCCTTCTCATTGGTTGCCACTTTTTTTTTTTCTCATTGGTCCATTGATGAGGTGGCATCTTTTCATTGGCCGATGGGGTGGCAACCCTAATTAGGGTTTCTAGGATTTCATCTGGATCGTTGATTTTGCCTCTTAATCTCTACCGTTGGTTGTAATTTTGAGCTTCTATATAAGGCCAAGTACTCTCATTTGTAAAGGGTTGAAGAAAATTGTTGCTAATATAATACCAAAATTGCTTCTCTTATCATTGTTGTGTCTTGCATGGTGATTAAGAACACTTGGTGTTATTGCATGGTTTCTACTTCCAATTGTTAAAGTTAGATTTCATTGAGTTGTTTAAGTAGATTTCATTTCAAGAAAATTGTTAAAGTAAGAATAGAAGTAGATGGCTAGTTGTATGGTGATATTGGTAAATGTTTGATAGGGATCTATATAATAAGCCACTAGCATCTTAGCGGCTTGTTAAGGAGCCTTGTGTGGTAATCTAGTCTCATTCCCCTTAAATCATTGCATCTATGGAGGTAGCGCCGCTAGCAAGCTTTCATTAGGTTGATCCCCGTCCATTTGCCAATCTTTCCATTCTATAGGAGTAGCAGTAATGCAACAAGTAGTTTAGTAGTTATAGTTTTAAAGTGCAAAGTTGGAAGTGATATAAATTTGAGTCTACATTGCAAAGCTAGATCCTATCATCATCACAACAAGAATTTGACATCCTTGAATGAACAACGTAAGCCCGCCTACGTGATTAACCAGCAAATCACATTATTATAACTAAGTTAGTATCCACAGGTGTAAGGAACCTTGGAGTTATCTCATGTTCTTCATGAATATTTACTTTTCAAGAGAGGGTTGAGTGTTTGGTATTCTATATCAAGTATTCAATTGCTATATGTTATGTAGTGGTACAAAACTAACATCAACAAATTCGAAAATGCTTGTAATTTTGTAATGTCTTTCCTAAAACATACCACAATTCTCTAATGCCTAAACTCCATCCTGTACATTCACGGCAAGATGTAATATCATGAGGTTGGCTTGCTGTGTTGATGGTTTCAGCAGAAATATTAATCTAACCCTGTTTTCCAGTCACGTGAGCAAACAATGAAGCTCCTCAAATTCTCAATTAAAAAATGCAGCCATGTAATTGATGTGGGTTTCCAGATTTTGTGAATTCAATCTCAATATAATTAATTCAGAATCTGCAAGAAGATCTTTGCCAATCTCTCAATCAATTATTAAACCTCAGCCATGAAATAATTCAGAATCCTTAAGAACAAATGATTCGCCTGTAGAAATAACTTCACCAAAAACCCGAACACCAATTTATTAATTGTAGCATCAGCAATTAATTAACAACAGATTTCTCAATAAAAACAACCTCAGCAAATTCGAATGCAATTACCAAATGAAGAAACACAGAACTCCTCCAAACAATTTCAAAACTCCAGCAGGAAGACAAATCAAACCCCAGAATGAATAAATTGATTTGCCAGCAGAACAAACTTCTCATAAACCCAGTCTACATCAGCACTGGATTTAATTCAGAATCAGCAGCTGCAAAATTCACCACCAATCTGTGATGGCTCAAATTGTTAGAAGAGGAATCAATCCTCAAAACCCTAACCGGTTCTCATAGCCAAGAGACTTTATAAATTTTATCAAATCAACAATGAATGAATCAAAGTGCTTTTTTCGAGTAGAATATATAGCTTTTTTGGAAAAAACACAATTTCACTTTTTTCATTAAAAAAGCTTTTAAATGACCTCTTCACTTTATAACATTAAAGTTATAAAGTATTAAAGTTATTAAATTAAAATAATTTAATTTAATAATGATAACTTTAAAAACTAAAAGCCTTAGAATTCTGCTGACTGAAACAAACTCATTTCCGACACCAGAGCCTCAAACACCAACTGCCCTGTCGAAAATAACCCACTGCCAAAAATGGTCAACTGCTAAAAATAGACTTACTATAAATAGTAAGTCTCTCAAATTGGAGATTCCCTGAGACTCAATCCTGAAACATCTGACGCTTCATGTAGACACCTTGCTAATCCAGGCCATACCCAAAATACCACTTACTAAAAATAGTAAGTCGACCAAATTGACATGAACGAAGAGCAGATATGATAAACTAAACCTCCAGAATGGAGTCCCAACACTGGCTCCACAATCTGACCCCCTCTGAACGCCTGATTAGCTTGCAAGAGTCACCAAACCAAGCTAATCCCGAAGTCTGAAAAATGGGGACATTACAGTAATGATGCACCTTGTATGGTTAGAGGAAAAGGATCCCTAATGATAAATGATAAAATTAGATGTGACAATGCCTATTGGGTAAAAGGTCTAAATTATAATTTGCTAAGTGTGGCACAGCTGAACAATTCAGGCCACCGAGTTGCTTTTGAGAGAGAGAAAGTGAAGATATTTGATAATGGAGAAAGACTTATTGGAACTGGAACACAATCAAGAGGTAATTTGTTTTATCTTGATAATGATCAGTCTTCTTGTTTAATGATGAAAGATGAAGATGCATGGTTGTGGCATAAAAGGTTATGTCATGTGAATTTTGATAACATGATTAAGATCAGTAAAAAGAAAAAGGTTAGAGGTTTGCCTAACTTATCTAAGCCTGATCATGTTATGTGTCATGACTGTTAGAAAGGTAAAATGATAAAATCTAGTTTCAAAAGCAAAGATTATTCAACAAAGAAATTACTTGAGTTAGTGCATACCGACCTATGTGGTCCTATGAGAACTCAAAGTTACTATGGAGACAGATATTGTATTCTTTTTGTTGATGATTATACTAGATTAATGATAGTCATGTTCTTGAAAAAAAAATCAAAGGCATTTAAGATGTTCAAGTGGTATAAAGCAAAAGTTGAGAAAGAGACTGGTAAAGAATTGAAATGCTTAAGATCTGACTGAGGTGGTGAATTTATTTCTGATGAATTTATTAACTTTTGTAATGAGCATGGTATTAAAAGACAAATCTCTGCACCGAGGACACCACAACAAATAGAATAGCTGAAAGAAGGAATAGGTCAATAGTTGACTGTGCAAGGACACTAACGTTACAAAAGAATGTTGCTCAAACATATTAGAGAGAAGTGTTATACACTGAATTTGCACCCTTAGTTCAAGCTCTCATAGTCTTGATAACTCAGTATAACAAGGGAATCATCTCAAGGTTGTGGGACCTTTTGCTAACCGAGATGAAACCTCCAGATTCTAGGCTGGTTCCTCTTGGATAGTCACCTTGATTTGGTCTTAGACAGAAAATGTAAACTTTTGAGGGAAAGGGATAGAAGGAATGCATGAAAGGGAAATGACAGGAAAGCAAATCTACCTACTAGGTGATGCACCGAACTGGGGTTTGGATCTCAGTATAGAGGGATGAAACCAATGAAAGAATCTGGTCTAATAAGTCACCACTCACTGGATAGGTTTGCATAAGTATTTCATAGGAAGGCTTGAATAGAAAACTCAACCTATGACCTGCAAACAAACATCCTTTTCTGCAACTAGGTGTAGGAATGAGACAAGGCTGCTAGGGGTTGTAGTATACCCACGAAAACATCTAAATCAGATCAAACACAGGAAACACACAAAATTGCAGAAAGTGAGAGGGACTAGAAACCCCAATTTCCATTAACAGCATTCATAAACCTCAATCCAATAAAAGATAATGCAAACAGGGAAGCACAAGGACATGAAGGATTGTCACAAACTGCCTTTGCAATACTTGTATTATCAATGGGAATTTACAGAATGTGGAAAACCAGAGGGCAAGAGGAAATGTCACAGATAGGTTCCCAAGAAAGAGCCTTTCTTTTTACAAAATGTGAATTCTGAGCACTACAGGCTCCAAAAAAGAATATATACACTCTCTGCACGCAGGCAGGAATCAAAAATCTTTTAGGGCTACATAAATATGCATTATAATAATCATCCCTAAAATCGGTCACCTCTGATCATAAATGTGCTCTGTAAATATCATAGCCGATCAGATATTTTCTTCTTGCGTGTCCATCCCTGAATTGATCATGCCTGCAGGCACAAAAGACCTTACCCTGACAACCCCTACAACCCACTCAGCCATGAATGCTCAAAAAATCCGATCGGATACTGGAAAGGACCACAAACGGCTGCCTAAAAGATCTGCAAAATCTCCCAGCAACCACCTCCAGAAATCGTCAATCTCTTCAGCTACCCGCACTTGCAAATGTCCTTAGAAGAAAGCCAAAAAAGGGCTGCACTGCCTTTGAAATGAACCTAGTCGCATGATCGCATGAGCTAAAAAAAGGTTCATGCGATCACGCGACACCTCTTTGAAACTGCCACCGTTCTTTGAAAACGTCAACGGTCGCATGATCGCATGAGCCGAAAGACCTTCATACGATCATGCGACAACCCCTTTGAAAATTGCCTTGCTGCCACATTAGCACTCGGGACCCACAAGACACCACACCTATCATGCCTTGCCACGCGGCCCAACAGAAGTTGACCACACTGCTTTGAAAAGGTCAGTGGTCGCATGATCGCATGAGCTGAAAGGCCTTCATGCAATCATGCGACTACTCTTAAAAATCCCCCTCCGCTTTCCACAAATGCTCGGGCCCACAAGATCCACCACGTGTCACTCCCTTACTCGTCCCGGCCGCTACCCCAGCAAACACCTCGGCACCCCTGGCATAGGACCCACCGCAACCTCCAGATTCCCATCTAACGGTTGTCGCATGATCGCATGGGATCGGAAGATCTCATGAGATCATACAACCACCGTAGGATCTCCTCGCATTTGCGCCAATGTAGAAACCTCGGGCCCCACTTACTGTCTTTTGCATGATCTCATACGGTTAATAGGTCACATGCGATCATGCGACCGACCGTGTGATGCTAACTGCTGGAACCGCAAACCACCGCTACCGAAACCGCTAACGGTTTGTCGCATGGTCGCATGGGCTCGGAAGAGCCCATGCGATCATGCGACAAACCGCATGATGTTAGTAACCGACCGCCACCGAAGATTGACCGCCGATCAGAGATACCGCATCAACGGTTGTCGCGTGATCTCATGGGATCGGAACATCCCATGCGATCATGTGACAGCCGTCGGATCTTGACTGCACCGGAATGGCCTTAAGCACCGGGACCCGCCTGATCGGAGTTGTGCGCTTAGGGTCAAAACACAAAGGATGCCGAAAACACAGAGGGTTTTCGAGCAAAGGCCAAAAACACACCGAATTTTCAGAGCAGAGAGGTCGAAAACACACCGAAATTTCAGACCAAAAGGCAAAAACATCCCGAGCCTGCAAAGAGGAGGTCAAAAACGCACTGGGTTTTCGACACTTGAGCATTTCTTTTTGGAAAATAGGAACTGTGGCAAAAAATGAATGACAAGGAAATTTTGGGCAACAAGAAGTAGTCAGCACAACTGTTTATGTTCTGAACTGAGTACAACTGAAGGACACTAATAAGACACCCTATGAGTTATGGTTTGGTCACAAACCCACTAAGTTATTTCAAAATTTTTGTAAGTAAATGCTTTATTTTGAAAGATGAAAGAAATGGGAAGTTTGACTCAAAAGGTGATGAAGGGATATTTCTGGGATATTCCACTAAAAGTAAAACATACAAGTGTCTTAACAAAGTAACTAATAAGATGATTGAAAGTACTAATGTTCAAGTTGATGAGTTTGATGATAAGAATGCAGAGGAAAGCAAAAAGGAACTGGAAGACTACGGTAGATTCAGTTACATTGAACAACCAGAGTACCTACCAATGTCGCAGACAGCGACAACCGGTCAACAGGAAAACAATACCGAGGAACAGGAAAAAGAAACCGACAAGCAAAAAGCACCTACCGAGCAAGCAAATGAACCTGCATAGGATGAACAAGAAAGAAGAGATCAGATACTGGCAAGATTTGTCAGAAGACATCATCCTGAGACACAAATCATTGGAGACAGACAACCTGACATGCAAACAAGAAGTAAAGCAAGACAAGGTACATGTCTACTTTGTGAATATGAACCGAAGAATGTAAAAATTGCATTAGAAAATGATGAATGGGTTAATGCAATGAAAGAGGAAATAGAACAGATAGAGAAGAACAAAACTTGGAGTTTAGTACCCAGACCTAAGGACAAGAATGTTATTGGTACTAAGTGGATATTCAGAAACAAGCTTAATGAGAATGGAGAGGTAACAAGGAATAAAGCTAAGTTAGTATGCAAAGGATATGCACAAGAGGAAGGAATAGATTATGGTGAGACTTTTGCACTTGTTGCTAGATTAGGAGTCAGAATGTTATTTGCATATGCTGCACACAAAAAGTTCAAAGTTTACCAAATGGATGTTAAATCAACTTTTCTGAATGGGATACTTGAAGAAGTCTACATAGAACAACTCGAAGGGTTCGTTGATCCAAAAAACAAAGATATGGTATGTAGATTACATAAAGCTTTATATGGTTTAAAGCAAACACCGAGAGCCTGGTATGAGAGGTTGCATAACTATTTGCTGAGTATTGGATTTGTTAGAACAAGTGAAAACAGTAATCTGTACATGAAAGGAAATTCTAATGATACTATCTTGATTGCTGAGATATTTGTGGATGACATAATATTTGGAGGACATGATCATATCTGTAAGTCATTTGTTGATGAAAGGAAAAGTGAATTTGAAATGTCTATGTTTGGAGAGATTAAGTTCTTTCTAGGCTTACAAGTGATTCAGCAGAATGATGGTATATTCATCACACAATCTAAAAATATAAAGGAAGTATTGAAGACATTTGACATAGAAGATGCTAAACCTGTGGGAACACTGATGGCTATTGGATGTAAATTGACTAAAGAAGATGGAACTACTGAGGTAAATCAGACACTGTACCGATCCATGATTGGTAAGTTAATGTATGTAGTTCACAGTAGACCTGATATAGCACATGTTGGAATAGTTGCTATATTTTTTGCAAACCCTAGAGAGTCACACATGGTTGCTACAAAGAGAATCTTAAGATACCTGAAGAAAACTGAAGATTATGGACTATGGCATCCTAAGAAAGGCAAGTTTGAACTGAAGGTATACACCGATGCTGATTAGGCTAGAAATGTGGATGATAGAAAGAGTACCACCGAAGGAGCATTCTTCCTTGGTGAAAGACTTGTTACATGGACAAGTAAGAAACAAGCTTGTATTTCCCAATCTACAGTTGAAGCAGAGTATGTTGCTGCTGTTACTAACTATTCAAATATTGCATATATCAAGCAAGTGTTAGAAGGTATGAATGAGGTAATCACTGAGCCGGTGATTATATATTGTGATAATACTAGTGCTATTAATATTTCAAAGAATCCAGTGATGCATTCTAAAACAAAGCATATATCTCTTAAGTATCACTACTTAAGGGAACAAGTACAGGAGAAGCAAGTGAAGCCAGAATTTGTTACATCAAAAGAACAACTTGCTGACATATTTACAAAGCCTCTACCAAAGGATACATATGAATACTTGAGGATTAGCCTTGGAGTCCATCCCCTGTCTACCGGTCACTAAGGTGATCTGGAGGTTGCATCAGCCTAATCTTATTAGAAGATCATACATGTTGATGCAGCAGAGTTCACACTTTGGACTTCTGTCTAAAGTTGTGAAAGGTTGAAGTACTCGATCAAATCTACATAATAGTATACCGAGATACAGAGAATGCACTGGACAACAGAGAGTTACATGGCTACTACAGAACTGTATGTTTTTATTGTTCTTTGGCATTGTTGTCAAAGGGAGAGAGATCAATATGAAGAATATGAAGCCAAAGACAAAGGGAGAGTATTGAAGATCAGTTACTAAGAAAAGAAGAAAACCTGTGAGCTGAAAAAATCATATCTGCAGAAGTCAGTCTGCACTTGTAAATGCTTTTATGTAACGTAGTGATTAAACATATTAAGCTAGGGAGAGCTTGTACCGAGTTACAGCGTTTGTTGACAGGGTTGTAGAATACATGTTCGGTATGTGTATGGCATATTTCATATTGCTTATGTTGCCATCAATGCCAAAGGGAGAGATTGATGAACTACAACTGATTTGAATAAACTGTATGACTTGAAGATCTGTGATTTAAGATCACTGAGTTGCTTATTAGATATGTAAGATGATTAAATCAGTAATATGTTGTCATTGATGTCAACTAGTTTTGACAGTACTTATCTTGTAAGTTACTATACCCAAACATTTGTAGAAGAAGAAAAGAGATGAAAAACAGATATATCTACATGAGGAAGATGGAGATGACAGATAAGGATAAGGAACACATTGGGTAACTTATGGATGAGTCTATGACCTTATGTTATTGACTTGATTATGTTGCATTCATCTATGATGAAGGATAGAGCAAAATGCAAAAAGCAGTGTTGTCGGTTAAAGAACCATTTCAACATACACCAACGCAGTGTAGTGTATACCGAGCACAGTATAAACCAAGCTTGTGTTCACCGATGCATTTCTTTGTTAACCGAGCAGGAGAAAAGAACTAAATGACTAGTTTAGCTGATGGAAGTTGATGAGCTGTAAAGTACCTCGAAATCAAAGATGAAGATAATGTTTGTTACGAAGATCAATGGCTAACATAATTCGAAGATCTAAGGGATTGAAACAAAACGTGTTACTGAAACATTAGTTGAGGAAGGTTTAAGCAGCAAAATCAACAAAGGAGATTAAGAGGCAAAATCTGATGGATGGAATTAAAACAGTTTACTTGTCTATTTAAGAGACTAGGGTTTCATTATGAAACTTATGCCGGAAGGAGATTGCAGAGATATCACGTGAACAAGCTTCATGCATGCCTAATCAGACTGGTTAAGGAGAACCGAACTGCAGAGATTACCGAGCGTCAGAAAGCTATTACCGAGCGATAGTAAGTTACTGAATATTGATTGAAACAGAATTGATATATTGATCAGAGGATTTGAATGAGCTAACATAGATCTGATAATCTGCAATTGAAGTTGTGTTGTAATTAGATCAATTGTTGTTACATTTTAACCATTGTAAACAGATAAATCTCTTAACATAGTGGACTAGAAAGTCTTGTAATGTCATTCATAGAGTGTACATTTTTTATCCTGTCAACCCCATAGTGAATGCTGGTTGGACAATAACAGTTGGTCTAAAATCCTCTAATAAGGTCACACCTCACAGTGTGTTTGTAACCTTTATCAAGATTGGGTCTTCACCGACCTCACTTCAGAAGAGTGAACAATTTTTGGGTTGTCGATCCCAGGTGGTTTTTCCCTTCACAGGGTTTCCACGTTAAATCTCTTGTGTTATGTGTTGATTGTGATGATTGTTTGTTGTCATACTTTACATGTTGCATATTGGATTTGATCGGTAATCACTATATGTTATTAACTGGTAATTGGTAAAAGCACAGACATAATACTATTTTATGTTACCGAACTGCAGAAGTTTTAGTAAATTTTTTTTGGATATACATTTTGTGATTGGAACTGTGGATAACTGATTCACCCCCCTCAGTTATTCTAACAAAATCCATCACATACGTTACACGTAAAATGTAAATTGTAGCTAAAGTAAATAGAAATCATAGGATCATAATGAGTCAAATCATAGAATATATGTAAGATGAAGATCCATAAGACATCAAATCATAAATGTAGCTAAGATGAAGATCCATGAAACATATGTCTATCAGCATTTGTAAGATCCATAAAACTAAATCGTTTCATAGTATGAATCTATGATGCTTGATCATTGATCAATGCCAAATGTCAAAGTCTTCATAACTAGATCTTAGGTAGTCTTTGTTGGTGGTTGTTTTCAAGTCCCTAGGTCTGGCAAATGAGGTTTGAGTAATTTTGGCTTGTTGGGAAGTCATGTCTATCTAGGATTTGGGCGAGAGCTAAGCTAAGTCTATCATAGAGATGGGGTCGAAACCAAGTGATTTGTGATAAAATGAATTAAAACCCTTTGAGAATCCTTTTGCCAGCTTCAGTTTGACCTTAGAGAGACATGATGGATTGTGGGAGGTAACCCTGCTAAAGGCTTGTTGAATCCTGAAATTTGGCTAAGTCTGAAATATTTCGAAAAACCCCAAAATCTAGGATTTGTATCTTAACTCCTATGAAGCTGGAACCTATCTCAAACATCCTGGAAGTATTTATACAAATATAACTTAAAGTATAAGAAATTAAATAAATCAAACTTATACTTAATTTTATATTTGTATAAACTTACAACAAATAAGAAAGGCAAAAAAAACATATTGAAAATATTTGTGTTTTTTTTAAATTTGACTTGACATTTTAGCAATTTGCCGATTCACGTCCGATTTTTTGAGGTGATTCATGCGATTTTTGGTATGAATAGCCGGTTTGGCGATTCATGCCAAAACATCGGCCGACCCGATTCACTGACTCATAAAAAATCGTCCACTTTGAATCGAATCGCCAAACTGGCGATTCCGACGATTCATGGGCGATTCTCATTTCTATGGCATAGACATGTGTATATTAGCATGGTGTTCAATTTGAAGGCTGCCATTGTTTTCTATCTTTTCTTTATTTCCGCTATTTCTGTTGAGAATATCTTCTCTGAGAGTATTATGGGTGGTGGTCTTAATCACAGGGAGCCGAAGGACTGTAATAAGTGGAAGAATATGACTGAGGTATGGGATAAGCTTAGGAATGGTGGCCTCGCCACGTACATGAAATGCCTTCATGGGTTCAAAGATGATGTCACGACAGCTTTTGTTGAGTCCTGGAAGGACAACACTGTGACCATAGGTGGAATGACTGTGAAAATCACCGAGGAACTTATCGCGGAGGTGTCTGGGTTGAACATGAAGGGCATGAAGCTCTATAGAGACAAGAAGATCTCCCAACAAGCTATCCAGCATTTCCCTAAAGACAAGGCGGAGGCCGAGTGCTTGGTGAAGGACTCTAGTGGCTGTTCTGATGTGGACGCTTTCAAGGAGATTTGGGCGAAGGTCATGACTGCTATCATGGAGTATATCACTCTAGATGGTAGGTATAAGCGTGCTCACTCCTATCATTTCATGTTGCTTTGTCATTTAAGACACAAGGTTACGGTTTCTCTCCCGTTCTTTCTGCTGCAGTCCCTTCGTCATAACATTATTGATCATAGGAATAAAGGTGGTAAGACTGATGAAATAGTTACTGAAAGTAATGTGGTCGAGAATCCTAAGAAGACTAATGTAGGATCTGGCAGTGGTCAAGTCACTAAAAATTTCAATACTGGACAAAGAGGAAGGTGGAAAAATGAGTTCACCGGTACTTGTTATCAATGTGGTGAAGAGGGTCATAGAAGTTTTCAATGTCCTAAGAAAAGAGTTGCACTAACTAACGAAGAAGACATTGAGAATGTTGTAGAAAAAGGTGAATTTCTTATCACTAGGAGGTTGGCTACATGTGTCCAGGAACTAGTGCAAAGAAGAAATTTGTTCAGAACCAGATGTAAGTGCAAGAATAAGGTATGTAATGTTATAGTTGATGGTGGTAGTTATGAGAACTTTGTTTAAGAAGAGATGGTTAGTAAGTTGAATTTGGAAAGAAAGAAACATCCTAATCCTTATCTGATTAGTTGGATACAAGATGTGTCTAAGGTTAGGATTGAAGAACAATGCTTGGTTAATTTTCAGATTGGATCTTATCATGATGAAATATTGTGTGATGTATTGCCTATGGATGCTTGTCATCTGTTGCTCGGGAGGCCTTGGCAATTTGGTAGAAATGTTTTGTTTGATGGTCGTGCAAACACCTATGTGGTTAGGCATGAAGGATTTAGGCATAAGCTGCTACCTTTACAGAAGACAGGGACTAAGGAATGTGGAGTTGTCAAGTGTTGTCTGTGACTGGGACAAACCTCAGGAGCACAGGGTTGATGAACTTATTCCTACAAAATCTAGTTTGAAAGAGAAGGAGAATGATATATCTGAGGAGTTTGTTGAGATTAAGAGGCAGATGGTCTTTCTAACAAAAATAGTATAGCAGAAAATGGCATTGATGACACAGAGAGATGTGGATGATGTCGAGTTGATTGAGGAGTCTGGAGAGGATGGGGTTTACCGAGGAACTGATGATCGGTAGTGAAAGGGATGGTTAGAGTCGGTTGTTATTAGTTGCAGATAGAAAAGATAAGAGAAGTGGGAAGAAGGAAAACTTGCTACAAGGGACAGTGGATGAAGTGAAGACAACTTGGAATGAAGGACAAGAGGAGATATGGGTTAAGAACAGATATGGCATACCTGTTTTGATTCCCTTAAGACATTCTTGATTTCCTTATGAGAAAATCTTCTTTACCTAGGCTGTCTGATGCAGGAGCATCCTAGGATTCTTGGCAATCCTGTATCACCCAAAATATGTTTGTTTTGAAAGGCAGATGAGTAGTTTTGATCTTAGTTGGTGAAGTATTTGCTCGGTCTTGGAGTATGGTTGCTCGGTTACAGTGTTTACCGAGGTGCTTTGTCTCTGAAGAACACTCGGTAACTGAAGGCATCGGTTTTCCTGGCGCTCGGCGATAACTACGTTGCTCGGTGATGCTTGGCATGGTCGGTTCACTGGTGCTCGGTTATTTCTCTGCTGCTCGGTAAACAGTCTTACCAACTAGCGTTCTTGAAGATTTGCTTGGCCGACTTGGTGCATTTAATGTTGGTATCTTTTGTTGGATTCTCCTATGTGGATTTGGAGGCCGACATGTTGAATTTAATTATTGTAAGGCTATTTGAGAGCCGAATTATATTGCATTTAATAGGGAGAGTTAATTGTTTCATCCAGCCGACTTGTGGCAGATGATTAATATTTAAAGGGTGTTGGGGTAGTTGTTTAGGACAAAAGTCAGGGAGGAAGAGATAGAAGCAAAGTTGTGGAAAAGTTCCTGCGAGATCTTGCAAATCAGATTGTTATCTAATATGTTGTAGAGCTAGTGGTTGAGGCTTGGAGACAAGGAGATTGCTTAGTGGCCTGTGAGCACAAGTTCAGATCTGCCTTAGGGTTTCCATTTCTGATTGTTTCAGGACTGGACTAGCTGGAATTAGACCGGATCTTGTTGATCTCTTAGAATTTACTGCTTGTTTGTATTCGGCCATAACCGGGAAGGCCTTACAGCCCGGCACATTGCATGTAATCAGTGAATTTATGAATGAAGATTTATGTTCTCTTTCAAATCTAGTGTTATTATTGTGTAATTCCGTTGTGTTTTGGTTTGGCTGCAAGTTTGGACAGTCCTTAATTGGATCCTCCATCTTTGACTACATCAAGTGGTATCAGAGCAAGTTGATCTTGAATGTGCGGACAGATCGCCGAAGGAGAGGTAGTTTGCACCAAGATCTGTGATTGAAGATGCCTCCAAAGAGAGCTCATGAGATCTCTAAGGAAGAACCTACTGGAGAATTCAGTCTTGATGATTTTAGAGCTTTGTAGAAACAAGTGCAAGATCTACAAGAGGAATTGAGAAAAAAGACTACATCGAAAGAAGATAGTGATGATGAATCGGAGGAAGAAGATCATTTTGAAGAAGCTGTAGAAGAAATTAGGGATCTAGAAGAAAACCGAATGCTGAAGGCTATGTCTAAAATTGGGAAAAGACCTAAGATTGAAGTTTCTACATTTGCTAGAAGCCTTAGGCCAGAAGAGTTGATTGATTGGATTAATGAGATAGATGAATACTTTGAGTATGAAGAAATAGATCTTGATAGAGTTAGATTTGCAAAGACTAAATTGAAGGGTCATGCAAATATTTGGTGGAGGGAAGTTTAGTTGGAAAGTAGGAGAGGAAAGGAAAAGATCACTAGATGGAACCGAATGGTTGACAAGTTGAAGAAGCAATTCATTCTGGTGGATTATGAGTTAGACATGTTTAAGAAGATGCAAGCCTTGAAGCAGACCAACAAATCAATGCAGGAGTATACTAAGGAGTGTTGTGAGGTTTTTACAACATCGCCCCATCCATGGGGACCCCCTAGCTTCAACCTTTTAGACTTAGCCAAGTTTTAGCATTGCCCCGTCCTCGTGGTTTTTTGATTGCCCAGATTGATTTAGTGTATGCAATGAGAAATGTTTAAAATGCGTTTGATTTTGGATTGAAGGTTTGATTTTGGTTTGAATTGAAGATCTTGACGATGTGATGATTTTGAAGATTTGATGAATTGATTTAAAATGGGAAATTTGATGGATTGAAATGAAAAGATGGAGTTGGAATTTATTTGATTGTTTGAAATTTAATTTTTGTAACCTTCAAAGTTCTTGACGTTATGGCAATCTGGATTGAATTGAATTTCAATTTTGTTTAATTGCTAATTGTGATCTTTGAAAACGATTTTGGGGGCTTGCAACTTCAAATTTTAAATTGTCTTTTGGATTTCAATTTCATAACTTTGATTTTGGATTACAAATTTCAATTGGCTAATATTTTATTTTTTATTTTTTTTGAATTTGCCATAGTGATGATTTTGACATGGATCTAATGCTAAGTTCGAAATATTTGTCTTGACGAATGAGATGTCAAATTTCAAAAAAAATAAAATCTGAAAGGCAATTCAAAAAATCCATGATTTATTTTGGCCAATTGTAGATTTTGGTTGGAAAATCATTGCTATTTTCGAAATTGTCTTGATTGGAATTCAAATTTTATTGTGTATCTTGAGAATTAGAATAATATCTAATGCCTTTGATTTAATATGGGACCTGCCCTATAATTTTTGGCATTGAATGATGTTCTTATATGTAAAATCGAAAATGGTGTTGATGCAGCCTACATTGGGCAATTTTGAAAATCATCTTTTTGATTTTTTGTTTGCAAAATTCAAGATTCTTGCTTTGACGTCCCATATATTGCATTGGATATTAAAATCTTACCTTTCAAAAATCGAAAAGCATGGTTAGTAGATTGCATTGGGTGTTCAAATTTTGCCTTGCAAAAATCGAAAATCATGGTTGCATTGATCATTTAACAATTTTGCATTGCCAAAATCGAAAATCATTAAATATTAATGCATGTCGTCCCAGCTTTTATCATTGTGCATTTAATATTGGAAATTCAAATGGAAAAGAATTAAATATTTATACAAGTCGTCCCTCATTTCTTTTGCATTTGCATTTAATTTTGTTAAATTTCTTGGGTGTAGGGTCGGCCTTGTGGAAGGCAATTCAAGTGCCTATAAAAGAGGAGCTAGTTCATTTCATTTCTCACACTCAAAGCAATTCATCCTCTGCTCATAAACAGCGAATTTGCAAGGCTATTGGCAGCGAATTCCTCCTATACTTGGCGATTTTATTTGAATGATTTTGGCAGCGAATTTAGTGGGAAGTGGCGAACTTGGATCAGAGGTTTGACCTGGGTGAAATATCCATCATTTAGGGCAGTTCCGAAAGCTAGAGGGGCAGTTCTTTGAGTCTTATTTGAAGACAGCCAAGTTAGCATCAGACCTGGCTGAGTTTGGGCAAGATTGAAGATATTTTCAAGAGTTAGAAAGGCATCTTTAGACCTGATTTGAGGTATACCAGACCTGGGCGTGCATTTTGATTCATCCTCAAGGCAGTTTCAAGGCATTTTGGAAGCATATACAGGCAGATTTTGAAGAAGAGGATAGCAGTGTTTGTTTGGGCATCGCTTGGAAGACTCATTTTCATCAAGTTTGGCACCCATATTGGAGAAATTGAAGACTTCTTCATGCCATTTTCCTTAAATCCGAAAATTGGAAAGTGTGATGAGATAAGAAGCCAGTGGATTTGAGGAGGCTATCAGATTTGTAATAGAAGAGGAGTTTATTGAGAGGCCTCATTGCAAGATTTTGAGATCAGATTTGAAGGAAGGAGAGATTTTCTTGTAGAGTTAAAAAGATTTTTGGAGATCAAGCTCAGCTAATTGCATAGACAAGGGATTCCTAGCTTTGTACTTGGGTGAGTGGCCTATCTTTTCCTCTCTGTTTAATTGCTTTCATTTCATTGGTGCTAATTTAGGTGTTGAAAACTAATTTCAAGAGTAGAGTTAGGTGTTTGGTTAGTAGGTTGATTACTCGATTGTCTTGATTGGCTTTTTTCCCTCAAGTTCTTGCTTGCATTTCATCATTGCATTTCATATTAGGAGGAAGTTTGGAGTGATAAGTGTAGTCCATCTTAAGGCAAAAGTGGGGAGTGATAAGTGTAGTTTGCATTATTGCATTTCATTTTAGGGAGAAGATTGGAGTGATAAGTGTAGTCCATCTTAAGGCAAAGGCGGGGAGTGATAAGTGTTTAGGATGGCTAATGCCAATGCAAGCAAGCGACCCAAAGGAACTAATGCTAAAATAGGAGACAAGGAAGTCATGATACCCAATTCCAACTTTTGCTCAAAATTGAAATACGTTGGAGACACCAACATTGGTACCCTTGATATGATTCAATTGAGAGATAGGTTGAGAGACAGCCAATCTCCTATTGCAAAAAAAGTCTACAAGTCCGGAGTTGTGCATGCAGCTGCTTTCCCTCCTACCTTGCCTTGTCCAGATTTGATCATGGAGTGTGCATCTAGACTTAACATTCAGAGCAAGTCAGTCATGATGGATGGAGAGAAAGTTTTGGTAAACATCAGCAGTCCATTGATTGAGGATACATTTAACATACCTAAGCAGAATAGCACAGAGGCACTATCTATTGATCAAGCCACCAGATTCTACCATGACAACCAGGACACATACTTTGCTCAACTGAAATAGAATTGGTTACATGAAGGCAAGAAGGGAGTCACCAAGACCTCAAAGCTCACCAGGTCCGACTTCAAGTCAGAATATGGCGACCTCGTCGTCCTCCTCAACAGAATCATGGGCTTAGCACAAGGTATGCAATTCGAAACTTGGATGTACTATTTCATTGATGGCATAGAAAGTGGAAAGAGGAAATTTGATTGGGCTGCAATAATTAGTGAAAATCTAGAGTTACAGCTTAGAATAGTGTTATCTCAAAAGCAATTTTACATGGGATCATATCTTTTTTACTTAATAGCAAGATTATTTAGACAACCGGGACTTAAGGCTAGGGGAGAAGTTGGTTATGGGCCTGGGCAATACTTGGTGTATGAGTGCTATCCACAGCTTCATCTGCACAACACCAAGGATTACAAGATATTTTATGATGCCTTTGCCATGAAGTTAGTAAGGATGTTGCAAGGAACTCCTGCTCGGAGACTTTCTTCGGAAGCTGAAGCTAAAGTTAAGAAGTATAGGAGTTGGTTCATCCAATTTGCATGATTCACATACATAAGAGAGGCTAGATGTACAACTTGTCCCAAGAAGCTTCCAAGGTATCCACCCAATCGATTAGTTTTGATGGAGTTGACTAGACAACTTGAGCAATATGATAAAATGATGAAACAGAAAGGTGAAGCAGGGGTTACCCTCTCACTTGTGATAGGCAATGACAGTTGTCCCAACCATGTTGCCTTTGCATCTGCTGAAAAGGAGTTAGAACAATATCACCTAGCTTGGTATAAAGCGAGACAAGGGTTCGATCCTCATGGTCTAATCAAGTCCGCTCAAGGAGGAACATTCAGGCATGTGCCTACGATAGAAGATTTTTGGGCTAATGCACAAGATGACTTTCATGTGAGGAAGCTAGCTTTCTCAAGACTGTCACTAAGCCTGATGAGAGCCATAAAATGGAAAAATCTTATGATCCCAGACCAGCTGGAAGAAGATGAAGATGTGCTAAGAGAGGACTACCATACAGTAGAAGGAACGGAGTTAGATCCAGTCAACTGGAATGATCAGCAGGATCCATCCTTAGAGGCAATTAATAAGACAGTTGAACTGCACACTCAGTGGTGGTATAACAAGAAGTTAAGTCAGTTGCAAAGATCAAGGGTACGCCTCACTTATGAGAAAATAAAGCCGGTGGAGGTCCAAGCAGAATCAGTTAGTCAGCAAGGTGAGGGTGGTGGCCGACAGCAACCACAGCAGCAATAGCAGGCCAGTAAGGGCAAGAAGAGAGACATAGAAGTTGAGAATGGTAAGGAAGATCAAAGGCCACCGGCAAAGAAACAGAACAAAGAACCATCTAGAGAAAGTATATTTGAGGCTAGAAGACAAGAGCATGGAGTTAGTAGACAAAGTGCAGCAGTTGAAGTGAGCTCAGGTTCAGAGTCAAGTAGTGAAGATAGCAGTAGTGGATATTCTCCTCTATCAGAAAATCAAGTAAATGAAGATGTGGCAGTCTCTAGTGATGAAGAAGATATACAAGTTGATATTGAGGGTGAAGCAGTACAAGACGAAAATCGGGCACCCAATGATGAGTATGTAGGGCTAGTTCAGCCAAATCTAGCAGTGGGAGTTTTCACTGGGCCCGCTTGGATGTTGAGGATGCTCCAACCGATTATCCCGGAGCCACCCATCCAGACAATTGAAGAAATTCAAAGGGATGCTGAAGGAGAGGATGATGCTAAACAGAGGCAAGCAGAAACAGTAGCAAGGGTAATCAGAGATGATGGTCACAGGAAGGTTCAAATTGCCATACCAAAGGTCAACAAGACAATGGAAGAAATTTCAATTCAAGACTATGAGTTTCAAGAGCATGACTTGGGAGCAGCGACTGATGAGATAGAGTGTGAAGAGCTTCAAGAGAATGTAACTTCAGTAGTTGAAAGGTTAGCAAGGGCAAATGCTACAAATGCTAAATTGAGAAGAGAAAATGAGTATTGGAAGGGCATTTATGATGGAAAGAGTCAGCCAATCCAACAGGTGCCAAGGGCAGCTCTCCTCCAAGATAGTGAAGGCAATTTTGAACAAGAGGTTAGGGAGTGGATCAATGACACCATCCAAGAAGGGAAAGATTTCTTGCTTCCTTTCACTGCTATTTTCAGAGCATTTATAACTATCAGGAACAAATTTAGAGCGTTTGAAGTAGGATGGAGGGATTTCCTTCCAACTCGTGAGTATACCATTCCTAGGTTGGAAGCAGTTACAAGAATATCAGAGGGAACATTGGTGAAGGCCAAGGTGATAAATGAAGGAGAGAAAAGAATGGTCGAGTCTTGGTTCATGGCCTTGACATTCAGATTGGGAATGCTAGAAGAAATACAAGACAAAATGGCACAGCACAGTCTGGGCATCGAGGCTTTCATTTCGAACATAATGAATGATGCTAGAGTTGCACTAGATTTCGAAGGAATAACAAAGGAGGATTTCAATGAGACAGAGTTTGGATCGAGGTTGGATGATTTGGGAAAGATTGTCCCTTTGAAGAAAAGATTAGACATCCTCACGTCTCTCAAGGCCTTAGTTCAATTTGCAAAGGATGATGAGAAGGAGAATGAGCAGGTACTACAAGCAGCAAAGGACATGGTCATCACAGCTGAGCTCAAGATGAGACATTCACCTTGCCCTCCTATGGAAGAAGTTGATAATATGTTGGCTAAGTTCATCCCTTATGCTAAAAGAATGAAAGAAAAGGGTAGAGTTATATTAGAAGACCATTTGATGTAAGCCCATGTGGCATTTTCTCCTTTCTTCTTGGGTAGGGTAGGTGTCAGTTTCGGATTGGCTACCATTTTTGGTGCCTTCTCATTGGTTACCACTTTTTTTTTTCTCATTGGTCCATTGATGAGGTGGCATCTTTTCATTGGCCGATGGGGTGGTAACCCTAATTAGGGTTTCTTGGATTCAATCTGGATCATTGGTTTTGCCTCTTAATCTTGGCCATTCATTGTAATTTCAAGCCTCTATATAAGGCCACTTGATATTATTTGTAGAGAGTTATGTTGGAGAAATTGTTGCCAAAATACTATCAAAATTGTTCTCTATTCATTGTTGTGCCTTGCATGGTGGATATACATGATCATTTTGGTGTATTTGCATTGTTCTTCTCATCTCTCAAATTAAAGTAGGATTTCATTTCATTTCATGTTGGTAGAATAGAAGTAAATGGTTAGTTGCAATGGTGATATTGGTGAATGTTTGATAGGGATCTATATACTAGGCCACTAGCATTCTAGCGGCTTGTTAGGAAGCCTTGTGTGGTAATCTAGTCCAATTGCTCCCAAGTTCTACTTGCATTTCATCTTTCCGCTTGTACTTCAAGTTGGGTTGGAAGATAGGTGTTAGTGTGAAAATCCTAAGAGTATCCCTTAGAATCATTCCACTGATGGAAGTAGCGCCGCTGGCAAGCTTTCATTTGGTTTGATCCCCGTCCATTTGCCAATCTTTCCATTCAGTAGGAGTAGTAGTAGGAGTAATCAGTAGTTCAGTAGTTGAAGTTGAGAAGTTGAAGTTCGAAAGTTTGATGAGCAAAGCTAGAAGTGATATAAATTAGTTTGATGAGCAAAGTTGGAAATGATATAAAAGAAGAAAGTTATCTCATCATCATCATAGTGAGAATTTAACGTCTTTCAAGTGAACAACGTAAGCCCGCCGACATGATTACCAGCAAATCACATTTATATAACTGAGTTAGTATCCATAGGTGTAAGGAACCTTGGAGTATTCTTATATATTTTTCAAGAGAGGGTTGAGTGTTTGGTACGCCGTATCAAGTATTTCAATTGCTATATGTTATGTAGTGGTACAAAACTCACATCAACAAGGAGTTTTACAGAATCCTGATTAGGACTGGTCATTTTGAAGCTGATAAAGAGAAGGTTGCTAGGTATGTTTATGGTTTGAGACATAGTATTCAAGAAGAGTTACTTACTATTCGGATGGCAACAATAGGAGATGCTTATCAGATGGCATTAAAGATTGAAGAGAAGCTGAATAAGAAGTTTGAAGGAAGACAAACAAATAGGAATAAAGGTGGTAAGACTGATGAAACAGTTGCTGAAAGTAATGTGGTTGAGAATCCTACGAAGACTGATGTAGGATCCGACAGTGGTCAAGTCACTAAGAATTTCAATACTAGACAGAGAGGAAGGTGGAAAAATGAGTTCATCGGTACTTGTTATCAATGTGGTGAAGAGGGTCATAGAAGTTTTCAATGTCCTAAGAAAAGAGTTGCACTAACTACCAAAGAAGACATTGAGAATGTTGAAGAAAAAGGTGAATTTCTTATCACTAGGAGGTTGGCTACATGTGTCCAGGAACCAGTGCAAAGAAGAAATTTGTTCAGAACCAGATGTAAGTGCAAGAATAAGGTATGTAATGTTATAGTTGATGGTGGCAGTTCTAAGAACTTTGTTTCAGAAGAGATGGTTAGTAAGTTGAATTTGGAAAGAAAGAAACAACCTAATCCTTATCAAATTAGTTGGATACAAGATGTGTCTAAGGTTAGGATTGAAGAACAATGCTTGGTTAATTTTCAGATTGGATCTTATCATGATGAAATATTGTGTGATGTATTGCCTATGGATGCTTGTCATCTGTTGCTCGGGAGGCTTTGGCAATTTGATAGAAATGTTTTGTTTGATGGTAGTGCAAACACCTATGTGGTTAGGCATGAAGGATCTAGGCATAAGCTGTTACCTTTACAGAAGACAGGGACTAAGGAATGTGGAGTTGTCAGGTGTTGTCCGTGTGACCGGGACAAACCTCAAGAGCACAGGGTTGATGAACCTATTCCTACAAAGTCTAGTTTGAAAGAGAAGGAGAATGATATATCTGAGGAGTTTGCTGAGATTAAGAGGCAGATGGTCTTTTTGACAAAAATTGTACAACAGATAATGACATTGATGACACAAAGAGATGTGAATGATGCCGAGTTGATTGAGGAGTCCGGAGAGGATGGGGTTTACGGAGGAACTGATGTGATCGGTAGAGGAAGGGATGGTCAGAATCGGTTGTTATCAGTTGCAGGCAGAAAAGATAAGAGAAGTGGGAAGCAGGAAAACTTGCTGCAAGGGACAGTGGATGAAGTGAAGACAACTTGGAATGAAGGACAAGAGGAGATATGGGTTAAGAATAGATATGGCATACCTGTTTTGATTCCCTTAAGACGTTCATGATTTCCTTATGAGAAAATCTTCTTTACCTAGGCTGTCTGATGCAGGAGCATCCTAGGATTCTTGGCAATCCTGTATCACCCAAAATATGTTTGTTTTGAAAGGCAGATGAGTAGTTTTGATCTTAGTTGGTGAAGTATTTGCTCGGTCTTGGAGTATGGTTGCTCGGTTACAGTGTTTACCGAGGTGCTTTGTCTCTGAAGAACACTCGGTAACTGAAGGCATCGGTTTTCTTGGCGCTCGGCGATAACTACGTTGCTCGGTGATGCTTGGCGTGGTCGGTTCACTGGTGCTCGGTTATTTCTCTGCTGCTCGGTAAACAGTCTTACCAACTAGCGTTCTTGAAGATTTGCTTGGCCGACTTGGTGCATTTAATGTTGGTATCTTTTGTTGGATTCTCCTATGTGGATTTGGAGGCCGACATGTTGAATTTAATTATTGTAAGGCTATTTGAGAGCCGAATTATATTGCATTTAATAGGGAGAGTTAATTGTTTCATCCAGCCGACTTGTGGCAGATGATTAGTATTTAAAGGGTGTTGGGGTAGTTGTGTAGGACAGAAGTCTGGGAGGAAGAGATGGAAGTGAAGTTGTGGAAAAGTTCCTGCGAGATCTTGCAGATCAGATTGTTATCTGATAGGTTGTAGAGCTAGTGGTTGAGGCTTGGAGACAAGGAGATTGATTGGTGGCCTATGAGCACAAGTTCAGATCTGCCTTAGGGTTTCCATCAGTTTCTGATTGTTTCAGGACTGGACTAGTTGGAATCAGACCGGATCTTGTTGATCTCTCAAAATTTACTGCTTGTTTGTATTCGGCCATAACCGGGAAGGCCTTACAGCTCGACACATTGCATGTAATCAGTGAATTTATGAATGAAGATTTCTATTCTCTTCCAGATCTAGTGTTATTGTTGTGTAATTCTGCTATGTTTTGGTTTGGCTGCAAGTTTGGATAGTCCTTAATTGGATCCTCCATCCTTGACTGCATTAGTTGAGGGTTATGCTGCCACTGTTAATTCATTTGATGAGGAAAGCAAAGAGTCTTTGTCGGCTTCGGTTAGCGATTCTGGTGACAATGAGGACAAGGAAGAGTTTTTCGCTACTGCCAAGGAAAAAGTGGATGACCCTATTGCTATGGACAAAGATGTGAATGTGGGTGGTCAGAAGGTCCCCATTCTGGTTAATTATGATAGCTCTGAGGAACATGATGTTCCTATCTCCTCGAAGTTGGAAGTGGTTATGGAGGTGTAGTCAGAGAGGAAGGAGGACAATGATACTCCTGTTTTGGAACTTGATGAGAAGGGTAATTACCCTTCCAGATCTAAGAACATTCCCTTTGTGAAAACTGTGGACATGCAGGAGCAGAATGTTCAACTCCTAAAAGAGGATATGGATGACACGATCGACCCCCCTTTTGGTGTCCTTCAAACGGCGAAGGCGATTTCAATGTATTCATTCCGCCTGATGAAATGAGTATTCCAAGAAATTAAAAGCCTCAACCTCAAATTCCGCTCCCTCTCTGCCAAGGTTGATCTTCTTCAGGGAAATTTGGCTACTGGGTCAAAGGGGTCGATAGATGTCCGAAAGGTCAATGAGGGTGAGAAAAACATGAAGGATATGCGGGACAAAATGGAAAACCCTGAGAACACTCTTAAGAAGCATATGTTGGACAATAACCTTTTCATGGGTTCTGTGATGGAGTGCTTCATGACTATTAAGGTAGAGTTGGATGTTGGGTCTCATACCATGAAGCTCGAAGATGATAAAGAGGATGCAGTTGATGCTAGTCCTGGCAAACGCACACGGTCTGCAAAAAGGAAGAAGATCCATGACAGGATCCTGGAGCTTTCAGATTTCAATGCAGCAATCAAGGTGTCTGAGGCTAAGAAAGAGGTGGAGGAAACTCGTCTAGAGTTTGCCTAGGTCCTCCTACTCCCCCGTTTTTGTGCTTTTTTTAGTTTTTAGGTTCTTTGCTGTTGGGTGTTGTTTCCGGGTTCAGGTTTTTAGGTTTTTTGTGCTAGTTCTGGGTCTTGCAAGCTGGTTTCCAGTCATGTTTCTGTTCAGCGGTCTTAATGTTTAATCTTTTTATTGTTAGACTTGTAAGGGGTTTCAGGTCCCCATAAAACTTGTTTTTACCTACAATCAAAAACAAAAATATAATGGAAAGATACTTGCACAATCTCCTAGGTCAGTTGCCAAAAACTATGTTCATCAAAAACTCTATCAACTATGTCAATCCAATAGTCTTTGCCTATGATGATGTAGACCACTCCTCACTCACAAACATTAGCCTTGGATTGAAGCAAGGATTACAACGCGAAAAAAGTGGTTGCAAAGTGAGTAATTCATCAACGAGCCAAATCTTTCTTATTTGTGAAATTCCTCATACGGTTGAGGACCCAAATATGATTATATGTGTATTTGCAAATATTTATTGCCTACTTTAAACATGTTTTGATTCAAGGGAGTTTACCAAGATCTTCCAATATGAGGTCAAGACAGTGAGCAACACAAGCGATTCAAAACAAGGTGGGGTGCCTCTCCATAAAATTCTACCTACAAAAATATAATTTGTTGTTCTGTGCCTATTTGTACCATGTTCTACTCACCCACCTTGGCCAATACTTCTTTCAAGACCTTGCAAAGAAACTCAATATTTTTTTTCTGAATCATCAATTGACTTCAAAAACATTGTGCCACCTTTGAAAGAAAAAAATCAGCGATTCAGTAAAATAAAAATTAAAAATCTTAATGACTAAATCGGCAGGGAAGTGCCCCTACAGAAAAATAGGGCTCCGTTATCATTTACAAATAATTTGAGGGGCCATTTTCCCCTAATACATTGTTATGTTTATGTATCCTTACTACCCTGCTAATTAGGAAACACGGAACGTCATTCCTAGCACTGGAGTACGTATCTCAATATTTTGTGTATATGTCATATCCCCTCTTTAGTGACATGTCATTTTTCAGTGGATTTGCCTATCATGGACTCTCGTAGGCAGATGGTTTTGGTGAAAGAGTCATTCTGATGATTATTTGGGGATTGGATGGTCTTATTTGCTCTTGGAGAGATGGTGTTTATCATATTTTTATTATAATGTGTTATGTGGGGCCAAAATGTTATAATTTTGAGTTGAGTTGCACTTTTTATTTTATAAAGTTACTTTTTATATAAAAGTGCATTATAAAGGGATTTTATAAGAATATTTTATGGATACTTCTAGAAGTTCTAGTGGCTTCTTAGAAAAGTGAATAAATAGAGTGCTTGGCCTCTCATTTGGACATCCCATGACTTGAGTTTACACTACTTTTCTCTTTGAGCATTTGTGGCGCCATTTTAGTTTGCAGATTGTCATTTGATCTATAGGAACGGAGTTTCTTAAGGATTTGCATAACTGAGGAGTTTCTTAAGGATTTGGAGTCTTCAGACTTACCTAAGGGTTTGAGTTTTTGATTGCAAGAGGAAAACAAGCAGATCCGAAAAAAGCAGTCCGAAAAAGCAGATCCGAAAAAGCAAAGAGAAAAAGCAGATCCGAAAAAGCAGTCCGAAAAAGCAAAGCGAAAAAGCAGATCCGAAAAAGCAAAGCGAAAAAGTAGATCCGAAAAAGCAAAGCGAAAAAGCAGATCCAAAAAAGCAGAGCGAAAAAGCAATCTGAAAAAGTTTTTGCTACAAGTCTAATTCAGTTTTCAGAATTTCAGGAAAGGGTTTTGGAACCACATTTTCACTCATATCTTCCTCATTACTCAGCATATCATTCTGGGTATTTTTGCATCAGATTTCTATCGTCGAGGAGATAAAGCTAGGTGCATTTTGGAGTCCCAAAATGCCATGATTTATTTTTAAGGAATTTTCAAAATTCTTAGACATTTTCGAAAATCTACAAGAAAGTACATTTTCAGATTTGGGGTGACTTTGGCTTGGGTGTTGGCATTTTCAGCACTGGTAAAAATTATCACAGCCATCTACAATCAAGTTCCTCACTTCTCATTTGGCATTTGGCGTAATTTCTGAGAAATGTATGTTTTCAGCTGAGTACAAAATATAGCTTCAACACTTTACTATTTTACATTGTACTTGTCTTTGTTTGCCATTTGGCATTATTGGTATCAAAGGAAGGCTAGGATTTTGCAAGTGAAAGGGCATTGTAATTTTCAGTCTATCTATATTGTAAACCTAGGGTTTGATGATCATATTATTGACTGAAATATGTATGGCATTGTTGCAAATTGTTGATATATGAATGGCATTTGGTTTTGAGCAATTTCCTACATCATTGATAGTGTTTTAGATGGTATTTGGTTGCTATCTATTATTCTGAAATTTTGGGACAGCGAACTCATATATTGCAAAATAATTTTCTATCTACATTTTGAGTTGCATTTTTGAGGGGTTTTTAGTGGCCTATTAGTAAGGGTCATTACAGTGGTATCAGAGCGGTTTTCTTGCCATCCTGTTGGGTAAGAGCCATCTTGTATGAGTGATCAGCACTCTACTTTATCCAGAATGGACAGGTATAGTAGAGAGTCTCAGAGGACACGACCTTGGATAGCTGATGGACAAAGTAGGAAGATCCAGAGTCGGAACAATAGAAAGGATGGTTATTAAGACATTCGAGATGAACTTAAGAAAATAAGCCATGACATGTTTGAACAGTTGGTTAAGCGCCACCGTATGATGAATAACATGCTGTCCGACCCAGCTAACATGGATAAGTTGACTGGATTTCTATTTGGCAGATCTTCTCACAGGGCAGATGACACAATTACCAGGAACTTGCATGAGGAGTTCGAGAAATTAGCTTGCAGCTAGGCAGAGGTTTCAATTCCTATTCAGCCACAGGAAGAAGTGGTGAAGGATATTACACTGATGGATAGTAACTGTCAACTTGATACTCAAGTTGAGACAGTTGTATACAGGTTGCCAGAGGGTGATGTCACAAGTACTCAGGATGGTTTGGTTATGACAGGCAGTGACTACAGCGTAGAGGGTTCAGATGATGATTTGGAGGATGTTGTTGTGCACGATGGCGAGATACCTGGTAGAGATGAGCAGACATTGAGTATTCATGAGTTTGCTGAGAGGGAGTACCAGGCACATTTGGATGCTTCGTCACATGAGGTTGAGGCTGGTAGTACTGCGCATGATTTGTCTAGCCATCTGAAGGTGAGCAAAGACAGTATTGTGACTTCATTATCTCATTATGACAAGATGCGGGATATGATAGAGGATCACATCCAGATGATTCAGTTACAGGGCAGACATAAGGGAGTTCAAGCAGAATCTTCTTGTGTTGACTTACAGGCGATTAGGGAAGGAATGGGAACGATGAAGTTGAGTTATTTACATCTTCTATCAGATCATGACCATCTTCTTAGCCTTGCTGGAGACTATTCAGATGCCTTGAGGAGGAAGGAGAGGGAAGTTGACAGGCTTTCTCACGAGCTGGAGGACACTCGAGCTTCTTTGGTGAATACTCCATTGGCATTACAAGACTTGGAGAGACATGGGGATGAGCATGGCGTGGAGTTGAGTTTGGTTTCATCTTGCACACTTGATACTCAGCTCTCTATGGCAAGCGGATCATATGTGGTCGTTGATAATGTTGTGAGTTCGTCTTGCATTCACATCCAGGATACAGGGATGGTGTCAGACAGGTATGTGGAGTTAGTTGGTATTAGTCATATTACTCAGGTGAGGAGTTTGCTTGAGTTACCAGCTGATTCTAGTTTACGGATAAGGACTTGAGATTGTTATATTGGCGTTTGGAATTTAGTTGACTGGAGATCTTTATCACTTTTTGGTAGCAGTGATTGTTTGGGTGCTATCATGGATTTGATTAGAAAATTGCACGGTGTTGTCCTTTCTTGTGCCAGCAGCTTGTCCGATATTGGTATTAGTTTTTATACACCGGTGTTGGGTTTTGTTCATATATCCAGTTGACCATTCTTGCTGGAATGTGTTGATGATCTTTCATTTTTGGCAGTGTTTATAGATGAGTCCCAGGATCATATTGGCATTGATGATATCCAGGAGGATGCAGTGGGCAGTTTTGAGGACTTAGTTTCCTCGGTAGTTTCTTTTGGTACAGAGGAGTTGGACAGCGGTGCTATAGTTTTTGATACTCCGTATGTTGATATGAGCTTTGGAGTTGATTCGCAGGATATGGATGGTAATACTCTAGAGACCAGTAACTTTGAGGATACTCCTTTGGACAGTGCGTCAGAGGAGGATTGTAGGAGACAGTTTAGCCAGCGCCATCATGTGTCTAGTCAGCTGAGAGTTAGTGAGCGAGACATTGCTATCGCTTGTCAGCATTTCGATGCTACTCGTCAGTTGTTAGCAGTTTATGGATGGGGTTCTCCTACTAGTGATGAGCAGGGAGGCAGTTATCTTTCCTTGACAGAGATCTACTCTTTATGGGAGGCTATCCGGATTCTGAGACAGAATTATATGCAATTGGTAGCCGACAGAGATTATCTTATGGAGTGGGGCAGTATAGCGTACGATGCATTATTGACCAAGGAAGATGAGGTGAGTGAGCTTATTCAGCAGCTCGAGGTGACTTCTAAGATTCTTGAGAGTGCACAGTTGGCTTCGAGGAGTCACAGTTTCATTTGGCTGAGGTGACCATGGAGTTAGAGCGACTGCAGTCTTTACCAGATTCTGTACAGTCACAGGTTGCGGTGTCTGGTGATCTGAGGATGTCCATGGTCGAGATTGTCAGAGATAGTGGTGATGGGGATGCATCCATCCTCGATACTAGCATTGGCATATCGGGTTCGTTTCCACTAGAGTCAGGTTCAATTGAGTTGGGTACTGCAGCAGATTGTTGTGGTATGCCTGACATGGTGGTGGTCTCTACTACTGATGGCATGGAGACTGGTGATGTTGTATCAGAGATCATGTGTGATGTTGGTGAGCCGGAAGTTGGCATGGTTCCTGCTAGTGATACTACTCCCTTGGCGGTGTCTTCGGAGGTAGTAGGTAGTTCCAGCTTGGTTAGTGATCGGTTGCAGTTAGTTTCATCTGGATTGCAGTCTGAGTCACTGATTGAGATTGGTGCATCTTATCGGCATTACACTGTGAGGTATGCTCACCAGTTTACCTTTGATGACCATGTTGATGAGATGATGATACGTAGATGTACTTTGGTCCTTAGTGCTTGTCATCAGTTATGGGATGGTTTGACGCCACGGGATGAGAGTTGTGATGGGCATGACATGGCGATAGGTTCTACGGTTGACAGCTTGATAATACATGACTTAGAGTAGGAGTTTGGGAGTGATGCTTCAGCGATTGTTATTGATTCTACTCCTTTGGCTATGACATCTCTTGACTTAGTTGGTGATCAACCGCAGTGGGTTGTATCACCTGTGCATGGTGAGCTATCGACTAAGGTTGGTTCTTTTTATCAGCATTATATAGCAGGGTATGTACATCAGTTTGCTTTTGATCCTTGTGTTGAGGAGTTGATGGCAGGCAGATGTGGTTTGGGTTCTATTTCTTGCTGTTTATCTCATGATGTCTTTTCACCATCAGCGGTGCATGGGAGTTATGGTTATGAGACAGTAGCCGGTGATTTGCAGAGTTGTGTTGACTGCAGGAGTTGTACAGTGTGTGGATTCTCCATACTTGGTACAGTTCCATTCGGGAGTGTTCACCATTGTTGCAGAGTTGGATTGTACATTTCGCATAGGCCAGTGGGATGTGTTGATGGTATTTACTGTGTTGGCAGTTTGAGTTGTCCACTTTACTTGTGTTCTGATGTTCTGAGAGTTTGTGTCTCGTGGGTTCCTGACTGTGGCAGTTGTGATTTTGGAGTTTGGTTGAGCTGTATTTGTCAGTTTGATTATGGATTCCTCTTGGTTATATTGCAGAGGATATTGCAGGAGCCTGCATTGATTGACAACAGTACAGTTCATGACTACATTTGGGATCCAGGTGGATTGATTGGCACCAGTTACCACCCGCAGACTGATGGGAAGACTGAGATAGTAAATAAGTGGGTGGAAGGCTACTTGAGGAACTATATGGCAGGGCAGCAGAAGGCATGGGTTAGGTGGATTTATCTATGTGAGTATTGCTACAATACCACATACCACATGTCTATTTAGATGACTCTTTTCAGGGCACTATATGGTTATGAGGCACTGAGTTTTCTGGATTTACTTATGAGTGGTATTAGAGTTCCTCGTGCTGGAGATTTGCTTCAGGAGAGCAAGAACATTGTTGATGCTCTCAAAGATAATATTGCTAGGGCACAGAATCAGCATAAACAGTATGCAGATCAGAAGTGGACAGAGAGGAGTTTTGAGGTTGGTGATATGGTTTATCTCATGTTGCAGCCCTATAGACAGTCTACTCTTGGGAAGAGTGGGTCGGAGAAGCTTAAGCCTAGGTACTATGGTCCTTTCAAGATTATCAGGCGTATTGGAGAGATGGCATATGAGCTTGAGTTTCCAGCAGACAGCAGGGTACACAATGTTTTCCATGTGTCACGCCTCGAGAAGGCGTTGGGTCAGCATGTTGTGCCTTTAGCAGTTCTTCCTTCATTGGATGATGAGGGGAAGTTGGTTCTTGTTCCCGAGTACATCATTGACAATAGAGAGAGGCAGCTCCGCGGGAGGACCATCAGGGAGTATTTGGTGAAGTGGAGAAATTTGCCTGAGGAGGATGCCACATGGGAGGGAGAAGATATTTTGTAGCACCCAGCTTTGGGATTGCTCGAGGGCAAGCAATTTCAGGAGGGGCGGACTGTCATGTCCCCTCTTTAGTGACATGTCATTTTTTAGTGGATTTGCCTATCATGGACTCTCGTAGGCAGATGGTTTTGGTGAGAGAGTCATTCTGATGATTATTTGGGGATTGGATGGTCTTATTTGCTCTTGGAGAGATGGTGTTTATCATATTTTTATTATAATGTGTTATGTGGGGCCAAAATGTTATAATTTTGAATTGAGTTGCACTTTTTATTTTATAAAGTTACTTTTTATATAAAAGTGCATTATAAAGGGATTTTATAAGAATATTTTATGGATACTTCTAGAAGTTCTAGTGGCTTTTTAGAAAAGTGAATAAATAGAGTGCTTGGCCTCTCATTTGGACATCCCATGACTTGAGTTTACACTACTTTTCTCTTTGAGCATTTGTGGCGCCATCTTGGTTTGCAGATTGTCATTGATCTTTAGGAACGGAGTTTCTTAAGGATGTGCATAACTGAGGAGGTGAAATATACTTTGAAGGGTTGCACTTTGGAAGTGGTATTCAGCCATTTCAAGTTGAGCTTATTTGGAGTCCTCAGACTTACCTGAGGGTTTGAGTTTTTGATTGCAAGAGGAAAAAAAGCAGATCCGAAAAAAGCAGTTCGAAAAAGCAGATCCGAAAAAGCAAAGCGAAAAAGCAGTCCGAAAAAGAAAAGCGAAAAAGATCCGAAAAAGCAAAGCAAAAAAGCAAATCCGAAAAAGCAGAGCGAAAAAGCAATCCGAAAAAGTTTTGCTACAAGTCTAATTCAGTTTTTAGAATTTCAAGATAGGGTTTTGGAACCACATTTTTGCTCATATCTTCCTCATTACTCAGCATATCATTCTGGGTATTTTTGTATCGGATTTCTATCGTCGAGGAGATAAAGCTAGGTGCATTTTGGAGTCCCAAAATGCCATGATTTATTTTTAAGGAATTTTCAAAATTCCTAGATATTTTCGAAAATCTGCAAGAAAGTACATTTTCAGATTTGGGGTGACTTTGGCTTGGGTGTTGGCATTTTCAGCACTGGTTAAAATTATCGCAGCCATCTATAATCAGGTTCCTCACTTCTCATTTGGCATTTGGCATAATTTCTGAGAAATGTATGTTTTCAGCTGAGTACAAAATATAGCTTCAGCACTTTACTATTTTACATTGTACTTGTCTTTGTTTGCCATCTGGCATTATTGGTATCAAAGGAAGGCTAGGATTTTGCAAGTGAAAGGGCATTGTAATTTTCAGTCTATTTATATTGTAAACCTAGGGTTTGATGATCATATTATTGACTAAAATATGTATGGCATTGTTGCAAATTGTTGATATATGAATGGCATATGGTTTTGAGCAATTTCCTACATCATTGATAGTGTTTTAGATAGTATTTGGTTGCTATCTATTATTCTGAAATTTTGGGACAACGAACTCATATATTGCAAACTAATTTTCTATCTACATTTTGAGTTGCATTTTTGAGGGGTTTTTAGTGGCTTATTGGTATGGGTCATTACAGGATATTAAGGCAACTTTGATGAGGGTTATGCCTTCTTGACTGGCTTTTTTTTTTTTCTAAATATCATTCTAACTTATGCCATTTATGTTATTAAGGTATGTTGCATCTACCTTTCTCTTATTCCTTCCCATAAACTGACCTATTTTTGCTAGCCATGAGTTCACAGATCATTTTTTTGGTAAAACATTAAGCTGTTATGGTGTTGTATCTCACTGTTATTCTGTATGTGATAGATTTATCAGCGTTTTCTGATTCTCCAATCTTACTTAACCGTCACTTGAAAATTACTTATTGACAGGTTGCAAATGGTTTTGCATGATATCCAGTTATTTTGTAGTGGTCTTCTTCTGTGCATGCCATAAATGAAGGCTGTCAATGTTGTTGCACTAGTACTTTAGTACTTTATATATAAAATTAGCAAAGCATGAATGTTTAAGTTTTATGATAGATTGTTATTCTTTAGGCTTTGACTATTCTTTCTTTATTTTTTCCCACCCTGTTATTTGTTGTTCTAATATGGTTGTATTTCACTACCTATCTTTGAGTTGCAGAATAGGCTGAATATTACGAAAACAGTTCGCAAATATTCCATTAGTCCTGACATGAAGGTTACTGGGTCCGAATTTCATCCAGGACCTATTCCAGGTCTTTCAAAAGATTGTCATGTGGAAGTCCTGAGGACCTTGGAGATGGATCTGTTGAGCTGAACGGGAAAAACTTCGATCAATATTCCCATGAGTATGCATATAATTGATCTACTAATATTATGATCTTAATCTTTTATGTCTAAGTATATTTTAAAGAACATGAAAACAGTTTCTTTGATTGCATTTTTAAGTTCATTAACTACTTTTACAGTTTTGGAGATTATTTGTTCATTAAGACAATTGCATTCCAAGGTTGCCGATAGAGATCAGGCTGTTTGCTTGTTTTCAAAATTCTGTAGGTTCCCTTGACCAATAAAAGAAACACTTTTACAATAAAAGCAACCATTATCGCTGACAAGGAGAACATAGTCAAAAACCCAACAGTATTACAAAAAAGACAACCATCTACATATTCGAAAGCTACACACCGAAAGAAAAGGATGCTGCACCAGCCAAAACCATCTATATCATCAACAAAAACGGAACATGTGTGACTCCTCAGCCACTGACCCCACAATCAACTTCCATGCCCCAATGCTGCAAAATCCTGCATTGTAGCAGAGTCTATGACTTATCTCTCAATTGAGGAAGAAGTGCCTAGAGCCAAGACGTATATAGCGGAATATTACTCCATGGAATATTTCTAGGTTCTTTTGTGCCTTAACTTCTCTATACCATAGAACAAGACTGAAAGCATTGGACACTACCAAATGCCCCTTAATGTGAATAACCATTAAATTTTTGATAACCTTCCTCAAATCAATACAACAGGATTTTAATTCCCGTAGCTCCTGAGAAATTGTTTATTGCTTCATCCCTACATCTTGCAAGTCCAACAGAGGGTCCTTCAAAGATATCTCTTGGTCCGAACCTATAGAATCTTCTAGTTCTTCCCTCAACTTTTTAGAATCCTCAAAATGGAAGGGGAAAAATATTCATAGTAACCATAAATTGTGTACAAGGTTAGGCATGAATTCTATCCTTTTTGTAATGAATGCTTCACTGTAAATCCCATGGCGTGTAGGGGTATATGAGCAGTTTACTTGTGGCTACCATTCCTCTTAATAAAATTATACGATCATTGATAAAATCTTATATAGGTAATTAAGTCTGCTTGGGTGGCATGCAAGGGATAAGTAGAGTATATATAAGAGGTAGTTGTTAGTTTATCATTATCATATTGTGAATTGTGCTCTTCTTGGAGACTTTTAGGAAGTTTTCCCCTCAAAGTGGCTTATTACTCTCAAGTATTATGTAGCGTTTGCAGCATATGTCTATTATATTCTTCTCTTGTGTAGACAATTTCATTACAAATGGTATATGAGCATGATTTTGGTGCTCAAAAGAAAGAATAAAGACGATTTGTTTGACTGAAGAGATCGAATTGTGAAACTCATATCTCTTAATTTAGCAAAAAAATTTCTTGGCTTTTGGCAAGTTTTTCAAGGCCATATTGAAGCTGCCATGGTGGGGATTTTATAGCCATTTAGAGCAGATTTGGTGGAGTTATTGCAAAATTAGAGTTTCTACCTAATTTGCTCTCAAGGCTGCAAATTGGTGATTTTTTTATTTATTTATGGAGAGTTGATCAAGGATATATTGAGGGTGCTACAGTCTAGATTTGAGGTCATTTGGAGTAGATTTGATAAAATTATTATGAAATTAGTGTCTCCACTAGATTTTCTCTCAAGGCTGCAAATCAAGAAATTTCTTGGAGACTTTTTCTGCTAACTGAGATTTATGCCCTAGTAAGTCAAAGTAAGTTATTGTGAAAACTATTTTTGTGGCATCATGCTGGGGGCTTCAACAAGAGACAACAATGATACATTCTGTCTTGGAAAGTCTATTTACAAAGACGATCCCTTAGTTGAGATGGATACTATAACCAATGAAGACATGAGCAAGATAAAGAGGAAAAGGGTGGAAACCAGCAAGATGGACAAATAAATCTTGTCAAAGTGTAATGATCCCTTTTTGGACCCTTTCTTGATTTGTTCTAAAATTCCCCTTTTTGGGTTTGAATCATACTTAGAGATTGCAATCAACAACTATCATGCATCTTTAAGCATTCAAATCATATTATGTTAATAATAATCTCTAAATCATAATATATACTTAAACTCTAATTCCTTACTTCACTTCTAACCACAGATCTTAAGAAAGATGGTAGATTTATTGTGTTAGGATGAATGCACAGTCTACAAGTGGATTCCCTCAAGGTTCTACCTATCTTGGGATCTTTCCATCATGTGACCAATTTACCCGCCTCTTCCTATACACACTCCCTATCCCCTTAATAGTGATTAGTGAGTTATTAAGGAATTGACCAAGTATATATAAATAATTTTTATTACAAAAATATAAATAAATATATATATATAACACAACTGATATATAATTTCGTTCTTATTAACATATATAAACTGTATATATAATTTTGATTATCAATAATAATATATATATATAATTTTGATTATTAATAATTAAACATATTCAATATATATAAACTTTACTTTAAATATATTTATTATACAACATAAATAATTGTATCATTTTAATATCTATGTATATAAATCTACGTCCTCCATATTATTTCATCATCGAAGTATATAAGTTTCTATGGTTCATTTCTTATATATAGTATTCCCTCCTTGATATAATATATATTTATTAGTCTTTTGAAGCTATCCATTTTATATTATAATATTATTTTATCTTTCATTCTATGACTATTCATCTTTTCTTGGAATATATATATTTATTTTCTTCCCTTGAGTTCCTCCTACATTTCCTCCTTTATTTTCTCCTTTATTTTCTCCTTCATTTTCTCCTATATTATTATCTCCCAAGTTTTCCATATTATTTCTTAATATTTCTTCCTTTTCCGTCGGTGATATAATGTCGTTGCCCATTCAATATATATATAAACATGACTAGTCACGTCTTTTGAATTATAGTATTAGTATTAATCATTTGTATTTTATTATTATAAAACTCTTTATTGGTGGTATTATTATCAATTATAATTCTTCATGGGTGATATTTGTAAATTATAACTTTCCCCTTATTTACAATGTAGGAGACTTTAATATTGATTATTTATTAATTAGGAAACTATTTTGATTATTAATATAGGGAATCTAATCATTTATTAATATACTTAATATTAATAGGAGATAATATAAGAGACACATTTAATTATTAATTTAAAATTAAATAATTATTATTATTTTAATACATAAATTATTTATTAATTTATTTAATTAGTCTAATAATACATTATATCATTATTTCTAACAATTATATTAATTATATATGGATTAAATATATATGACACCTATTTAAGATGACATTTGCATCAATTATATATACACATTAGATAATAATATATTTATACATACATTGATTATGGCTCATGACAGTCCATCCCTCCCAAATTTGCTTGTCCTCAAGCAACTATTCTATTTATGTTTAATAAAAATGAGCAATGAAGTCAAGACATGTTTCCTCTCATCTTTTTAGGGAAAATATTTTTAGGCTATCTCATAATGGTGCCTAATTGAGTTTTTCCAAAAACCACTTTTGATAGCATGCCTCAAATTCAAGTAATTCTATCATTCTAGATAAACTAAACAAAATCATACTTAAAACATATGCATGAATATGCGAAGACACAAAGTATACATGAAGCATACACATTGATGCATGAAGACACAAAGTATACACATTGAAAACACAAAGCATACACATTGATGCATGAAGACATAAAGTATACACATTGAAAACACGAAGCATACACATTGATGCATGAAGACACGAAGCATACACAAAGTATACACACTACACATTTCTAGATTCACTCTTATTTACTAGAAAACAATTAATGATAGATGTGATGACCCCCCTTTTTATTAATACTATCCTATATCATCAATTGATGAAAATTAGGAAAAAATTAAATAGATTAGGGGTTATTTTTATTAAGCATAAAATTATATATACAATCCATCATTATGCAAAATTGAGTAAAGGAATGTATTCCAAAAATGAAACTAGTAAAGCAACATATTTCGTATGAATGCCAACATATCTCTCATATTGAACATGGAGGAATCCTTCTCTCTCTCTCTCAAAGGCCATCAAGAGTGAAAGAGTTACAGGGCCTAGGTCGCGTGAAATAGACTACAAGCAGTTTCCCTCAAGGCCTAACCCCAGTGTTGGGATAACCATCATGTGCCCGAAATTACTCCGCCTCTACCTTCCACAACCTTCTCACTTAAAGATACCTTAGTGGGATTAAATAGACAAGTTCGTAAAATCCATATCGAACATATCAATTTAACAACCAACCATGGAGTAAGTAAACAACATAATTTGTATGAATATCAAAATATCTCCCATATAGATCATGGAGGAATCCTTCTCTTTGTCTCTCTAAGGCCATCAAGAGTGGAAGAGTTACAAGGCCTAGGTCGCGTGAAACAGACTACAAGTGGTTTCCCTCAAGGCCTAACCCTAGTGTTTGGATAACCATCATGTGCCCGAAATTACTCCGCCTCTACCTTCCACAACCTTCTCACTCACACGATGCTTTAGTGGGATAAAAGAGTTGAGTTTGTCTGATCTATATATTAATATATTTCTCTATTTGTATTGTTCCATGATATTTCTAAGTTCACTGGCCACTTGTCCTTCCATGGTGGCACTTCCTCTTGTTCATTAATGGGTTTGCATGAACTAAATTTCCACAGGATGGCAGGATTATGTTCTGATACCACTTGTAATGATCCCTTTTTGGACCCTTTCTTGATTTGTTCGAAAATTCCCCTTTTTGGGTTTGAATCATACTTAGAGATTGTAATCAACAACTATCATGCATCTTTAAGCATTCAAATCATATTATGTTAATAATAATCTCTAAATCATAATATATACTTAAACTCTAATTCCTTACTTCACTTCTAACCACAGATCTTAAGAAAGATGGTAGATTTATTGTGTTAGGACACATGCACAGTCTACAAGTGGATTCCCTCAAGGTTCTACCTATCTCGGGATCTTTCCATCATGTGACCAATTTACCCGCCTCTTCCTATACACACTCCCTATCCCCTTAATAGTGATTAGTGAGTTATTAAGGAATTGACCAAGTATATATAAATAATTTTTATTACAAAAATATAAATAAATATATATATAACACAACTAATATATAATTTCGTTCTTATTAACATATATAAACTGTATATATAATTTTGATTATCAATAATAATATATATATATAATTCTGATTATTAATAATTAAACATATTCAATATATATAAACTTTACTTTAAATATATTTATTATACAACATAAATAATTGTATCATTTTAATATCTATGTATATAAATCTACGTCCTCCATATTATTTCATCATCGAAGTATATAAGTTTCTATGGTTCATTTCTTATATATAGTATTCCCTCCTTGATATAATATATATTTATTAGTCTTTTGAAGCTATCCATTTTATATTATAATATTATTTTATCTTTCATTCTATGACTATTCATCTTTTCTCGGAATATATATATTTATTTTCTTCCCTTGAGTTCCTCCTACATTTCCTCCTTTATTTTCTCCTTCATTTTCTCCTATATTATTATCTCCCAAGTTTTCCATATTATTTCTTAATATTTCTTCCTTTTCCGTCCGTGATATAATGTCTTTGCCCATTCAATATATATATATATATATATATATATAAACATGATTAGTCACGTCTTTTGAATTAGAGTATTAGTATTAATAATTTGTATTTTGTTATTATAAAACTCTTTATTGGTGGTATTATTATCAATTATAATTCTTCATGGGTGATATTTGTAAATTATAACTTTCCCCTTATTTACAATGTAGGAGACTTTAATATTAATTATTTATTAATTAGGAAACTATTTTAATTATTAATATAGGGAATCTAATCATTTATTAATATACTTAATATTAATAGGAGATAATATAAGAGATACATTTAATTATTAATTTAAAATTAAATAATTATTATTATTTTGATACATAAATTATTTATTAATTTATTTAATTAGTCTAATAATACATTATATCATTATTTCTAACAATTATATTAATTATATATGGATTAATATATATGACACCTATTTAAGATGACATTTGCATCAATTATACATACACATTAGATAATAATATATTTATACATACATTGATTATGGCTCATGACACAAAGATGAAAGTTAAAATAGGAGATCTCAAGGCATTGGTTGAACAAATAATTTCTACCTAAGGTTCTAGAGTTTCCCAACACATGGAGCTAAATAACAAGATTTGGTAAGAAGACGAGTCTCCTAAGGGGCACAATGATTTTCGGTTTGAATAGGATCTAAAGATGGATCATTACACAAATAATTCTATGGCTTGATATTTCACATCTAAGATGTATATACACAAGTTTGATGACAAGGATCCAACCAATTGGCTTCGTCAAATTGAACATTTCTTTGATCTTCATTATATCCTATGTCAATAGAAGGTTGCAATGGCATCCATATACTTGGAACTAGACCAATTCATTTGGTATCATTTTCTATATGAAGTGAAGAAAAAGAAGGGACTTGTTGTCACATGGTTGTTTTGTCAAGAGGAGCTCACTACATATTATAGCAACAATCTTACCAAACTATAGGTGGTATGGTCAAGGACTATACTACTTTGAATAGGAATTGATAGCTACTTCAATTAACTTACCAAACTAAACCAATAGGTGATGAACATATTGTCATTGATGTCAAAATCAGAGATCAAGAAGATAACATATATGAATCATATAATTAGTATATATAATCAGTTTAAATATAGCATATATGAATCAAAGATGCACATACATACACACTCAGAGATATACTCAGAGGTATATAACAGTACAGATAATATTGATATATATAACAATATATAGAAGAGACAGAATGTATATAACAGAGCAATATATATGATATATGAACAACAATACATATGATATATGAACATCAATACCTACAGCAGAGAAGGACGTATATGGATGATACGTACATACACAGCATTGAAGAATGAAAGCAGAGACAAACTACATACATCAGAGAACGGCAATAAATAAAGCACATATGCAGACGGCAAGAAGACAAATATTTGTTACATATTAGAACCAATATATAATAAACAGCGATATACTTTAAAGACAAAATATTATATATAGAAAGTTTTAAAAGAACGATGATAAAATTTGATATACTATAAAAAGTATATATGCAGCGTCAAAAGACATATATATGTAAGCAGAATATTATCAGAGTTTGTAAAGTGAAATATATGATACATATGAATACGTATACAGAGAACATAAAGTGATATGAAGAAACAGCATAAAGTGAGCAGAGAATATACAAATATCAGCGTACGCATATGTATATATTTCAGCGATTGATATATATATATATTAAAGGGTAAACACATGAATACGGCAAGAGCAGAGACGGATATAATACGTATGAACAGATACGTATGCAACAGGGTTATAAACGTTAATCAGAGAGTGGATATTATACTAACCGTCGAAGGCAAATATATATTATATGCGGCAGTAAGTATATTGAAGGTTGAACAGAACAGCTGTTTTAATACCATTGACGGCATATGATAAAAGCACAGATATTAATATTATATCGAAGGTTGATATATATAGTAATCTATATCATCGAAGAAGGGTTAATTTCGAAGCTCTTAAATCAGTGTTTTCATATTATAGCCAAAGATTATTGAAGGATGAATATAAAATAGTTTGCAGCGGTCAATATTAATATCGATATATATATGCAACGTCAATAATTATATCAGCGGTCAAAAATATATATGCAACGTTTGAAACGAAGGTTGATATGAATATATTATTATCGAAGTTTTATGCAGAGCAGCAGTTATATTATTATTAAACGAAGGTTTGAAATGTTTAAACATATATGTCGAAGGCTATCAAAAATGGTAGAGGCATTAGTATTATTAGCAATGGTATATATAGCACAGCATGCTAAAAAAATTTCGAAAGATAAGGATATAATACAAGCTTTTTGAATATGAAGGTTATATTCTACAGCGGTCATTCATAAAGGATATTTGGAGATTAAAGTTAATAATATTAACTTTAATAAGTTAATAATTTTTTTTTTTAAAAGGGGGAGACACCTTTTCATATTAAAAAGACATAACTCTTCAAAGAGACATAATGTTTCGTGTTAAAAATATGAGTATATATACTCAATCTTTTTTGAAAATAAAAAAAATAAGTCAGCATGTGAAAGAGAAAAGAGAAGAGCAGTAAAGATGGTAAAAATAAAGAATTAAATAATTATATATTCAGATTTTAATCTAATATATATATATTATGCATTTACAGTTATAAAGGTATTATTTTGAAGATGAAAAAGAGAGAGTTATTGGCTGACTAAAGAGATTAAATTGCATCCATCATCAGTTGAAGAAAGCAACAGTATCAAGGTGGAAGAAAGTTTTGAAATCAGTGAGTTGGTGCTTAGAATCCGGACAGGGGGAGTTGGTGCTTCTAGTAGGTCGGTGCCTGCGAAGTGTGGGAGTTGGTGCTTCCAGTGAGTCGGTACTCATAAATTTAGAGGTTGGAGCCTCTAGTAGGTTGGTGCCTACAAAACATTGTAAAAGAACAATATTATATAAAAGCAAATTATTTTGTGGTTTTCTCCCATATTGGGTTTCCACGTAAAATTTGTGTTCATGTGCATAATTGTTTATTTGAGTAATTGAAGTTATATTTGAATAAAAGCATTTAAATTTAAAAAGGTTATTATACTGATTCACCCCCCCCCCCCCTCTCAGTATAATCGTGTGCTCTTCAATGGTCAAGGACTACATGCATCAATTCCATACTTTGTCTTAAAGGGAGGAGCAAGTTGTAGGGGTAAATTTGAAGGAATTATTTCTAAGGGGTTTATAGGATTTCATCAAATATGAGGTATACATATTTCATCCAAATTCTATTTCCCAAGCAATGATATGGTAAGGTGGATAGAAAAAATATTCTTGGTTAACTAAAGGGAGATTTCCTTGGCATCATCATGTCTTCAACCTATGAGATTGACAGCTCAACAAATTGAAGAAGAAAAGGCCAAATGGTTGTGTTTCAAGTGTGATGGAAAATACAATAAAGGACATAAATGCGTAGAGAAGAAATTGTTATAGATTGAGGGCACCTGTGATGAATAAAAGGATAAAGAAGAGGCAGTAGTGGTGGTAGGCGATTCAAAAGTTGTCCAACCATCTCATGATATGCTATGTTAGGTATAAATGCCCCCAAACCCTTAAGGTAATTGGGTCCATTAAAAAATAGAAGGTAACAATATTGTTTGACTCATGGAGTGCTCACAACTTCATTAGTAGTAGTTTGGCAAATCAATTGAACTATTTGTTTACCCAACCCCAAAACTTTAGGTTATGATTGTACTGGAGGTACAATTAGTATTTTGGGGAAATGCCACAAAATTATAATCACCATGGGAGACTACATGCTTGATTGTTCTATGTTTGCCATCCCATGGTTTGAGTAGACATTGTTTTGGAACTCTAGTGGCTCACTAGTCTAGGAAAAAATGAAATAAACTTTTAGCAGTTGTTCATGTGGATTTACTTAGAGGGTAAAATACTAGAGCTAAACTTGTTGCAAGAAAAGTATCCATAGATGGTAAGATTGCATCAAATGCAAACGATGAGTGCCAAATGGGTAGATAAAAGTATGATTCAATTATTGTTGTTGGAAACGCATAGTCAAATATTTCTACATTGCTAAATTTTCAAGCTTTTTCGAAGGATGGGTCAAAAGCTTGTAAAAAATTTACTCATCAAAAATACCACAAGGGACGAGGAAGATTTTGTGTAGAAGCATCCAAAATTGATCTACATTGATGATGATTTTGTGAAGGGGGGGCATGCTGCACCCTTAATCCTATAGGATGTATAAGGATAGGACTAGTCAGCTTGTGACTACCATTACTGTTAAGTAAGTTATATGATTATTAATATAGTCTTATATAGGTAGTTAAGCTGGCTTGGGCAGCATCCAAGAAATGAGTTGGGCATATCTAAGAGCTAATGGTTAATTTATCATCATCATGTTGTGAATTGTGTTCTTGGAAACTTTTGGAGGGTCACCCCCTCAAAGTGGCCTGTTATTCTTAAGTATTGTCAAGTATATGCAGCATATTTCGTATTATATTTTTCTCTTTTGTAAGTTATTTAATTAGGATGAAGTCCTTGGATTAGGGAGGTCCTACAACACCTATCCCAAAAATTTTATTCATGAACCCTAGAACTGTTGGTTCTTGGTAGTTGAAATGGACCATAAATGCTTTTTTGAAACTTGGACACAAAGGTACGGGCTTTTTGGTTTGAGAGCCTTCCTCGTGCTTGTCACAATAGAGAAAATACACCTATTAGTATCAAACACCTAGGAACCAACCTCCACACTGAGACACTCCAATGAGCAAAAACACCAATACTCCTACAACAAAGCATCAAGCCATTATAAATAATAAGAACCTCCACATGCCACCAAGAAGGCCTGACCCTATATAGATAAACCTCATGGGTTAACCACTTAAAATCTCCTTACTATCTACCCTTAAACAGATTATAATGAATTTGATGTGATTAAATGTAGGGAGTAGGGTCATGTATCCCATTTAAATATTGTACCCCTCTTTAAATACCAACAAATAAATTTAAGGGGGCTTGAAAAAAAAAGTAAGCACTAGCCCAGAATCAAAACAAGCACTATAATGAAGCAATAGAGGTTCTTGATCAACTTCGGAGTTGGCCAATAAGTCTACTATTGAATTTTCTTTCCATCTGCTATGAGAAAAACATCCTTAAAGGTTGACATAAGACTACACTTCCTCTAGAAATCTATTAAGCTACAATGGAGTCTCTTATCTCTAACTGCTGAATTCCCATTAAAGAAGCCAACACTAGCTCAACAACTACCTCTTGTCACTCAGTTTCATTATTTATATAGTTACCTAGGAAGAGAGAACCATGGACCACCCTAAATAAAAGTTCCATACTCTGAACACAAAATTAACCTCACACTTGTACACCTCAAATCACCTCTTAATGCTCTATTTAGATTAAGCTTGGTAAAATCAGCAGGTGGTTTATGCCAAACCTCCTTAGCCTTTTCAGTATCATTAACCCTTACACCATGATCAGAGGAGTGCTTGTTCCATTTTAACTAACTCTCTTACCCCTTGAATCCGGGATCTTATGTCCAATTTTCAAGTTACAATTGGTAATTGAAATCAATCACACGTGGAAATACCTTTGCATGAAACTTTATATGGGCAATTGTCATCAATATTTTCAAAACGACTCTATTCTTTGATGGGATGAAGGTTTCTTTGGGGTTGTAATGTTCCAAATACTTTGGCACTTTTGCAATAAATCAATTTCGTGTCTTTTTTCTTGGAATGGAATATGTATCCACTCAAGGGCCTCTTGAGTCCTCCAAATCAGATGAGTAGCTCACATTGAATATAAAAGCTTTGAAGAAAAGGGTTACGAAGTGTGGTGGCATAATTCTACTTGTTACAAGTTAGTGAAAACCCTCAATTTACTCCACAGAAATCAGTCTACATTGTTTGGGAGCATGAGCACTGCATGATATCACATAAGATTTCCCCAATAGCTACCCAATTTTTCTGTATCTGGCCCAGGGACTAGGATCTTAATCGGCGTAGAGTACAGGCTTTTCATTTTAATGGATTCGTCCAATCTAACTTGGATGTTTTTAAATTATTTTTTGATTTTCTGTTTTAAATCTTTTTTTTTTAAATTTCTGTGCAAAATGTTCTTGATTTCCTTACAAGCTGATTCTTGTTTTTTTAACTTTTCTTCTGTTTTTGCAATAGCAATTGATTTCAACTGTTGTGATCATTATGTATGTTGGGGAATACATAAATATATTTTGGTGAGGAGATTTTATAATGTGTTATCTTTTTGGATTATAGCATAGAATTTAATTTTGATTTTGCATTTTTTGAAATTTGAAAAGCCAGTCAAGTTGTTAATCAAAACTAAGAGCAAATTTGCTTCAATGAACATTGTTTTCAATTATACCAACCGACACAGGTGCTCTGCCTTGTGAATATTACCAAACTTTAGGAATGCGAATATTTGAAGAATGTAGTCATCAATATCAATGTTTCTAATTGGTTTGATTTATTTTTGCCAGGTACACAATTTTTGTGGTCAATTTTTTTGCTCCTTGGTGTGCTTGGAGCATTCGTATGGTAATCAATTTAAGGCTAAATTTTATAAATGCACATTTTATTTGTTATGTTGTCAAGAATAAACTATTTTCTATGATTTCAATTGCTTATTATTGAATACTTTATATTTGAATTTTGAGAATTTAAACTAACTAAAGGATTCATTCCATGAACAAAGTTGATTATATGATTTGCATGCCAAATATTTTATATAAATAAACCTAATTCTTTGTTGCCATAAACTAGCTCCATATTCTCCAATATTGAGTTGCATGCTTTATTCTGAATTTTCCAGAAACCTTCATGGGAAAAAACAGCCAAAATTATGAGAGAGAGGTGATCACATGTTTTTCTTTTTTCTTGGATGATTTATTTTCTGCATATGAAGTTTCATGTGCCTTTTTAGTTTTTTTCAATGATCGGCTTTCTTATTGATTGAGTATATCTTTTTCTTAATGGGCTTTTAAATCAAGTGGATTTTCAGATACAATCCTGAGATGGATAGAAGAATCTTATTAGGTGAGGTTGACTGCACTGCAGAAGTTGATTTATGTAGAAGGTAATGCCTATTTTCCTTAGCTTCAACTTTGCTTATGGTTTACCAAGATTAGAATTCTGCTATACTTGTCATATATGCTTCTGTCACTGGTGCCATCAACTTGGTGTCAGAGACATGCTTTTTGGAAGCCCACAAGGGGATGTATATTGTTTTACCACATATTTTTCCATATTTTGTATGTATACCCTACTCCCTCTTGGACTCAAATCTGTACTTCGCCTGTGAGAGGCCTTCACTATTAGGTTCACTCAGGATTCAGTAAAGGGTTTGTTGCGGGTCTTGAAAAAGCAGGAAGGATGCCATTAATTCTTGGCCATGGCTATTTTATTGTATACATGGACGGTCATACGAAGGAAACAGATGGAATTCATGTGAAGAGATTGGACAATAAACCAGTTGTAAGAGTTGTATGCTATATAACAGTTATAGTCTAACTCTAGGTTTATGGAAATTTGGTTGTTAGGCTATTGTTTTGTCCTTGGATCATTCTTTCCATTCAAAAATTGACCAAAAAGGTAAAGTCTTAGATAATTACAGATTCAAAAGGTACTCAAATGTAGTGCCTTACTGGGGTTTTCAATGTAAACCATCAGTGGTTAATATATCCTATCTATAATCATGCATATAATATTCATGATGGCTCCCACCTTTGTCAAATTTATTAGTTTAGGTTACTGGTCTAGACATGTATATTTCTATTTTTTTTGGAGGCAGTTTCCAAGCCAATGGCTTAGTGATGTTTAAGAAATATCACCGGACATGATTGCCTATGCTTTTGTTCTCTGAGATATTATGAGTTATATTTCGTAATTTGATTATCAAAAAGGCCTTTGATTTGTTTTCCAGCATTGCCTCTTGCCATATGATAAGGTTCTGGTGTATTAATTTTTCAATGTGATACCAGTTAAATCCCTTCTGATCCATCCAATTTAATCCCTCTAAATGCACTTGTGCAGATTTTTTTTTCATCAGCATTGTAAACTCAAAACTAATATGGTTGCCGTCTTTACAGACATCACATTCAAGGATACCCTTCTATCAGGATCTTCCGCAAGGGAAATGACGTAAGGTATATCAAATTGTTTAAATTATTCAATATCTGTTGTTTTTCTGGTTGCATTGTCCTCCTATGGTAGGTCAGAACATCTATTAGCCAAAGGAATCATATATGCTTATTGTGTGTTATGGCTTCCTGTAATGCATTTTCAGCACAAGACGTGCACAAGAAAAAAACATTCTGCAGGTGATATTTGCAAAAAATATAATGGTCTTGAGTGACATTGTATGTAATCATAACAAATAACAAGTACTTTGCTTACTTTTTCATCAAAATAAATTTTTAAATGCATTAAATGTTCTTGTTCATTTCTATCAGTTTGATCTATCAGTTAGTTTGTTTTCATAAACATGTTGTGAAATTCCTGGACTCTCAATTTTGCAGTTGCATTGGATGCCATATATCTATTTCAGAAACTCTTTGGTTTTCTCAGTTTACTTTTCGTGCACTGATAGATAGCATTTTTCTTAGGAACAATCATGGACGCCATGAACATGAATCTTATTATGGAGAACGGGATACTGATTCATTGGTTGCGGTATGCACAGAAGCATATATCCAAATATTTGAAGTGTATTTTCTGTCATTCTGCATTCTCATTCTACACAATTTGGTATGCCTGTACCAGTTCTTAGTTGATGCTTAATTTGCTTTGTACTATTATGCGTATTAACCAGGCTATGGAGGCATTGGTTGCAAGTATTCCCGTGGAGTCAAGATTGGCATTGGAGGATAAATCAGGTTCTGCAAATGAAACCAAACGGCCTGCACCAAAGACGGGGGCTTGCAGAATAGAGGGTTTTGTACGAGTCAAGAAGGCAAGTTTCCTATGAAAATGGTTATCATGTTGATGCTTTTGGTATGAGTTATTTCCTTAATTTCTCTATTTAATGGATGTTTTGACACTAAGCTCATTTTGAATTGCTGGAAAAAGAATGAAAGCATAAAGGAATTCCAACATTACAAATTAAGAATTGTAGGTTGCACCCATACAATACTTACAGATCTTCTACAAAGTAGCTAAGCCATTCTTAAGAATATGAGCACACGAGCAATAGGTAAAGAGCATAAGGCAAAAGTCTAACACGGTACACCTGCTAATAAATGATATTTTGTGAAAATGCTAAGAACATCATACTTGACCATGAATATTTTCTATAGAGGATTTATGCCTGCTAGGATTTTCTTATGCAGTCATTGATGGTTGATGTTGTCACTGTGTGGGGATGCTTCGCTTGTAGAATTTATTGTCAAAAAAAAACTTGTCACACCTGTGTTGTGTAATATTTCTGTTGTGTTAAATTGCCTATCTTGGGGCAAACATTGTGTCATCTAAACATTTGTTTGGTTCTGTTAAGCCTTATTTCAAGCTCTGCAGATTCGCTTCTCTCAGGAATTTGTTAATCAGTACTCCATGTTCCCTATGTTAATTCTTTTATGGAGTTTTGAACATTTGCATCTGCTGGTGTACTACAGAGTTCAGGCTGTCAAGTCCTTACATGTCTATTCCTTGTTTTGTTCTCAGAGGGCTTGCATGCATGCATCCAAGATCTCTTGGTTGTGTTTGCTGCATTCGGCAGAGGTTCCTTTTACATTATATGCCTTCATCAACCTTCTGAAGAGAAAAAATCTCAGCACTTATTCCAATTCCACTTCAGTTGTTCAGATTCAGTAAATCCTATTAAAAAATCTATTGCCAGAACCTTTTATTGGAGCAGTCTGCTGAATATGCATATAAAATACATTCAATATTCACAAAGATGTGTACCCTACCCTTTGGGATCCTTAAATGATAATTATGCAGTATAAAAGGTGTCTTGGTCAATTAGAAGCCTTTTGATGTCTACAATGACTCTGCTTTAGCAGAAACCATTAAGAATTGGGATTTTCAGAGAAGAATTCTTGATCGATGATATTATTTGTTGTTTGCACATTGATCAACCTTCTTGCCAACTTATGTGGAGTGCACAAGCTGAAGCTGCCCATCAGCCATATTGGCATCGATAAACCTACTTCATGCTATTTTATTCATATTTAATGCTGTTTGAACTTTAAATGTAAAATTTTCCTTTAACCCATCCTAATCACATTTGCCATGGTGTCAAGTGATTTCCTGAATAGTCTTATTGTCATGGTTATTGTTGATGAAGACTAGTTGAATTTCAGTATTAATAAGCAATCAAGTTGGTGTAAAACGCTAGTGTGGACCGAATATGCTCCAACTCCACGGTCACCTCCTCTAACTATAAGTGTGACTCCTGAAGAGCCTGTTGAGTGCCCTCTAAAGCCTCAAAAGTCATTGTGAGCTTCTGAGTAAGCTCACTCACCTCCTCCTCGTTGTCCATCAATGCCCCATATGCCATACTCCCCCACTCAACTAGGTGATCTCGATCGGCTTCCAACTGTAAATAATCCTGTCTCAAAATCCTGACAGCCTCACACAAAGAATGAATCTCTGTCAAGGAAAGGTAACCACCACTCTACTCATCCGTCATAGGAGCACCCCAACCATAAACATCCAACAACTGACAAGCGGCATCAAAATGCTCGAGAGTAGAAGTAATATCTCTCTCACCAACTCTCAACTGGCTAGTCACATGATGACTCTGCACAACGGGCCTCCTATGTACAATCTCAACTGCACTGTCCACACTATGGAAGGAAGGTGCATCCAAAAATCTCCCCTCAAGATCACTATATCTCTCTGTGCTTTCATTCGAGCACCCATGTACAAACTGAGTATGATATCGGACTCGTCCTCATCTATCCTCGAGGAAGTTGTTGTTGAATCCAACTCAACACAATCCCCAGCTACCTCGTCTTCTGCAACCACCTGACAATCCAGATCCTGGGATCCATCCTCACTCATTAACAACTCAGAGTCCTCCCCCAAGCTCTGATAAATCAAACATGACTCACTACAGGAAGAATCATCCTCAAGAGTCACCAAATAAGTAACCCCATCTCTAGAAGTGGAAGCCCTGGCTATAACAAACTCTTGCCACTCATATGCTTCCCCATCCTCACCTGTGAGTCCCTGTAACAAAGAATCCTGGGACCCACCACCACCTTATGACAATGTTGAATCTACACCCAAAGTCTAATATAAAAAATCAGAAACACTGCAGCACCCATCATCCTCACTCTCAACGTCAGAAATATTTGTGATGCTAGTGTCCACATCATCTATCCGCGACTCCTCAGTTAACTCTGACTCCATACATGACTCAATGTCATCATGTGAATCATCTACACTGTGGCATGAATGTATGTCACCCAACTCAACTACAACACTCTCATCATGAGTCTCATCACTAGATAGCTCCATGCTCACATCCTCAATACAGGAAAAGACTACAATCTCCTGCACTAATCCCACACTATGACTACTATCATAAACCTCAGAGCTGTCAGCGCTCATATACTTCTCGCAGTCCTCAGTGTCCACATCAATAGAAAGATCCTGTAAACATCGATCCTGGGACTCATCCAAAATCTCCTCAGAGTCATCACCCAACATCTCACAGGGGGTGTCATACCCAATGTGGCTCATAGCATCCTCAAATGTATCATCAGATGTGTCCATACTATCTGCATCCACATCTCCTACCAAAGCCTCAACTGCTGACACCTGACTCTACACACATGACTCAACGTCAGGCTATGCACCAATAATGCTAGAGCATGAACCACCATCTACTAACTCCACTATAATGCCCAAATCTCCAACATCACAGCTAGGTGACTCCATACATGCATCGGTCCCAAATGAGGAAGTCGTTGCCTCCTGTACTAGAGCAAGACCACGATACTGACATAAAAGCCTCCAATAACAACTCCCTCCACGACAGAGTCTGAACACTCAATGACAACTACAGCATCGGCTGCCTCTGAACTAACCGTAGCGACTACTCTGGGAGTCTCAACCTGCTGAAGCTCAGCGCTGCTATCCACCAAGGGCACTGATACATCCACATGTCCTTGTGAAATAAGTCCATCATCAGCACTACAGATAGGACTAGTAGGTGTTGTACTAAATATAGGTACATCTGCATCATGGGCACCTGTCGAGGAAAACTCAAGCTTTCTTCCCTACAATCTCGATGTTGGCCTTCTAAAAGCAGAAACCATATACCTCGCTGCCCTGTCAACTGTCTCTGGATCTGACAAGCTCTCCACCAATCTCTGTTGATGAAGCCTAAGTCTTTCCATACTTTCCATTAAGGCATTTATTTCCTCTCTTTTTCCCATACTGCTACGCCAACTCCCAGAACTAGGCCTCCTGTATTTGTCCATAGCTAGGAAAAGCGGGAGTGTTGATCACTCTTAAAATAACATCAGAATAAAAAAGAATTCATACCCCACAAGATGGTAGGAAACATGCTCTGATACCACTGTAAGGAGCCCAACTGGCTCTCAACTGAGAACTAACTCTTTTCTCAATTTTACTTGCAACTTTAGAGAGATCCAAAATATTTATAACTAATTTGCAAATTTCCAATTAAAATCATAAATACTAATTCACTGGATTTCTCTACATAAGCAAATGAACACTAGCATTTTACACCAACTTGATTGCTTATTAATACTGAAATTCAAATAGTCTTCATCAACAATAACCATAACAATAAGACTATTCAAGAAATGGCACCTTGACAAGAAAACGTGACTGTTGTAGGAAAAATGCAGCTTAATTAAGAATTGGCGCCAGCCATTAAAAACTCTCCTTGCAGCTTAGAGACTACAAACAATCCAATGGAGCAATTTCAGTCTACACACAACAGTTGGAACCGAAACTAAGCCTCCCACTTGATAACCACAATGCATCAGAATGTACGGCCAAGCATATCCGTACGGCAGCAAAGGAATTTTGTACGATGGCTGAAGAATTCCGTACGACCCTTGTTTAAATCTGTACAGTAGCCTTGTTGATTCCTTGCAATTACAATTCGCTGCTCACCACATCAATGATCCATAGGACAAAAACAAGCATCAGAATTTCTGAAGAATTCTCTCCAAAGATGAATACCAAATTCCTCCAAACCCTCACTCCAAGAGAATTTTGAAAATCTCCTCCAAGCACCACTTTTAAATAATTGACAAAATGACATAAGGTGAGGAATTCGATTTCTCTAAGGCATATATAAAGGCTTTAATGAAATCTTCTTCAAGACACTTTTCATTAAAGAGTCTTCACCATCACAACATCAAATTAAAACATTAAAGTCCAAAAGTTATTAAATTATCATAACTTAATTTAACAACTTTATTGTAACTGTGATGAAACTGAGTCTCACTGACAAAATCCTTCAAACTTCTGACAACAATACCCGAGCTCATACTACCCTGCCAGAAATAACCAACTGCCCAAAAGTAGACTTACTATAAATAGTAAGTCTCTCAAACTGGAGATCTCTGATAAACGATTCTGCAACACCCGATGACACTGTGCAGACGCCTTGCTAAACCAAGCTATGCCCAAAATACCACTTACTATAATAGTAAGTCATCTAATCCTTCCCAAACAAAGAGCAAACCTGACAACCAGAACCACCAGAATGGAATCCAACTACTGGCTCTACCAACTGACCCCCTCTGATCACTTGATTAGCTTGCAAGGGTCGCCAAACAAAGCTAATCTCAAGAGACTGAAAAACGGGAACATTACAGATTTCTTATTAAACAGTGAATTATATACAAGGCAGCAATATAATACATACAAGCGATCTGGATCTATAGGACAACGATCACACTTTGGCATACAATCTGTTGTGAATCCATGTCTTTGACAGCAAACACAATGCAGCGAATTCAATCCTAAGTCAAGGCAGTGAACATACATCTGATATGCAAATTATATCTTTCAGATCGAGCCTTATATCTCTGCGATGAAGTTTTATATTTCTCTAAGTCAAGGCACTATACCTCTGTGATCAGTGATTTGAAATATATTTATTTGAGCGGAGTCTTTTTGTGGTCAGATATATACATTGGTAATGTTGATCGATTTGCTTCATTGTTCCATGATCTTCAGAAAATCAATGAAGTGTAAGTTATTATAATTTTCTGAGAGCAATAAATTTACAATCTAAATTAGTTGTTGGGTTTTTCCTCCAAGAGGGAGGTTTTCCCAGGATACCTCTTGTGTCTTGTGTTTCAGCTTCTTAGATTAGCATTTGTGTTGAATTTTCTATTAGATTAGCTGATGTATTAATTTGTTTGTTAAGCTCATTTGATAGGATCTGCTAATTGTTATCATTATATTAGATCTGATCATAAATTTAACACCACCCACCCCTAGGTGTCCTTTTTTGGGAACATAACTTTATAATATCTAACACTAAACTAATAATAAAACATAACTATATAATTTCAGTGCAAATAATAAAATAATTTCAAACACATTGCGGAAGGGCCCACCAAAGCATCAAAAACTAAAACTGAACTTTGCAAGACATTACTGGTGCTAAAGAATGATGTCTGATGTCAGAACGAGCATATACTATAAATAGCAGTGTTCTTTGAGAAACAAAGTGAACAAATCCAAAAAAACTCAGATAGATCGATGCCATGTAATCTTTTACTATAAACAGTAGTGTTCTTTGAGGACCATAGAGAATAAACCCCAAAAAATTGGTGCCATGCAACTACTTACTATAAATAGTAGTGTTCTCTAAGGTCTAATGAGAACAAACTTGGAAAAACCCAGAAAGATTGGTAGCATGCAAGCACTTAAGAAAAGTAGTTATTGCTATCAAAACCCATTGAAACTGAGAATTGAGCTCACCATGAATATTGGAACCCTATCATCACATCAAGAAACCTATGGAAGACCCAAAAAATTGATTAATACCCACAAAACAAGATGGCATAAAAAGGGGGACATTACATCCAACTTGTAAGTGGTAAGGTGTGATTTGGTAGGTTTTTGTTAGCTTTAGAGCTAGAGTTAATCAAAGCAAAACAATGTTGAAATATGGGAAAGCCGATGTAAATCATTCTAGTCTATGATATTGACAAGGGAGACCTAAGATTTCTTCATCATTAGGTAGTGTGGAAGGCCCATCATATTCATTATCAATCTGAGATATATGTAATGTTTTCCCTTTGAATCAATGTCTTGTTTTGAGTTGTATTTTTTTTTTGGGCTGGTTGGTAAAATAATTAAATTTTGAGATTTTTGTAAAAGATTTAATATTAATTTGTACATCTGGTGGTTGTCTTACAATATTCTTCAGGCTGCTATTTATTTGGTTAGTTGGTGAGTTTGAATATTTCTAGCTACTTTAGCATGTGAGGGGCGTTTAACATCATCAACCATTGCAGCAAGCAAGGGGATTTGAACCTCACTAGCCATTTCAATATCACCAACCATTTTTACTGCTAGGAGGATTTTAAGTATCATTGGCCATTTCATAAAGCAAGATATGTTCACAGGACATTTAGGCAAGTGGTGAGGTTTTGTTGGTTTCTAATTTGTGTGAAATTTTGGAAGGCATTTGTTGGTTGTATGTTGAGTATAGTTACATAGCTCATTTACAACTCATTTTGGGTCTCAAAGGGTGGATTTGTTGGTGAATTGAATGGTAATCCTTCTTGATTGATGTTATTGTCAAAACTAGGTGCATCACTAATGTAAGATAGTGGAACCATATTGGATTCATCATTGAAGTTGTGCATTTGAGCTATTTTTTCTTGATAGTGGAGGACATATAAATGTTGGCCTTGAGCATGTGAAGTGATATATATAGTCATTATAATATGAGATGTGTATGACACGTGGCTGCTTTTGGATAGATTAACATTGTTATTAAAGTACTATTGTAATATATAGTATATAATTGTCAATTTAGTTTTAGGATAGACTTTACGAACATTCTTTATTCTTTTTCTTTATTAGTTGTTGCTTTTATCCTATTTGGTTTTATCTTATTTAATGAGATTTTCGCTCCTTGTTTGGTATCGAATATCTTGGTAGTTATTTTAGTTATATTTTTTTTGCAATATAGTATTAGAGCCCAAATCGAGTTTATCGGTGAATGTATGAGATGTATAAGTTGTTGCAGTGATAACTCATGCACGTGACACAGAAGTACCAAAGGAGGTCATATAGAATGGTACAAATATTATAGAACTGTACAGTAGTGCAGAACACATCGAGTGTTTCTGGTTATCAGAATCGTAGTATCTGAAGAAAAATTGTGGACTTCTCTACTAAAAATTGTCACTCTTTTGTTGAAAATTGCAGTTTTTTTAATGTTTGCAAAATCATGCCAGTTTGTTTAGAAAATTGTGCGCCTTTATTTTCTTGAAATTGTGTGGCTATTCTCTCTAAAAATTGTGGATTCATTAGTGTGCACCTTTATTGAATCAATATAATGCAACATTTACCCATTTAAAACTTCACCAATCACATCAACATCATTTACTCAATATCAATAATCATGAACATCATAATAGCACATGATATTTATGTGGAAACCCTTACAAGAGAAAACCACGACACAATAATGTTTGTATATAAATTCTTTTTTTTTTACAAATTTTGTAGGCAACAACCTACTAGAGGCATCAACCCGTCATTCAATTTGTGAGTACCAACTTACTATAGGCTCTGACCCCTCATTTCAATTTGTGACTATGAATCCACTAGAGGCACCAACCTGTCATTCAATTTCTCTTCACGTATTCTGCTATAACTCTCTTCTCCAATCCACTATTATCCTGATCATAAATCTCCCATAAAACTGATTACTATTTTCTTACAGATCTTCATATATTCTTGCTATCAAATCTGCATAAAATTACATTCTTCTTCATATATATTTCTGCCTTAATGTCTGGTGTAGTAAACTCATGTCTGCTCATAAAAACTTTATAAATATGATAAAAAATCCTCCATAAATCTGATTGTAAACTCTTCGTAAAATATGCTCATGTTTCAAATGAACTTGCACATATTTCTCATATAGTTCTGCATATGTTCTTCAATATGAATGAGAAATATTCATCATACTTTCTGCTCTTCTTTAAAATGATATTCTATTGTTTTTCACACACTCTTACACTTCCATTCTTACTTTATGGTGTATGTATGATATTCTTTTGTACACTTCTGCTTAATGTTTATTCTTCACATATCTCATGTACACATCTCTCACTCATCTCCTTTTATACGACAATGTACTTCTTTATGAAGATAGGTAACCCTTCATAAGTGTGCAATATATTTATTTCTCTTCTGCTGTAATAATATATTTTCTTTACTAATTCCATACATGCATATTCTCCACGACAATTGATAATCGTTTTTGTAGATTCATCAAAAGAGGTAACTTCATGAAGAGATAGCCTTTCAAAGGTTGTCTTTTAAAAATAATCGTAATATTGTTTAAACAGATTGCACCCTTTCTTGATTACTTCACTAATTGCTACTCATAGACCAGTGGCTTCATTCAAATTGATTCTCTTGTAATCACTGCTACCTTAGTTATATGAAGTCGCTATTTATTATGAAAGAAACTTACCATCTTTTAAAAGATAGTGATCGCTGTCTTCATGTTTATCACTAACAAATCCCAATCAATGCTTTATATTGCTGGTTTGTATTAGTTTATTGTCTTAATACTTGGGCACAAATTTTGGTTTTTGTCTTTGATAAATGAGAGTGAGGTTGACCACCTTTTCATATACTGATCACTGCTATTGTTGCCCTTTAGATCTCTAATCACTGCTTATTAAAATATATTATAATTGCCTTGTTTTTATCTTTTTTGCTGCCCTTAGACATATACTAATTGCTGTCATTATGCTCTTTTAATTTCTATCTTTTTTGTTGTACTTTAATTGCTACCTTGTAATCATTTATTTGTGCTATTTATTCACTTTAATTACTCCTGTGAAGAACCACACTTGGCTCTTTCTAAAAGACTAATGTTTATTGAATAAAAATTGCATTTATAACTCAATATTGCTCCAACCAATAACTATAAAAACTCCTACTTCTCAGCTTGAAATGTCAAATTCAATTTAATTGTGTCCACCAAACAACTCATAAACTATTATCAAATGCAAAGGAGGGAATTACATACTAATATTATAATCGAAACAGACAAGAGCACCTGTATCTCTGTTATTTCCCAATAATGCTAATACAGTCCATCAAAGATAGCCGCCACCATGTATTATTAAGACGTGACATCCATAGCCAGCACGTGACTGGCCTAAATCTGATCGCAGGCCCAGAAAATTGCAAAGACGACCCTGAATTGGTCTTCCACATTACCCTGTCTGGCTACACTCTCTTACCAGCACCTCATGTGATTTTGGTTGCAGCTCGTGGATCAATTCAAACATATACAGTCCCAATACTTGGCCAACGGTTTGCCTGGGGAAGAAATGTAACCAGCAGATGATACTATGTGCCCAGTTTAATCATGTGCCAATCCTTGACTGTTACGTTGATAAATAAACACAGAATTCCTTGTCTCCTTAACGTCTTCCTCTTAATATTAATGACTCGCAACACAAACATGAATTCCCAACACAAATCGATAACCCTTCCTTGTACACACTCCAATCAACAATTACATTTACTGAAATAATACTTCTCACAAAATCGATAATCTTCAGCATTCAAATTATATATTCAAAACTTCATTGCATAATATAAATGAATACAACTTCATCTGCAGATCTTCAAACTCCAGAAATGAAACCTTCTTCAATTCAATATACAATAGCATTGAATTGAAATCCAGAAATACTCAGCAGTGAAATTCACCATTACAGGCAATGGCTCAAATCACCAGAAAGAGGAAGCCATCCTCGAAACCCTAGCCAGGGCAATTCTCCACAAACTTCAATAAAATAATGATTGCATAATGAATGAATGAAAGTGCTTTTTCGAGCAAAATATATAGCTTTTTCGAAAAAGCGCTTTTTTTTAATATTTCACTTAATTGGCTTATTAAATACTCCCACTTTATAATATAATATTATAAAGTCATTAGTTATTAAATTAAATCAATATAATTTAATTTAATAACACCTTTAAAATTAAAGCCATGAACCGCCTGACTGCAATCAATGAACTTCTAACAAAGCACCAAGACCAACTGCCCAGCCAAAAATAGATATTGCCCTACCAGAAATAGCCACTGCTAAAAACAGACTTACTAAAAATAGTAAGTCTCTCAAACTGGATATTCTCTGAAACTGAATCCTGAGATGTCTGACATTCCATGCAGACACCCTGCCAATCCTGGCCATACCTGAAACCCCACTTACTAAAAATAGTAAGTTGGCCAAAATAACTCGAACGAAGAGCAGAACTAATAATCTGAATCTCCAGAATGGAATCCCAACGCTGGCTCCACAATCTGACCCCCTCTGAACACCCGATTAGCTTGCGAGGGCCGCCAAACCAAGCTAATCCCGAAGTCTAAAAAACGGGGACATTACAACTCCTCATAGTCATAGTTATTCCCTACTTGGCCAATTAATATTCATGCACTTGAATTGTGCAATTAAGAATGTAATTGATGAGGATTAGTGAATACACTTATTTCATTTGTAAAGTCAGCCGGATATAGATAAAGATTTGAATGCCTTGTTCTACCAGAAATCTGATCGCTTGTGTACTTCAGACTATTGTAATAATTGTTGCTCTTTAATGTGTATATCCATTTGTGGTTTGTGGCCCTTTGCCTTTGTTCTTCATTGTCAATATGCTCTCCATACATTTATGAGGATATCTTTGTCAACAATCTCATCCATATTACTTTGACTGTTTGACATCCATGACTTTATTAATGACCATCTTTTCACCTTTGATATCAACGACAATATTCTAACAATCTCTGCTGAACACTGTTGACATCAATGACAATATTTCTTCTCATACCTTTTAACATCAATTTTAACAATGGTTCTGATCGATGAAGAGATTGGACCTTTTGATCTCTCTTTACAGATCAAGATTATTAAAGATTAGCCTATTAAGGCCAAGGATTTAGTTGTTCAGCTTTACTTAGCTCCACCTCAGGGGGGGATTCTTTGCATGGGGAATTTTCCAAGTAGGAAAGTACCAAAAGGATTTCTTGATGATAACTTGGATTGATATCCATTTGACATAGAAATAGGAAACCCAAGTTACAATGACAATAGTGATTTGGCTGAAGAGGCTCCTTGAAAAGAGACAAGAATGTGCAAGTGTCATTGGTGATGTTCGGTAATGAAATGATTGAGGGTACATCAGCCAAAGACAAGCAAGAACACAATTAACTCCACTCTTATGGCCAATCTTCAGAGAGTTTATGAGTCCCATGAATTTGTGGACACAAAAGAAAAACTTGAATAGGAAAAGGCCATGGAAACCAAACATAAGAGTCTTATGAAAAGTAGACTTGGGTTCTTTTAGATCTTCCACCTGAGAAAAAACTGATTTACCTGCAAATGGGTGTACAAAGTCAATTACAAAGTAGATGGTAGTCTTGACAAGTACAAAGCTCGATTGGTTGCAAAAGGGTTCTCACAAAGAGGAGACATTGACTACGAGGAGACCTTTGCTCCTACAACAAAGATGAGCACCATCTGTTTAGATCTAGCCATGGCAACTCAATTTTACTAGAAAGTCCATCAAATTTTTAGGGTGCAAGAGAGGAGCATCAATTAGGAAAATCGAAGAAAGGTCTATATGGCTTGAAGCATGCACCAAAAGGCGTGGTACATCAAAATTGACAGGCATTTGGTTGAATGGGGATTTAAGAGTCCTTCAAATTCAAATTTGTTACAGGTAATGAGGTCCATTTGTTTGAACAAATCAAATGTAATTTGAGTAAAAGTTTTGTCATCATTAATTTTGGCCTCCTACATTACTACCTAGTTGTAGAAGTTTAGCAAACAAGTAGTGTTATTTTTATTTGTGAGTCTAAAGAAGAGTTTCATTAGAAAGTTTAGAATGATATATTGTAAAATCTCATCTACACCTATGGAGAAAGGGCTAAAGCTTTCAATAAAATCAGACTCAAAAGTAGTAAATGAGTCAACATTCAAGCAATTAATGGGCAGCCATTTCTACCTTATAGCCACTAGACCTAATTTGAGCTATGTTGCGAGTTTCACTCGTAGCTTCATGACAACACTAAAAGTAGAACATTGGTTATAGTGAAGCAGGTGTTGAGATTTGTGTAAGGGACACTTGACATTGGCATTCTCTACGACAAAAGCAAAGATCCGAGTTGGTTGGGTTCACTGATTCAGATTGGGAAGATTCTATTGGTGACAAAAAATCGAATTCCGGATATGTTTTCAACCTTGGGAGGAATGCAGTCATTGTTACAAGATTCAAGAATTGGCAGATTAACGGATTTCTGGATGATTGATTGATTAACAGAGGAACAAATGTGTTCCTTATAAAGAATTACAAGGACGTTGTTTCTAAAAGAAACAACGTAGACTAAAGATGAAATTAGAAAGAAAACTGAAGATAGGATAGGAAACATTCCTATCTGGACTGAAGACGAAAGAGACAGGATAGGAAACATTCCTATCTAGACTGGAAGACAGACTACAGACAAGTAGTTGACCATTATAGAAAGTATTTAACTAAGGAGATAATATCTTAATAAAGATATTAAAGATATTATCTTAATACACTCCCTTAATGGTCAACGTACAGATGTCAGAACATTCTGTGATAACTGAGACCCTCCCTAGATCTACAGAATGTTGAAACCAAGAAGCTTTGCCGAAAGAGTGCTATGACTCAAACCATACTGCAATTACAAAACTTCGTTTGTGTGGAAAAAATGGTAAAAACTCAGAATCTCACGCAACCTTGCATATTATAGACAACATGAAATGATTTTTAAGGAGAAAATCAACAAACCCAAAAACAAAAATAGATTCAAAAAGCCAAAAATGTAGCTTCACCTTGGTCAAGAAGCTCGACAACTTGTGCTATTGGCTAGAAGGCATTTTGCTTTGCTTGGGCAGCCAAATGTTTCCGACACTCGAACTTCATATGGCAAGGACACACATTCATCCATCATAATGGAGAACACCTGATTCTTTAGAAAGAATGCCCGGCTCTTGTCAGATGTTTCATGCAGCTCCTTCAGATATTTCCAAATTTCTACAGCTGACTTGTCGGAAGGAATCTGCGGTAGCTGATCATTGATAATAGAGAGCTTGAGAAGCATAACAGCCTTTTGATTGCAATCATCAAATTTGTCCTAGTCAGATCCTGCTTGTTGAGGATGCATCGTAGTATCCAAAACGAGCTCATCCAGGCGACAATACTCAAAGATAGTGACCATACGTTGCTTCCAGGTGTTATAATTGTTGCCATTGAATTGTTGACTGTCCTCCAACATCAAATTAGTCAGTGACGCCATCTTGCACATTTCCCAATGCATAAAAAATGAAGATACAAAGAAGAGGCACTGACACATACTTCGAGGCAAAAAATTAGAAGACCCAAAAAAAAACTGTGAAGTATGTGTTACCAATTCTGAGGCCAAATTGGTACAGCCAACAAGGCTGGAACTTTTCATTCATGTATGAAATTAACATGCTTGCTGCCTATGACAGTCATTTGGTTTGTTTTGCAAATACAGGTTTACATTCTATGATGAAAAGTAATCAACAGCATGAAAGGAAAATGGATTTTATCACACGCTTTTCTGAAAATGTAAATGGTTCATTTAATTGAATGCTCATTATGTTTCACACAGGCCGTGAAACTAACCTCATTAGAAAAATAAATAAATCAAGTGCTTAAAGAGAAGCATAAATGCTAAGTACGGAAAGCATGTAAATGAAAGAAGGTTCATGGGAGCCAGCCATTGCTTGATACTTGGAATGACTGGCCGTGTCGCTGATCGCATCCCGCTGCCCCGTCATGTCTTGTCTCCATGCCAGCCCCTGCAAGAGAGATTGAAAAGAAAAGGGTTAGATCTAACGATCTAAGCAACAGCTAGCTAACTCACCATCCTACTCAATACATACATTCATATCCCTGAAATAATCACCAGATTTATACATTTTTCTAATGAGTTGTTTCCTGTGCAGCATCACGCCTACCACTGACATGTGGACGAAATGTGGCTCCCACGAGGGTCGAGCCCAGCATGTCAGTGGTAGGAGTGAATCAGATAAAGCAAGAAAATAGATACAGTGTTAAAGGGGGGCATGTTGCTACAGTATATCTACAAAGTAGGGTCACATAAATCTATTTATGAACGTCACGAGCCCGTGCTCGAACTTCATAAACAGGTCTTTGTGCTGGTGTTCCATTCACTTTAAATCTAAATACATTATGAGCATATTGGAATCACGGATCTACAACAGAATATCAGAGAGACAAATCATCACAGAGTTTTTAGGATACGTTGTTTGCTAATAGTTTGAAAAGAGTAGCATTATTGGAGCAAGGTTATTATGGATGATGGCCATCAGATTGAACCAATTAATTTTTCCAGGTTTCCAGAACTTTTCAGAATTTACAAATCAGCATTAAGTATGACACTGGTAGCAGCTTGAGTCAATCAATGTCTTGGGTCCAGCACGCTTTCAATTCAACATGTTTTCATAAATAAAAGTGCAATGGGTCAAGCATGAGTATCATGACAATGAATAAGCAACAAAGTGAGTACCAGTCAGATTTTCCCTATCAAGCATACTGCTGTAATGTAAATACAGAGATCAGACATGAGCAGGAGACCTCATCTTTCAGACACATGTGAAATGAACATAAACTATTTGCAAATCTGGAACAGAGAATATATATTTTTCAGCATCATGGAGAACTAAATGTTCAAACCCAGAATTAAAAGTGAAGCAGAAGAGGGTTCCACAGTTGTTGCAATTCCTGGCAAGGATACTCAATATAAGATTGTGAAGGACTCAGCGATCTATTATTTACGGACTGCAACAGGGGAACAAAGGCAGGCCTGGATAGATGTCATTCACCAATCAATTCATATTTATAACTCATCATTACAAAAGGCAGTTGCTGGAATGATTCCTACAGAGTCTGTTACATCACACCGAAGAATTCCAGCACATGCCAAAGTAAGATTGGAAGAACAAGAAAAAGAACTCCAAAGAAGGTTATCTACTAGAATGCAAGAAATTGAACCTTTCAGACAGGCCTTCTTACAATAGTTGCAAACACATCAGGGGTCTGTATCAGTTTTGAATGTGAGATTGCTACAGTGACACAAGGAAGGCACTTGCATGAGAATCAAACACATGGACAGTCAGTTTGTACTGGTAATGTTTTTAGTGATAAAAGAAGTGGATCCTTATCTGATACTGAGGTTAAACAGTCTCCATTGTCATCTATAAACCAAAATATTAATTTTCCAGTGAGTCAAATTTCAGACACTTATTCTAATTGTACTGAAAGACATGTGTCTCAAGGAGATGATGCAAACAGCTATGGTGACAAGTTATTGAAATGTTTAAAAGATGAAGGAAAACCATTTGAACAATGTCATACTACAAGTTTTGATAGAGATAACCAATCGGCCTCAGACAATCCACTGTACTCTTCTTGGAACCAAATTCAGAATGCTTTTGCAAAGGCACTCAAAGAAGAAATTAGTAGAGGGGTTTTGTTGGAGGCAGAAGATGCAGCGCTTAAGGAATCTTGCTCAATGTTACCTCATTTACAAGAATACCAGAATGAAATATTTGATTCAGAAGAAAAATTCTGAGTGAGAGTTCTAATGTGGAAGTTGATGCTGCTGGAAAAATATATAGAGAGAATATGGAACAAGAGCAAGATGTTCAAGATTCTGACGATGAAATTTCTTATGTATCAACTCAACCCTTTGCTAGGGGAAGATTATGAATGGCAAGCACCTAATAATACAGCACGTTTTATTTGTGAGCAGGTTAGCCATCATCCTCTAATTATGTCATTTTTTGCGGAAAGTACATCTAGAGACTATATTTTCTATGGTGAAGTTGAAATTAAAAACAAATTTTGGGGGCGAAGTGTGGAGGTTCTTCCCGCATGAATTTTTCATTTGCATTTTTTCAAAGTACAATGATCATTACACTTGGAACAAGGTGTCTTCTTCCGTTCATAATATTATCATTGATAAATTATGGCTAGACAGTTATGCAGAGATACTTGTTCATAACCATAGAACAAATGAGGTTGGCCGTATTCAATTTCATAAAGCAAACAATATAGAACAGGGTCGAATTTCTGAAAAGATATTCAATAACAGAGACGTATAATCCATGGCGGCCAGGTTCAGAAGGGCCGCGTGCTTCCAGAACAAGTAATGGAGATCTTTCCCAGCAAAGAGGGTTTCGACCCAAATTTTTAGCAAATAAACAGCAAAGAAGAAAGCATTTTTATGCAAAATCATGGCATTTTTTAACAGAGAGTTCTTCTAAAAGAAAACCATCAAACTTACCATTACGTCTCAGAAATTCCATGGCGGCTCGAACCCAGGCAGCGTAAGGCAGTTTTTAACCAGAAAAACTGCAAAGGGGAAGCGGCTAAGTGCTGGCGCAAAGAGGAGCCTGCGTGACAGCAATTCATGGCGGCTAGGGTTTCATAACCCTCCTTCTTCCTTCTTCGCCAGCCAAAGACCATAAAATGAGATGTAAAAAATGAAATGCAATGAGGGTTCAAATACCCTATATCCCCCTTGGTCGCCAAATGTCGGCACTTTGCTATGCTGTCTAGTGTTTTTCTTTTTGTATTTGACACTTAGCAAAAAAATTAAAATTTTTATTTTGCCTTTCAACTTTAAACTTAAATAAATTAAATTAAATATTTATTCTTTTAATTTATTATTATATAACTTATTTCTTTTATTTTGATAAATATTAATTATTTTCAATATAATCCTAAATAATAAAATAAATATTAAATAGTTTATATTTCACATATGAAATATAATATATTTAATATTTATCACTTAGGATATTATTTAAAAATAATTAATATTTCCAAAAATAAATAAATAAATAAGTTATATTATAATAAATTATTATTAAATCAATTATTAAATAATTGTATTTCGTTATGAAATAGAAATTATTTAATAAATATTTTATGCAAAAAAATAATATCTAATTGTCTCTTATAAAAGTTTAAAGTTGAAAGGCAGATATTTTTTAATTTTTCCTAAGTGTTGAGTCATTGGATAAAGCTGTTTTCTCTGCAGTAGAGTTATTGCAGTTTCAGAGATTTTTATGAGTCTTCTAGAGGGATCTGACGCGTTTCTGAGCAGAATTTATGTTGATATTATCTGGTGATGACTTCTGAGCCACTTAGACACATGTTTTCAGAGGCTTTTAAGGCTTAGTTTTTGTCTTTTTCTCTGCATCCGACCCCTTGATATTTTGCCCTCATGTGGTAGAGGAAGATTGTATAAATAGGAGTTGAGGACTCTTTGTAAAGGAGTTAGAAAATTTTATGCAGATAGCTCAGAGAGTGATTATTTTTCAGATCCTTCTTAGTTCTTTGTCATTTTTGCTTGTAGCTCAGTCATGGGAATGACCCTGTGTAACCTTTGAAGCATGAATAAGATACAGATTGAAGGCCTTTATTGAGTTCATCTTATTGTATGTGAGTCTATCTGATTTAATGTTTATTGCTGTGATCTATTTATGATCCTTTAGTAAGCTGTCTCAGTTTTAACATCTGCAAATGAATGTTTTGATAGCCATATAGGTTGTAAGTTGTGGGTTTTCTTTCAGATTCTTAGCTGTGAATGCCTTTGTTCCTTTTATGTTTTTGGAGTAAAGAATATCCTTCTTACAAAGCTTTATATGTGGGTATCTTGACATCAATATTGTGTCAAGTATTTGGTCTATTTTCAGGAAGGTTTCATTGTGTTAAGGCATTGTTTTTTCCCATTTTTCAGTTTTGGTGTATCACCTCAAGTTCCATTTTTAGCTTCTCCTATTCAGTGTTACTTTTATGCAATCCTTCTGTCCTTTTTCCTCCATCAGTTTCAGTTTTCAGTCTTTCGAAAAGCAAATAAGGTGATCATCATATAGGAACCGGCCTAGAACCCGGAGATTCACTCCGTTTTTTGGGAAACCCACAGCCCAGGAGTGTTTCCATGTTTCTCTAGAAGGCTAGATTCTGGCTATCTAGCAGGGTGCATTTTTGAGAGATAACAGTATGTTGGTTCTTGGATAGGATTTTACACTCCATGAGATACCAATATATTTATGACTGATATTAAGGATGGGTTAGTTCCAAATGTGAGAAATCTATAGGCAACTGGACCAACTATAGGGACAAGACTGCCCTCTTCACTTCTGGCTCTGCAACACCAAGGCAGGTACACCTTATCCAATTTGTTTTAACTCTGCCCCTTATTGATTATTGGATCTTACAACAGATAACAGTGAGAAAGTACTAAATAACAACCTATTATTCATTGACTCTCCATCACTGGGTAGGACAATACATACAAAGTAAAATAAATAAATATAAAAGACTGGTATTAAATTCAATGTTTTTCAGGATTACAAGATTCCAATCATTCCATACAAAGATAAGATAGGAAGATCAAGGCCAGTGCCTTATTCATTGGGCAATAGAGTTAGAAAACAGAATGAACACAACAGTGTTTGATGAAAGGTGGGTCTTGAACATAAATACAAACTACTTCAAATCTTTCCTACTTTCAGAAATCTTTGAATAGATTCAGTAAACATGCATCCAACTCAAAGCAATTTTAATCCAATCCTAGATCAAAACTCAAAGTTCAAACACATACATATAAACCTCAAAGAGACTTAAAAATTTACTGAACAAACTCATAGGAGAGACAAAGATCCAAGATTCATATTAAGTTCACCCTTTAAACATTGCACTGGACACAATCTGTTTCAACATCTTCATTATCTGAAAAAACTTGCTGATGATAAGATTCAGTTCTAGCCTAAGAATTAAGAATATCTTGATTTTCATCCTCTTCAGCAGAATCAATTTCATCCTAGACATGGGAAGAAATCATTCCACACCCCTGATCATCATAAGGCTGATCCTCATTAGATTCTTGCTCTTCATGTGAAGAAACACTTTGAGATATGACACAATAATTTTGATCATGTGGTGACTGGCAAGCAATACACCATGGGACCTCCTCCACCACATTCATTGAGTTTCTCTGCAATGGATCAGGGGTCCTATCATTTGGCTTATCCCTTTTATCAGGAAGCATAGGCTTCTTATCTTTCCACTGAGTATTATATGGGTAATTCTGCATTCTTGGCAATTTGTTGAAGTTATTAAATGGAGGTTTATCTCCTCCTGCAACTTTATTATTTTTGTTTTCACCAGGCTTCAGATCCTTTATTGCTTTTAAAATCTGCTTTAGGCTTTCATCATCCTTAGGTTTTACACCCACAGGCTTTCCTAGATCCTTTCTATTCAACAATGGTGATCTGTCATCTTCCCTTCTTCCCAACTTTCCTGAGATTCTTCAGTTGCTTTCTATGTTCACAGCTAGCTTATAGGCTTCAACAAGACTCCTTGGATTTTTGTCCCTCAAAAGGTAACCCATCTTTGAGTCAAAGGCATTTAGATATGTGACAAGACACACCCTATCATCTAGTCTGATAACCTACAACAATTTATGCATGGCCTTTTGAAATCTAACATTAAATTCAACAACATCCTCATTGAAATTCTTCTTTATGTTATTGAACTCATTCAAAATAAAACCTTCATGAGTTTTGTCACCATATTGTTCTTTGAAACAATGTCTAAGCTGATCCCATGATCCTATGCTACCATGTGGCAAAGCCCTAAGCCAATCTCTTGAATCCTCTGTTAGGGATTGTACAAATAACTTCATTATAACATCATCTGGCACAATGTTATAATCATCAATCACATCAATAAACTTTTTTAGGTGCTCTTCACAAGTAACAACATTACTTCCAGTGAACTTAGGAAGCTTCTTCCTGATTTCTTCTGGGATAGGATTAGGATACCCAGGGATGCCAGTGAAAACCAATTGTTTACATCTTTCATGAATAACCTCTGTGTTAAAAATACCAGCACCCTAAGATGTAGATGCATTATTATTTGTAGTGGAAGCACTTCCAAGTCCACCTGGTGGGGGTACACTTGTTGTCTGATTTGCTACATTTGTACCATTTGCTCCTTGTGTCATGGTAGAGCTAGCAAAATTTGTAGGCCCTGCAGACCTTCTGAGAAAATCAATTTTCTTTTTCATTTCTAATGTTGCAACTTCTAATTCTGCTTTTTCAAGTTCTTTGGCTAGCAATTCTTGTTCCTTTTTGGCCTTTTCAAGGTCCGCTTCCAACCTTAAAGCCTGGTCTATAGGGAGTTTAGGGGCTACAAGTTCTTTAATTGAAATGCCCACTTCCTTTTGTTTCCCTTTATCTCTTGGATTCCTTGTTTCAAATGTTTGATGGACGACAAGCAACTCAATCATCTTTTTAGGAATGGGAACATAGTTTATAACCTCTAAATCTAACAGCTGCCTTCTTAATTGGTCAACCCTTATCATGGCATGTCTGACCTTTTCTTCTTTTTCCTTTTCTCTTTTTTGCCTAATGGCTGCTTGTTCTTGAATTCTTCTTTCCATTCATATACTTCCTCAAATATTTCTTCAGAATCAGGCAAAGTTGTTTCAAATTCAGCTTGTTGTGCTTGAGGCTCTTGTTGATTCTGAGACTCATGGGGGCCTTGGGGCATTGATGAATCAAGGGTTAAAGGGGGAACAAAATCCTGTCCACCCCTGCTTTTGCTTCTAGACCTTCTTTCTCCTCTATACCTTCTACTAGGGATTATCCTCCTATTTTGGGGTAATTTTTCACCCTCTCTGTCTGTGGGGGAATAATAGTCTTCATACTAGTTTAGGCCTAGATCAACTGCCTCCTCATATTCTGAGGCATTTCCTTCATGACGAGGAGGAGCAATATTTCCCTATCTTGGGTTTCCTTTTTGTTTCCAGGTAAGAGACATATCATCAGTATCCTTTTCTCTCCTAACTTGAGTTCTTCTAGATGTGGTAGGAAGCTCACCCTACAGACTTTCCTCTGGGTGCTCCTTCCTCCAAGACCTTGTGATTTTGAAACTCATTGTAATACAGTGATATTTTAAGTAAAACACTGGTACAGAGATATTATAGAGTCGCCACCCACAATTTTAGTGAGATAATTTGAAACTTATTGGAACTGACTCTTATACTTCAATGGAAACCACTGGATAACAAATAAGCCGGCCAGGAGTCAAATCTCTACTCGTACCTGCGTTATTTATAACTAATTTACAACACTAGAGATATCAACAGATTGAAAAAGGCAAGTCAGGAGTCAAGCTCAACTTGAAACATGCACTATTTACTCTTGATTACAATCTCCACATCCCCAGCAGAGTCGCCATTTTGTTGGTTCCTGGATAGGATTTTACACTCCATGAGATACCAATATACTTATGATGGATATTAAGGAGAGGTTAGTTCCAAATGTGAGCAATCTATAGGTAACTGGACCAACTATAGGGACAAGACGGCTTCTGGCTCTGCAAAACCAAGGCGGGTACACCTGATCCAAGAGGTTTAACTCTGTTTCTTATTTTATACTGGATCTTAAAACAGATAACAGTGAGAAAGTACTAAACAACAACCTATTGTTCATTGACTCTCCATCACTGGGTAGAACAACATAAAAAATAAATAAAACTGAAATAATTGGTAATGATTTAATGTTTTTAGGATTACAAGACTTTGATCATTCCTCACAAAACAAAGATAGGAAAATACAGGTCAGTGCCTTATCTATTGGGCAAAATATTAGAAGACAAAATGGATACAAAGATGAGTTAAGAATAATTGGGCTTTTAACATAAATACAAACATATCAACTCATCCCTACTTGCAGATAATCCTTATGTGAATTCAATGAACATGTATCTCACCCTGAGCAATATCTAATCCAACCCTAGATTAGAACTCAAAGTTCAAACACATACATATAAACCTCAAAGAGACTTAAAAATTTACTGAACAAACTCACAGGAGAGACAAAGATCCAAGATTCATATTAAGTTCACCCTTTAAACGTTGCATGCATCAAATCCTAAACAAAGCTTGCAAAATAACAGCAGCAACCTGTACTTCTTCTCTATTTCTCTGATAAAATGATACAAAATTTACAATCCCTGACTAAGTGTTAGGTTTTTGGAATTTCTATCTTTTTCTCCTAAGCTCTCAATGCCTAGAATGATCGTGGAAAATCCTTTATATACAAGGAAATGCAACAAGCTACCAATCATTCTAGGGTTACAAAATTTGACCTAAAAACTTTTACAACTTCAAAAGTTTACAATAAATACACTTGGTGAAGCAGGTGAGATATTTGTAGTTGATCCGCTTTTCTTTATGTCTTCAATAGTGTTCTTCAGCTTTCTTCAACAAATCTGATTTGCAACATCTCGCTGTCTATATTGTAATAAATGTCTTCCTGCATTTCAACAACCTTTATGACCCAAAAAGTGATTGCCTTTGTTTGCTCTAAGAAGCTGGTGGAGTATTAACTTTTTCAATGTGAGGTATGCACTGATACCTCCACCTATCATACACCTCTTCGCTTGGGAAATCAAAACTGGCAAACTCAGCCTTTTTCCTTGATAATTGTTCCCACTCATTTTCTATCTGAGTAACCCGCTGCTGAATATTATCAAACATTGATCTAGCACTTATTAATAACTTAATTATGCTATTGAGGGAAAATGTGTCATTTAGGACACCGGTCACCTTCTCTGACAAGAGTACATCCATTTCTTCTCTCCATTGATATGCTTCTTTAAATTCTCCCTTGTCTGTGAAAACTGTGGGTACCATCTCATAATTTGAAAGCATCAATTCAGCTTTCATCATGCTTGATTTTCTGATGAAATTATCCAAAATGATATCATACTGTAAAATCTTCTTCATCACCTGATGCACTGGCTTTATTAATGGATCAAGGTATTCTTGGCCCTTTGACAGCATTCGGAAGAGTTTTATATTTGAAGCCCTTTCAATCCATTTTTTCAAAATTGGGGACACTTCTATTTTTTCCTTATTTAAAGCTATAAACAAAGAATTCAACCTATTTACATGATTGTGAAAAATTGAAGGCTTTAAATCAATGGCAAACTGCATGATGGCATCAGTCATTTTCTCTTCATACTTCTTGTTTGCCAAAACTGTAGCCTTTTTATTCTCATCCTTCTCCTTCTCAAGTTGCAACTTGGTTTCTTTCAATTTATTTGTCTCTTTTGCTAATCTCTGTTCCTCCCAGCTGACCCTTGAATCCAAGTTTGTATTTGGCAGTGGTGAAGGTGGAAATTCAACAATTGGGCTGGAAGATGAAACTACTGCAGGCTTATCAGCTATCACCAATTGAGGAGACCTATGGTCTAAGGGTCCTAACAATTGTGCAATTAATTTGTCCTTCTGGATTAGCTCAACCTTAAGCTCATTGTAGGATTTGAGAACCATTTCAAATTTGAGCCTAAGCTCTTCCTTCTCTCTAGCATCTTTCTCTGCCACTTGGGCATTAAATTTGGCAGTTTCTAAAATCAAATTTGATGCTTCAACCCCAGATGTCTCTCCCACTCTTTGGACCAATAAGCTTCCTGTATATCCTGCAGAGAGATCCTTTCTCTTTCCTTTATTTTCATCTTTATCTAGAGACCACATCACAAGAGCAGCATGATCTTCGGAGAAAGCAAATCCTCTTGCAGCCTGTTTGGCTTGCTCTACTATAGCAAGAGTTTTCACTTTACTCTTTCTAACTTGATCAAAAACAATTGCATATGCAATGTCCCACTCTGGCAGAATTAGTACCCCTGCTGTATGAACCATGGCCCTCCCTTCCTCTGGAGTAATTTTCTCAAATTGTTTGACCATTTCTGCTTTGGTTTCATTTTCTATTTATATGATATCCCTAGCAGGGGACTCTTCTTTCTTCTTTTCACATATCTCCTTAAATTGATTTATTTTCATTCTCCATAGAAATTGGGAGAATGCCCTAGTTTTGATAAACTTGTCGTCAGCAAGGAAGGAGTCAGTGGCTTGTTTCAGAATAGGGTCCATCTATTTACCCTCAAACTCTTCAACTGAAAGATCCATGGCCACCTCTTTAGGTGCCTCAGGCATTCCTTCCTGCAAATCTTCATTAGAAACAAAAATGTTTCCCTCATTCCTCAACTGTACAAGTTGTTCTACCACCCCATGCTCATCTAATTGGATAGGCGATTGAGAAGGAGAATAAGCCTCCTCTCCTGGTCTTACTTCTTGTTTTTGCCTCTTTGGAGAGGGTCCTTGCACTATTGGATCATCAATGGGTCTTTTCCCTCTTGAAGTAGAAGGGATATCTTCACTTCTTTGCTGTGGTGGCAGGAGATCAGTGTAACCACTCCTTTGTATTGTATAAATTCCCTTTGGGGTCAATTTCATGTGTTTAGGCTGGCTCAAAATCTGCCTAGCCCTCTCAGGGTCTGTCTTGCTCACTGCTGCTCTTTTTTCATTAGCTGCATGCATGATGCCTTCAAAATGTTCCATAAGGGCATCCACTTTCCTTGCCCACGGTTCAAACCCCTTCAATGGGTCATAAGTTCTGTCAAAATTCTGAATGAAATCTAGAGTCTTCTTATAGATGACCCACTTTTCTTTCTTGACCTCTTGAGTTTGAAGATTAAACTCATTTCTGATTACATCCTCAAGAAAATTGAATTGATGTTCAATAAGAGCACACCTCACCTTATCTCTAAATACTCCTGAGAGAAAACCCTCAGTATCTGCACACCTCACCACTGCTTTGGACATTCTGTGGGCTGCAAGACCTTATTCAAATGCACCCATCCTCCTTTTGTAATCACATATTGATGTGCAATAGTTATATCCGCGAAAAAGGTTCCCCTTCCTTTACCAGTGAGAGTGGACTCTTTTAAGTCACCAATTTGTCTTAAAATCTCTGCATATCCCAACTTCAATGGGACCTGATAAGGTAAAATATAAGGTGCTACCTTGCAACCATACACTTTGAAAACTATGGAAACTGGATATAAGATAATGTCCCCAAAATTGTGGACAATAGTAATATCCTAGCAAAACTCCTTTGGCCTAATTAGCCTCAACAACTCTCTTGGAATCCTTGGATTGTCAAAATGTAAAAGAGTTCTAAGTCTAGAGGCAAAATCTTTGTCAAAAATAATATAGCTTGCATCAATTCTGTCCCATGACAAAGCTGTAGTCCACAACTGCACTGGAAGAATTTCTCCATTCCTTTCCTTCACAATATCTATTGTTGTACCAAAATATTCATCACCCTTGTATAGAAACATGCGCATGAGCATTGAGTACCACCCAAAAGGTCTAGACACCTTCATATTTTTTATTCCCATCAGCCCCTCATGGATTAGATCAGCTAAATGAGATGCAAAGTCAAAAATAAGGGCTAATTGGGGGTGCAGTGACTATACCATCATGAACATATAAGGTACTGGCATATGAGTTGCCTCATCATGCCCTAGAATCAAAGTCAAAGATTTATAAACTTCCTGTGCTCTTCTACTGAATAAGTCTAATCTAAAGGGTTCTAGTGTGCTTGCACTGACAGCACACATGGATCCAAACTGCTCAAAAAATTGCCTCAAAGGCCCTGTCCTTAGATAATCTCTCTGTGCTTCATAGATTTCAATAAACTCTGTAAAATCTATCTTCTCTAACCCCACAGATGGGTCATTCAATGAAAATACTTCCCTAATCTCATCCTCTGTGATGCTGATTAGGTCTCTACCATTTATATCCTTGACACACTTTGTCACAGGATCATAGCACTTAGCTATCTGAATTAATAACTCAACATCCATAAAAACACCAGGGACAACCAACTTCCCAATATCAAATTGCCATATATTACTTAAGGGGGCACAAGCATTCCTTTGTGAATAAGCTGACTTGAACAGAATAAGACCATTATGCTTGTCACCCACCTTGGCATCTCTCATCCAGTTTCCCCTGTCATGGAGACCGTCTGCAACTAAATCTCTAGGGTTTCTTGGAACTAGTTCTTTCATCCTGGCTGCCCCATTGTCTAAATGTGGAAGTAACTACATTAAATCCTCAAAAATCCCTCTCTTGGTATACTCTGTTTGACCAGACAAATTCCTCTTGGGCGACATCTTGAAACTAGGGCTTTTACAAAACAATATGAACACTCAAGAAAACCCTAGAAACTATCAACACAAAATCCTTCACAAATTCTTCACAAACTTAAAGTAATGCTTTAAATTCAGAAACTTAGACCTACCAGGCACTTGCAAATTCCTCGCTTGAAATCGCTCCAAGAGAGAAAAATTAAAATCACCAGAGAGCTTATGAAAACGGTGAAATGACATAATGATTCAATTTTGATGTATAGCACCGGCAACTGCCTACAATCTGTCTGCATGTAACACATTAAATCCACCATTACTGAAAGTTGGCGGCCTCAATTACTCATAGGACGCGAAAAACGTCACTGAGCAAAAAATTTGAAATTAGGCCGTCGATTTATTTCTTTTCCGGCGCATCGGTCGGTTGGCAAGTCGACTAGCAAAAACCCTGTTTACTTTCCCTAAGTCAGTTCTCAACCAATGAGAACATTTCAAAATTGCCATGTGGGGAAACAAAATAACTTATCTTCACTTCGCCCAAAACGGACAGGTGTCACCTCGTCGCTAAAGCGCAAACCAAAACTTGTCAGAAGAACCAACTCAAGATATAACGACGACCGTAGATGCACTTTGATCGGATGATCATCAGATTTTAATAAAACCTTGGCCCCACTGAACACTTTAAAAACCTTCGACGAATCAGGAGACGCCACCTCAAAAAAGTCCACAAGCCGAAAAATCCCGCCTCATCTGTGGTGTCAGAAACACCTGGCAATTGAAACACGTCACTAATACCCTGGGCCAATCAAAAAAGACCACATCACTAAAAGGTTCTGACACAAAGGACCCACTGAACAATCTTTATCTTCAGGCAAAATCAACAGTTGTCGCTATACTGCGATGCATAAAGGACACGCATCTTATCTCAACGATATAACGACAGTCGTAGATCTTGTCATGCTTTGGCCTTTATAAAACTCAAGCCCCACTGTGACACATCATTCGTCTGATCATCGAACCACAAAATGCCATGTTGCAGAGAACTGACAAGTGGGACATCTGTCATCTTTACTCTCAGTTCGGAAAAAGTCTGACAATCGCCACCTCAGGACTGCTGGCAACCAATAAGAAATTGACAAATCATCACGACCTGGCAGTGTCTGAACTCACGCATACTTCATTCTTTAAAAGATAATCTGATGGTTGTCGCTATACCGCGATGCATAAATGGACAGCATCTTGGTCCAACGGTATAACGACAGCTGTAGATTCAATTCATTCTTTAGAGGCCAGCGCATCGCATCATCAGACAGGCCCGCTAGGATAGGTGGCGCATTGTCGCCATTTTGCATGTCAAGGAATTTGACAGAGAGCAGTCTTGCGGTGCAACGACAACCACACAATTTTAAAGGTCTAACACTTTTTGGAAAATTAAACAGGGACTTAGGTATAGCGGCAAAAATTAAAAGGGGAAAATATAGCACATGCGTATTTGGATGTTTTAGTGAGCCAGAAAGTAACGCCAGAATATAACAAGGCTGAAGAACAACTAGGGTTTTATAAATGCAAGGGGTTTTTCAACATAAAACCTAACCCTCGGATCCCTAAAATGGATTATTTTTCAAAAATATTTGCATGAAGCTGAAAATTCTGTACAGTGATAACAAAGTACCCAGAAGATAGCTCAAAAAACCAAAAAAATATATGCTGTCAAAATCTGGATATGTTGGCTCAAAAATTGAGGCACCTAGAAAAAACAAACGACAACCCAATTGAGCTCTCGAAAAACCCACCAAGAATCTGTAATCAAAAAGAAATTTTGAGCCCAAAAATTAGGGTTTCAAGCAAAAAACGGCCTGGCTGCAAAAAAACTCCAAAAATAATGGCGGATTTGCAAAAAAAACATGGTTGAACAAGGCCGAAAACTAGCCAAACTCACAAACCCTAGACGTGAGCAGCAACAAATCCCACAATGTGGGAATAAACAGAAATTAATTCGAAAAATTTGAGCAAATTTCGAAAGAAATTATAAATTTTTTGAAAAAATTTAAAGAAATGGCTTTGATACCAGGTTACAAGATTCAAGAATTGGCAGATTAACCGAGGAAAAAATGTGTTCCTTATAAAGAATTACAAGGATGTTTCTAAAAGAAACAACGTAGACTGAAGACGAAATTAGAAACAAAACTAAAGACAGGATAGGAAACATTCCTATCTGGACTGAAGACGAAAGAGACAGGATAGGAAACATTCCTATCTAGACTGAAAGACGGACTACAGACAAGTAGTTGACCATTATAGAAAGTATTTAACTAAGCAGATAATATCTTAATAAAGATATTAAAGATATTATCTCAATAGTCACATAGACTAGCAAGAAATAATAGTTAGTGGCTCTTTCCTTAATAGAAGTAGAGTATTGAGGAATAATAAAAGCAACATGTGAGGCAGTATGGCTTACAGAGATGATTCCAAACATGACAATGCCACAAGCAGGGCCTTCATCCTTGTTCTGTGACAATCAAGGGGTGCTAAAGTTTTCCAAGAAGCCAGTATTCCACGAGTGTACCAAACATTATGAAGCTTCATTGTCATTTCAATAGGCAACTTGTAGAAAGTGGATCTCTGATGTTCTAGTATTGTCCTTTGAGGATCAATTTACAAACATCCAAATTTAGATTGGGTAGTGTTGATGTGTGTTTTATGACCACGCCAACAACAAATTAAAATACCAATGTATCTTATCCTCTCTTGAGAAAAATCCCATGTACGCTAAGATTGTGAAAGATCATACAGGTGACTCCAAGGTTCTTTACTGTCAGGTCTTGACTTTTGGATAGGATGAATGGTTGATGTGATATGTTGGTATCACAAAGGGACTTATGTTTGAATTGTTCTTCACTTTTTCTGCAATGTTGATTGGAACTCTATTAGACATTGAAATCTTGTGATGCTTCTTCTTTGAATGACACAACTAAAATGAACTAAAATTAAAGGGGAAAGGGTTAGAAGAATCTAAATCTACTCCTAAGGGCAATGATATCAATAGATAGTGCCTCCAATGGACAAACTCTGAATAACCAAGCTTTGCTTCTCTAAGATCAACTACAACTCCATAAGAACTGGTGCAATCTTCTAAGGGTTATGCAAAGAATTTTCACATCACACATGTTCATCAACATTTTGAATAATGAATACAGTAATGGAAGTTAAGCATCCATAAAAAAGGGGGGCTCAAGCTAACTTTACATGACAACTTACAATCAATAAACTACCAAAAGTATGAGCCAGGGAAATTCATCAAACCCCATGTTACATTTCTCCATTGAAATCAAAGCACTTTATCTAACAAATCTACTCTAAGTGAGAGAACAATGAGAACATGCAAGCACCAAAATACATCAAGTAATCACCATGAAATCATCAATGAAAATTGTATTATCTTAGTAGCTTATAGAAACAATCTCAAAATTCACTGTCTTACAAATGAGAAGTGAGGCCTTTATATAGGTCCCTAATTACAACGAGTGGCCCGAATTGAAACAAAATTGATGGCCCAAAATTAACCACCTCAGCCCTAATTAGGGTTAGGGAAAAGAAAGAGAATCTATAATTAATGCACGGGTCCACATGGACCAACCAAGAGAAAACCACTTTCATAGTGGGGTAATAAATGCCCATTGTGCATGTCCAACCAACATGAGAGGGGTGAAATGAATGCCCACTATGCATTAAATGCCCAATCTTCCTTGAATGGCCTATGTTTGATTATGTTCCTTGAATGTAGTGAAGTTTGACTTGGAGAACTTTGACTAGCCAGTGGAGATAAGTGGGTGCCATGTAGGCTCAGGTCTTTTCTAACTGCATCATTTCGTAACCCATATCCAATTTCGAATACTCCTTTTGAAACTATCTCTCTTTGAACATTTTCATTCTCCCATGTACTTGCTTGGTCTTAATTCAAGGCAAACTTATTATTCAAACTTCAATTAATCTTATATGCAATGTTGATTATATATATATATATATATATGTCTAATGATTCTGACAGTGGTGATGTTTAATTGCAGGAATCTAAGACTGAATGTAAGTAAATATAATAACTTGTATTTTACTATGCTTATCTTGCAATGAAGAATTATATCCAGAATTCTATTGCTGTTCACAGTACTTTGCACTAATTGATTTCGGTGCTAATACTAAATAGACCGATCAATATTTATATATGTGGCAGTGAATGGCCACGTCTATGATAGACGTGACTCCTCAAGGAGTCACATCTATCATAGGCATGACTCAAAGTCACGACCTTTGATAATGCAATGTGTCTGAAACATAACACCGCTTCAGTTCTTATCAGGTGGTACCGATTCATTACAAATAGTTATCGGTCTCTAATACCAATCCATTAGTAATGGTTATTGGATTTAATATTGATCCATTACTAATGGTTATCAGGATTAATACCGATCCAATATCAATTATGATTCAATACTTATCTTTATCGAATTGATTCGATCACAAGGAAAATCATGTATGTATATATATATATATATATATATGGTTATGTGCAAGATCATGAGGGGCCAAAGTATGCCCTTAAGTGGCAATGAAAAATCAGCAAATCAAGGTTAGTCAACTTGACGTGAAAATTTCAACTAGCTATCAACCTAATATCAAAAAGTTGTAAGAATAGAATCTGTAAAAAATTGAATGTAGTTTCTAAACTACTAGGCCTTTTTTGAAAAAAAGTTAGTATGATTGGTGAAAGGTATAGATTTCAATGCAGCAGTACAAAAATTTCTAGAAAAAAATAAGAAGTAGGTGTATGTCTGACCACCTTAGTTATAATCAAATGATAATATTTTATTATAAGATTTTATATATAAGTAGTAGACTCATGCTCGGATGTGACGCATATTTTTTTGTAATTTTATTCCAAAAAACTAATTAATTATGAATTTTCTGCTACAACATTTTCAGAATAAAAAAACTCCCATGTCTGACCTCCTTAACTCATTTAAAACTTTACAAAATTTATTAAAAAAAAAATTCCTTGTAGTAGGCGAAGCATAGAATATGACACATTTTTCAGATTTCAAAAATGTTATACCGTCTGAAAGTTATAGTCGTTTTTCAATCAGTATATAAATCAGCACTTTAGAGGTAGCTCAATTAAAAAATAACTAATAATTACTTACCAAATTCAAAATTTGACAGCAATTATATCGATAGAAAGCTGATAATCTCCTTAAGATACCCTTTTCGTTTCATCAAATTCGGGTAAAAAAAAGTCGTCAGCTACATGGCCTAATCGGGTACCCGAAAAGGCCGGCAGAATTTTGATTTTCACTTTTCCCTCCCCTTTCTCCCTCCCATTTCTCCATCCTTCATATGATTATATATATTAAATATTATATAATATCAATTATATATTAAATATTATATAATATACATTTTACAATAAATATTACTTAATATATATTAATATTAAATGTTACATTATATATCATATATTATATATTATTTTATATGTATAATATATATTAATATGTATTTTACAACTATGTACGAAAGGTTGGAAGATTGCAGAAAAATCATGGATGGCCATTGAAAGAAGCAAAGGAAATCAATCAACCATTTAAAAAATTCATGGGCAGCCATTGAGGAAGAGAGAGAGTGAGAAGGTGAAAAGGAGAGAGAGAGAGAGTGAGAGAGAGAGAGGAATGGGAAGGGGACAGAGTAGGAGAGAGAGAGAGAAGGGATAGGGGAGAGAGTAGGAGAGAGAGAGAAGGGGAAGGGGAGAGAGTAGGAGAGCTCGAGAGAAGGGGAAGGATAACCAATTCATTACAATATTAATCAATAAGGAGCAAGGCAAACTTAAATAATATCACAGCATGCATTAAAAATCCAAATTCTAATTAGGAGTTTTAAGCAAAGTGAGTAAGGTCCTGGATAGGGACATTACAGATCCACACATTGTTCAGTAGATACCTCCAAGAATCCACATACATGGGAGTAGGTTTGAAGTAAGACTAAGATTGTTTATCGGTTCAAAAATATTACTGTGTTGTACTTTTGATTAACATCCAATGATTGGATGTGAAATTCACAAATTTGATTATATTACCACTGGTTCTATTTCAAATTTTGGAAAAAATGGATATTTGACATATGTTGATAAATTTTAGTCAACACCATTTTAAAATAACACAACAGTTTATTTTTACACATTGAGAATATCATCAATAGGAATTGAACTGAAATTGACATAGGTCATAGGAAATAAATGCCCCAGCTATTTGTTGTCTTCTGCATTTTGAGTTTCTTATTACAATCAAGGGAAGAATATTACTCTCCAAATGGTTTTGGACAGTAACATTTGTACTTCCTCTTCACAAATATTTCTTCCCTCCTCTTGCTGCCTATTGATACCGACAAAGTAAATCTAGGCATTTCTACCATGTAATGGGAGAAAAATGGTTTCCTAATTGATATGTGTCTAAATAATACACACAAGAACCTTTTCTTTGATATTGCTCACTAACACTTTACAACAGAAAATGTTTACAAAAATTGGCATGTACTTGCATGAGGACATTATATATTATAGAAATCCTGCTCAGAAGCAGCTGGCAAGCCGTTCAAAAAGTAGTAATTGATAGCAAGTGGGATAATGCAAATGCTTTAATAAACCACTATCTTCCTTACTCAAGCAACATCTGGTTCATCTGCTCAATTGGGGCATCTTTGGGAACAGACAGTCTCCATTTAAACTCAAGTCTCTAGAAGCAGTTATATTTGTCAATGGAGGAGATACACCCATTGGATCTGCAATAACTTTATGCTCACTGGAATTTCCATTTCTCTTCAACTGGGATACTCTTAAAAAAATTGCATCTACCCTCTTACCAATTTGGGAAATCAATGCATCTATTTGTGGACCTTGAAGGAGTTGGTCACCTAAATGAGAACCTTGAGATGAATCAGGAACTTCTCTACGAAAGAGATCAGTACCTTGAGAAGCTCTCCACTTGTCAGTTGAATTAAAACCTTGGACCATAAATGGCTGCCCTTTGTTGTAAAATGAGGAGTGAGACTGCCTTGCCAAAGCTGGCAATGAACTTACATTTGAGGGATAATGCCCAACATGAGTAACCTGGTTTCCCAAGTCCTGTAAATGCAAGGCCATTGATGAATAGGCATTTCTAATAGAAATATTTGTGGTGCTAGAATGAAGTGCATGACCAAATTCTTTACTTGCTAATGAACCAATTTGAGGCTTCATTTCACATTGCTCTGTGAATAATTCCACAGCACTTGTTACTTCTCTATCTGAATTTTTTGTGTCAGTGTACATGTGCACTGAAGAGCTTTTGTCACTACTTGAGCTACTACCAGATGGTGAGTACTCATCATCATGATCTGACATAGGCTCACACGCATATCTTGCTTCTTTCCTTTGCCGCTTTCCTGTTCCTAGCTCTTCCTCCTTATCTATAACTTCTATCATGGGTCCAAGAAGCTCTTCCCACTCTTTCCCATTAATATACAAATATTTTTGTCTGTAACAGTATTTTCTACATTTATTATGATATTGATCTGATTTGATGCACCTTCTCTATTTGATCCATACTTCCCTTTCATTTTACTTGCTTTGCTCATTTTGCACGTCATAGGCCAGGATTTGACAGCGGCTATGACCTTGGTACTGTTGGCATTAATGATAAATTTTACCTTTTAGCTATTAATTTTTTGTCATTTTTCCTATATGATGCTTTTGTATACAAATTGTGGATATTCTCTAGGAAACTTTTCATTTTTTCCTGTAGGATGCCTTTGTATACAAATTTTGGAGAATCTTTGTTAAAGAGTAGGTAAGGATAGCTAAGCTGAGTGCAGCGGAGAAGGAGATGACTAAATTGAGAGAGAAAAGGTAGAGAGCAATAACCACGAAAATATTTCAAGGCTTGTGGAAATATGGAAATTATAATCTTCCTCCCAGAGCAGACATTAATGAAGTTCTTTGTGCCTCAACAGAGGAAGCCGGTTGGATTGTTGAAGCTCACAGTACTACATACAGAAATGCGGTATGTATTTTTGGCCTAAATTTTATTTTTCATTTCTTTTAGGTCTTTAAAGGCGGACGGCTAAATCTTTGTATTAAATGTCAAGGAATGCATGAAAATAATATGATTTCGAACACGAGCATGAGTCCCTACAGGGGCATAGTTGTGCCTTTTACAGGTGCCGTAAACCCTAGCTACGCAGAAATGGAGGCTTTGAAGAATAGTTCACACTTGGAATCCTCAAATGTGTCCTAAGGGGTCCTATGACCCCTTCAGACACACTTGAGCATTCAAATATGTCAAAAGGGGTCATGGGGACTTCCTAGGGGTCCTAGTACGCATTATCATGCGTTAGGACCCCTAGGAAGTCCCCATGACCCCTTTCGACACATTGGAACCCTTAAGTGTGTACTAAGGGGTCCTATGACCCCTTCGGACACACTTGAGCATTCAAATGTGTCAAAAGTGGTCATGGGGACTTCTTAGGGGTCCTAGTATGCCTTATCACACTTTAGGACCCTTAGGAAGTCCCCATGACCCCTTTAGACACATTGGAATGCTCAAGTGTGTCCTAAGGGGTCCTACGACACCTTCGGACACACTTGAGCGTTCAAATGTATCAAAACGGGTCATGAGGACTTCCTAGGGGTCCTAACGTGTGATAAGGCATACTAGGACCCCTAGGAAGTCCTCATGACCCCTTTTGACACATTTGAATGCTCAAGTGTGTCCAAAGGCGTTAGGACACACTTGAGCATTCAAATGTATCAAAAGGGGTCATGAGGACTTCCTAGGGGTCCTAGTATGCCTTATCACACGTTAGGACCCGTAGGAAGTCCTCATGATCCCTTTCGACACATTGGAACCCTCTAATGTATCCTAAGGGGTCCTACAACCCCTTCAGACACACTTGAGCGTTCAAATGTGTCAAAAGGGGTCATGGGGACTTCGTAGGGGTCCTAGTACGCCTTATCACACATTAGGACCCCTAAAAAATTCTCATGACCCCTTTCGGCACATTGGAACCCTCAAGTGTGTCCTAAGGAGTCCTACGACACCTTCGGACACACTTGAGCGTTCAAATGTGTCAAAAGGATTCATAGGGACTTTCTAAGGGTCCTAGTACGCCTTATCACGCATTAGGACCCCTAGGAAGTCCCCATGACCCCTTTGGACACATTAGTATGCTCAAATGTGTCCTAAGGGGTCCTACGAAGCCTTCAAACACACTTGAGCGTTCAGATGTGTCAAAAGGGGTCATGAGGACTTCCTAGGGATCCTAGTATACCTTATCATGCGTTAGGACCCCTAGGAAGTCTTCATGACCCCTTTGGACACATTAGAATGCTCAAGTGTGTCCTAAGGGGTCCTACACCCCCTTCGGACACACTTGAGCGTTCAAATGTGTCAAAAGAGGTCATGGGGACTTCGTAGGGGTCCTAGTATGTCTTATCATGCGTTAGGACCCCTAGGAAGTCCTCATGACCCCTTTCGACACATTGGAACCCTCAAGTGTGTCCTAAGGGGTCCTACGACCCCTTAGGACACACTTGAGGGTTCCAATGTGTCGAAAGGGGTCATGAGGACTTCCTAGGGGTACTAGTATGCCTTATCACGCATTAGGACCCTTAGGAAGTCCCCATGACCCCTTTGGACACATTGGAACGCTCAAATGTGTCCTAAGGGGTCCTACGACACCTTCAGACACACTTGAACGTTCAACTATGTCAAAAGGGGTCATGAGGACTTCCTAGGGGTCCTAGTACACCTTATCATGCGTTAGGACCCCTAGGAACTCCTTTCGACACATTGGAACCCTCAAGTGTGTCCTAAGGGGTCCTACGATGCCTTCGGACACACTTGAGCGTTCAAATGTGTCAAAAGGGGTCATGGGGACTTCCTAGGGGTCCTAGTACACCTTATCACACGTTAGGACCCCTAGGAAGTCCGCATGACCCCTTTCGACACATTGGAATGCTCAAGTGTGTCCTAAGGGGTCCTACGATGCCTTCGGACACACTTGAGCGTTCAAATGTGTCAAAAGGGGTCATGGGGACTTCCTAGGGGTCCTAGTATGCCTTATCATGCGTTAGGACCCCTAGGAAGTCCCATAACCCCTTTCGACACATTGGAATGTTCAAGTGTATCCTAAAGGGTCCTATGACACCTTCGTACACACTTGAGCATTCAAATGTGTCAAAAGGGGTCATGGGGACTTCCTAGGGGTCCTAGTACACCTTATCACATGTTAGGACCCTAGGAAGTCCCCATGACCCCTTTCGACACATTAGAACCTTGAAGTGTGTCCTAAGGGGTCCTACGACCCCTTCAGACACACTTGAGCATTCAAATGTGTCAAAAGGGATCATGGGGACTTCCTAGGGGTCTTAGTACGCCTTATCACGCATTAGGACCCCTAGGAAGTCCCCATGACCCTTTTCGACACATTGGAACCCTCGGGTGTGTGCTAAGGGGTCCTACGACCCCTTCAGACACACTTGAGTGTTCAAATGTGTCAAAAGGGGTCATGGGGACTTCCTAGGGGTCCTAGTACGCCTTATCACGCATTAGGACCCCTAGGAAGTCCCCATGACCCCTTTTGACACATTGGAACGCTCAAGTGTGTCCTAAGGGGTCCTATGATGCTTTCAGACACACTTGAGCGTTCAAATGTGTCAAAAGGGGTCATGGGGACTTCTTAGGGGTCCTAGTATGCCTTATCACGCATTAGGACCCTTAGGAAGTCCCCATGACCCCTTTTGACACATTGGAATGCTCAAGTGTGTCCTAAGGGGTCTTACGACGCCTTCAAACACACTTGAGCATTCAAATGTGTCAAAAGGGGTCATGGGGACTTCCTAGGGGTCCTAGTATGCCTTATCACGTGTTAAGACCCCTAGGAAGTCCCCATGACCCCTTTTGACACATTGGAAAGCTCAAGTGTGTCCTAAGGGGTCCTACGCCGCCTTCAGACACACTTGAGCGTTCAAATGTGTCAAAAGGAGTCATGAGGACTTCCTAGGGGTCAAATGTTCTTATATCAATTTTTATGCCACTATTAGTTTCTTGAATAGATGATGACATCTACTTATTCAGTATAGTCAGACCGCCGAAATTACAAGGAGTCTGTAGAAAAATCCTGTGCTGGATACTTTCAAGAGGACTTGGGCTAAAACTTTATGTCATCAAATCAACTGTGCAGGTATTTTTTCAAATACATTATATATATAATATGTATTATATAGATATTAAATACATTAGTATATATATAATATATATAATATATTATATATATCATATACATTGGTATATATATAATATATTATATATATATTATATACCTCTTTTTATTTATAAAAGTTCAATTTTTTCATTTACTCTGCCATTTTTTCATGTACCTGATAAAATCGGGTACTTGATTATTTCCTGGTATAACTTTGACCAAAATATTCCGTCCCTACAAACTAGAGAAGCAAGGGATTTCAGACCTTTTTTCACAGGTTGTAGGAAAAAAAAAGGTGATTTGGGGCCTATTTTTTGTATTTTGTCAACTTGTGGTCTCACCATGGGAAGTAGTAGTCATCGAAAGGCTAAACGCAAGCAGAAGGTGACAGATGAAGAAATTCAAGCATATAGGGAAAAAGATAAGGAAAATCATCAAAGGAGAGAAGGTATGTTAAACATTAATCAAGGTGACCCCATAAATGTAGTTGCAAGTGAAGAGGATGTTGAATTTGAAAATAATATGGAAATTAATTTTGTGTATAACAATGTATGGAGTGAAGATGAAAATGTAGAGATGGAGAATGAAAATGTAGACTTGGGGAATGAAAACGTAGATTTGGGGAATGACAATGAATGGAATGAAGATGAAAATGTACAGATGGAGATTGAAAATGTAGACTTGGGGAATGAAAATGTTGCACAAGAACCACATGAACGTTACACATCTCCAAATTATATGCGAAATGAAGTCCCTTGCAATAAAGATAATCAATCTTCAAATACGGGGCTTGAAAGAACACCTAAATGGTTAATTGAAATTGAGGACAACATTATGAATAATTAGGAAGGAAAGAAGTCACATAGAACCGTTAGGTTGTGGGCTTCAAGACTTTATGATCAATTTTTTGGAAACAAGATGTTGGTTGAGCAATGTCAAATTTTTGTGCAGTTGTTAAAGATGCAAAAGATGAGACTTGTGCTTGTGAAATTGAAGATTTGTATGAACAAGAAAATGGAGAGAAATGACATTGTTGCGAAGAATCTTTTCAATGCTCTCAATAGCATTGGGAAGACTAGCAGAGAAAAAGACAAGAGTTGCTCGGAGGGTTATTACAACCTCCTTAGTAAGTCATCAGTTGAGAAAGGCTCGTTTGATGAGACAAACTTGTGTTAACTTCAATATAGACTGTAAAACTTGTGGTAGAGCACTTGCAAGAAGAGAAAGACTTGATGATCCGCTTCAAATTGATACATGGGCTTATGGTGGGAGACTTCCACGTTTCGATAAGAAGCTAACAAATGTTGTCAAGGATGAAATTCAACAATTTTGGGATGCTAACTCAAGAGTGTCACCAAATGTGAAGGATGTCTTGAAGTTGAGAGTTGGCAATCGAGACCACACTCCACATCCTAAACATTATGTGGAGGTAAGTCAAACAATGTTGTATAAAAAATTATGTGAGACACATCCAACATTGAAAATATCACAAAGGTCTTTTGAATCCGTGAAGCTATTTTATTGTGTACCCCTTAAGATTCGGAATACATGTTGCAAATATCATGTTGAGTTTGCAATGCATCATGAATTATTACGGTCCATTTGTTCTACTTTGCATACTAATGAAATGTTAGAGGATTGTGGTGCAAGTGGTCTTCCCAAATCATCAAGAGACTTGCTAGATCAATTTTTATGTCATAGAGATGATGGTTGTTTATTTAATAAAAAAGATTGCTTAAATGCCAAGTGCTCAGAATGTGGTGGCTTGTCCAAGTTTAGAACATGTTTTCATGAGGGTTTGGAACACAATTTTGGAAAGAAACTTTTCCAAAAAAAGGTATATGAAACAGTGAAATATACATTGAAGAGTGGAGGTGAAGGCTGTAGATGTGAGTTAGTTGCAAAAAAATACAATGTTGCTGATTTTATCTCATATTTCAAGACAAATCTTTTTTACAAGTATGCAAGGCATAGTCACAGGTCTCAATGGTTGGATCAACAATTCAGGACGTGTAAGGACACTTTCCCCATTGGAACTATTATATCTGTTGTAGACTTTGCGGAGAACTATACATTGCAGCCCCAAAAAGAGACTCAAGCTCAATATTACAATTCCATTCAAGTTGCTATTTTTGTACACATCACATATAGACATTCCCCTGATAGCACAAAAGATGAGCGAAAGATAATCAGAGAGTACCATTTTTATATGAGCGACGACAGGTCTCACTCTCATGAGTTTGTTCAACATTGTTTCCAGAACTATTTTGACTTCTTGCAGCAAAATGGTATTGCTATGGATAGGCATCTCATTTGGTCAAATAATTGCTCCGGTTAATTTAAGAATGCCAGACCAGAATGTTTTATTGGTGTGTAGAATGCATGTGGAGAGAGGTGTACCTCATATTTGGAGTTTTTCTTAGTCAGGGCATGGGAAAGGGGAGCATGAACTAGGTCAAGAAGAGAAGTGTGCATGCTTTCCCATTTGGGTCTTCTCTTGTTTCAGAATGAAAACCTAATTGTTTCCACTGCAGACAAGGACATGTTCCCAAGGACTACTTACTCAATCTGTAAAACACAACTGCTTGCAGGTTGCCTAGTGTACCATAATGCATTGTGTGTTTTATGGTTTGCAAGTGAGGTGCTTTCTGAGTTTGCACAGGAGAGTAAAAGGGTTAACTTTTTCATTACTGAAAATGGTGTGGACTATAAGTTGGTGGTTCACTTTCATGACATTGTAAATGCGAGTGACAACCTTGTTCCACCCACGGAGTCACTGGAATGCTCGCGACCACGCTCGACCCAAGTGACCCCAAGGTGCACTAAGCATGATTGGGAAGCAATCTTCTGAGACTCGTATCTCAAACCTCGTGAGAGGTATCGACAAACCGTCAGGGGCTATGGGATCATGTTTTCGAGGTCTACAATAACCTCTCTCGGTTTTGGGCGATTCGACTTCGTTTGCATTTGGCAAGGCAACCTCAGTCGATGCCAAAACTTGCAGTGAGGGTCAGTTGAAAGTAGCTCAGCAGTGTATCTTTCAAACCATCTACTCCATCGGCTCCGGTTGGCTAGGTTAACGCCAGTGACAACCCCATTTTGCCCACGGAGTCACTGGAACACTCGCGACCACGCTCGACCCAAGTGACCCCAAGGTGCACTAAGCACGATTGGGCAGCGATCTTTCGAGGCTCGTATCTCGGACCTCGTGAGAGGTATCGACAAACCGTCAGGGGCTACAGGATCATGTTTCCGAGGTCTACAATAACCTCTCTCGGTTTTGGGCGATTCGACTTCGTTTGCATTTGGCAAGGCGATCTCAGTCGATGCCAAAACTTGCAGTGAGGGTCAGTTGAAACTAGCTCAGCAGTGTATCTTTCAAACCGTTCGTCCTGGCATCAACCATCTACTCCACCGGCTCCAGTTGGCTAGGTAAATGCCAGTGACAACCCCATTCCACCCACACAGTCACTGGAACGCTCGCGACCACACTTGACCTAAGTGACCCCAAGGTGCACTAAGCACGATTGGGCAGCAATCTTCCAAGGCTCATATCTTGGACCTCGTAAGAGGTATTGACAAACCGTCATGGGCTATGGGATCGTGTTTTCGAGCTCTACAATAACCTCTCTCGGTTTTGGGTGATTCGACTTCATTTGCATTTGGCAAGGCAATCTTAGTCGATGCCAAAACTTGCAGTGAGGGTCAGTTGAAAGTAGCTCAGCAGTGTATCTTTCAAACTGTCCATCCTCGCATCGAACCGTACACTCCATTGGCTTTGGTTGGCCTGGTAAATGCCATTGACAACCCCGTTCCGCCCACGGAGTCACTGGAACGCTCGCGACCACACTTGACCCATGTGACCCCAAGGTGCACTAAGCACGATTGGGCAGCGATCTTTCGAGGCTCGTATCTTGAACCTCGTGAGAGGTATCGACAAACCATCAGGGGCTACGGGATCATGTTTCTAAGGTCTAAAATAACCTCTCTCGGTTTTGGGCAATTCGACTTCATTTGCATTCGGCAAGGCGATCTCAGTCAATGCCAAAACTTGCAGTGAGGGTCAGTTGAAAGTAGCTCAGTAGTGTATCTTTCAAACCATCCGTCCTGGCATCGAACCGTCTGCTCCATCAGCTCCAGTTGGCCAAGTAAACGCCAATGACAACCCCGTTCCGCCCACAGAGTCACTGGAACGCTCGCAACCACGCTCGACCCAAGTGACCCCAAGGTGCACTAAGCACGATTGGGCAGCAATCTTTCGAGGCTCGTATCTCAAACCTCGTGAGATGTATCAACAAACCATCAGGGGCTATGGGATCGTGTTTCCAAGGTCTACAATAACCTCTCTCGGTTTTGGGCGATTCAACTTCGTTTGCATTTGGCAAGGCGATCTCAGTCAATGCCAAAACTTGCAGTGAGGGTCAGTTGAAAGTAGCTCAGCAGTGTTTGTTTCAAACCGTCTATCCTGGCATCGAACCGTCTTCTCCATCGGCTCCGGTTGGCCGGGTAAATGCTAATGACAACCCTGTTCCGCCCACGCAGTCACTAGAACGCTTGTGACCACGCTCGACCCAAGTGACCCCAAGGTGCACTAAGCACAATTGGGAAGCGATCTTCCAAGGCTCATATCTCGAACCTCGTGAGAGGTATCGACAAACCATCAAGGGCTACAGGATCGTGTTTTCGAGGTCTACAATAACCTCTCTCAGTTTTGGGTGATTCGACTTTGTTTGCATTTGGCAAGGCGATCTCAGTCGATGCAAAACTTGCAATGAGGGTCAATTAAAAGTAGCTCAGCAATGTATCTTTCAAACCGTCCATCCTGGCATCGAACCGTCTGCTCCATCATCTCCAGTTGGCCGGGTAAATGTCAGTGACAACCCCGTTCCGCCCACAGAGTCACTGGAATGCTCGCGACCACGCTCGACCCAAGTGACCGCAAGGTGCACTACGCACGATTGGGCAGCGATCTTTGGAGGCTCGTATCTTGGACCTCATGAGAGGTATCGACAAACCATCAGAGGCTACAGGATCGTGTTTTCGAGGTCTACAATAACCTCTCGATTTTGGGCGATTCGACTTCGTTTGCATTTGGCAAGGCGATCTCAATCGTTGCCAAAACATGCAATGAGGGTCAGTTGAAAGTAGCTTAGCAGTGTATCTTTTAAACCGTCCGTCCTGGCATCGAACCGTCTGCTCCATCGACTCCAGTTGGCCGGGTAAATGCCACTGACAACCCTGTTTCACCCACGGAGTCACTGGAATGCTCACGACCACGCTCGACCCAAGTGACTGCAAGGTGCACTACGCACGATTGGGCAGCGATCTTTGGAGGCTCGTATCTTGGACCTCATGAGAGGTATCGACAAACCATCAGGGGCTACAGGATCGTGTTTTCGAGGTCTACAATAACCTCTCGATTTTGGGCGATTCGACTTCGTTTGCATTTGGCAAGGCGATCTCAATCGTTGCCAAAACATGCAATGAGGGTCAGTTGAAAGTAGCTTAGCAGTGTATCTTTTAAACCGTCCGTCCTGGCATCGAACCGTCTGCTCCATCGACTCCAGTTGGCCGGGTAAATGCCACTGACAACCCTGTTTCACCCACGGAGTCACTAGAACGCTTACGACCACGCTCAACCCAAGTGACCCCAAGGTGCACTAAGCACAATTGAGCAGTGATCTTCCGAGGCTCGTATCTCAGACCTCGTGAGAGGTATTGACAAACCGTCAGAGGTTACAGGATTTTATTTTCGAGATCTACAATAACCTCTCTCGGTTTTGGGCGATTCGACTTCATTTGCATTTGGCAAGGCGATCTCAGTTGATGCCAAAACTTGCAGTGAGGGTCAATTAAAAGTAGCTCACCAGTGTATCTTTCAAGCCGTCCATCTTGGCATCGAACCGTCTGCTCCATCGGCTCTGGTTGGCTGGGTAAACGCCACTGACAACCCCATTCCGCCCACACAGTCAATGGAACGCTCGCAACCATGCTTGACCCAAGTGACCCCAAGGTGCACTAAGCATGATTGGGCAGTGATCTTTCGAGGCTCATATCTCGGACCTCATGAGAGGTATCGACAACCCGTCAGGGGCTACGGGATCGTGTTTTCGAGGTCTACAATAACCTTTCTCGGTTTTAGGCGATTTGGCTTCGTTTGCATTTGGCAAGGCGATCTTAGTTGATGCCAAAACTTGTAGTGAGGGTCAGTTGAAAGTAGCTCAGCAGTGTATCTTTCAAACCGTCCGTCCTAGCATCGAAACGTCTGGTCCATCGGCTCCGACTAGCCGGGTAAACGCCATTGACAACCCCGTTCCGCCCACGGACTCACTGGAATGCTTGCGACCACGCTCGACCCAAGTGACCCCAAGGTGCACTAAGCACAATTGGGCAGCAATCTTTCGAGGCTCGTATCTCGGACCTCATGAGAGGTATCAACAAACCGTCAAGGGCTACAGGATCTTGTTTCCGAGGTCTACAATAACCTCTCTCGATTTTGGGCAATTCGACTTCGTTTGCATTTGGCAAGGCGATCTCAGTTGATGCCAAAACTTGCAGTGAGGGTCAGTTGAAACTAGCTCAGCAGTGTATCTTTCAAACCGTCCATCCTGGCATCGAACCGTCTGCTCCATCAACTCCGATTGGCCGGGTGAACGCCATTGACAATCCCATTCCGTCCACGGAGTCACTGGAACGCTCATGACCACGCTCGACCCAAGTGACCCCAAGGTGCACTAAGCACGATTGGGCAGCGATCTTCCAAGGCTCGTATCTTGGACCTCATGAGAGGTATCAACAAACCGTTAGGGGCTACGGGATCATGTTTCTAAGGTCTACAATAACCTCTCTTGGTTTTGGGTGATTCGACTTCGTTTGCATTTGGCAAGGCGATCTCAGTCGATGCCAAAACTTGCAATGAGGGTGAGTTGAAAGTAGCTCAGTAGTGTATCTTTCAAACCGTCCATCCTGGCATCGAACCGTTTGCTCCATCGGCTCCGATTGGCCAGTTAAACGCCACTGACAACCCCGTTCCGCCCACGGAGTCACTGGAACACTCACGACCATGCTCGACCCAAGTGACCTAACAGCACAAGTGCTACATTTTTTTGTGGTAGTAAACCCCAATATGATGAGTTATATACATAGTGAGTATATACATAGTATTGAAACAATGTAGTACTAAGTGGCTCAAGTGAGTGTATATAATCGTATGAAACATAAGAACATAGGAAATCTATAGAAGTTAAACCTCAAACATAATAAGCTCCATGAACAAGGTATTCCAGAGTAAAGAAAAACAAATGTAACTTCAACAAGATATAATTTAAATCATAATGATAATCATAGTCAAGATATAACTGTTACCAAAATTTCACACATGCTGAATTTTACTTCAAGTAACATCATAGGAGTTGCAAAAGAAAACGTACATTTTCTATTCATTCATTTTCATCATTTTTGCAACCATATATGAAATCATGAGCAAAGAAATACAATGTTCATTGTATAGATCATCAACTGATCTATACAATTTTCATTTTTACAAAATATGAAATGAATTAAGTATGTTGAATAGAGAAAGTCTCACACAAGCCGTGAGTGTAACTAGCTGATTTTCTTTCATCAAGAAATACACGAACAGATAAATATCTAATGAAAGAAATAAAGAATAGAGATAACCAGTCATTGCCTGTTGCTTTGACTGGTTATGAGCTCTTTCTCCGGTGCAGCAGAATCCAGCTCCAAGCTCCATGATCCCGAGCATCTGCAAAAAACATAATAGCGACTGGTGTTAGATCCCGAGGGATCTAAGCAATGACTACTTATCTCTACGGCTACATACTATATCTGTCAATGCATTTCATCATAAAAGAAAAGTAAGCAGTGATACTGACATTTAGTGCTGAAAGAAATAGAATCATTTGTGGGTGTCACGAGCCCGTGCTCGAACCTCATAAAACATGCAACAGGAGAGAAAGGCTTACATCAAAAGTAATGGTCAATATCATGATGAAGTATCATAAACATTATTCTCCAAACTGCCAAAAAACAGAAATATAACAGCAAGAATGGCTGTTTTATAGGCGGAGATAGAACAACATGCATTTTACTTTCAGCCAGAAGGAATCAACAACAACAAGAAATTGTAGTATCAAAGAGGGAGAACTGACCAACTTGGTAAAAATACTCTGCAAAAGACTCCCGAGAGAAAGGATAACTTACTCCAAAAATACCCAAAAGAATTGGGAAAAGTGCCTGATTAGAACTCCATTTATTGGTCACATTCAGTTAGACAAGAGGTTATTGGAGGAAGTAAAAGAACCATTGGAATTGCAACATAAAGAGATGTACGTATGTGAGTTCCTTGAAATTGTAAGGCATAGCACCGTGTGCAAATGTTGCACCATCAAGCTTGTGTTTAGGGACAAATTTTGATGAGCCAACTTTACCATGTCCAGAGGATAGTTCTGAGAACGGTTTGGAAAATATTTGGGACTCCAACGGCCATTCCCCATGCACATGGATAGCTGGGATGAAAATTCTAGAAGTCAGAAACAACAGGCAGAAAAAGAATTACTGTACAATCTGGTTGAGAACAATTTGAAACACCACAAACAGATGATGGACGGAATGGTTTGAAGAAGTTTCTTAGGAAAATAAAACTAATGTAGCTGCAAATGATTTTGAACTAAAAAGCACAACTTGGAACCTTACAAAGGAGGGAACAAGATACATTAATGGAAGTGAGTTCTTGTTGATAGAAGATAATGAGATAAATGAAAAGAGTTCATTGTCCGAACAAGAAGTTTTTGGGAGGGATGTTGTACAGTCTGTACGGGATGCTTGGCAACAGATGGATGAAGAAGCTATAGATAATATTTTAGTCACAGCCTGAGAAGAAATTCTGAAGACTCCATTTAGTCTGAATCAGTATCACTGCATAAACTTTGTATATATCTCAAAAAAGATGCCAAAAGCATTTAGCTTACCAAAGGTGTACAAGGCATTACTCAAATTATTAAGCTCCAGTGATCAACGCTCATTGAATAAGTCAAAATTGCTGCCAATATTTGCTTCAAAATTACTATATGGAGCATTTATTAGAAAATTTGAATGGCCTATTGAATTTATTCAATCATTTTTGGAGGACATTGTTGGTCCTTGTGCAAGGATAGAGCATGAGAGTTGCAAAGATTTTGTTGGAATCTTATCAAATGCTTTTCAGGATTCAATTATGACACCTGTAAACAAGTATTCAAGTCTAGAGCTGCGTAAACTGGTTAAACAACAATATTTTCTCATTCTTGGCAAAGTACTGAAAGCCAATTCAACAAGGGACAATTCCTCAGTTCTTCTCAATCTATATGCATGCTGCAGAAGCCTTGCTGGATCGTATTTTACAGAAAACATGCAGCATAAGGAAGACAGTTCCTCAACAGAACAGCCTTTGTTTTTTTATTCCAGCAGTACCAAGCTATCGCATGCAGAAATTTCATTTGAAAACATTCATAACAGAGATGTAATTTTCCATGGCGGATAAGTTCAAGAAAAAAAGGCCACGTTTTTTAGCAAATGATGAAGACAAATTTCTAACAAAGGGAAAGTGCCAAATACAGAGCTATGTACATCAGAGGTCGCAAAGGAAAATGACCCACATTTTTTTATATATACGCTCAGATAGCAGAAGGAAAATACAAATAACAGCTCCAACTCCATAAAGAATGAGCAGATTCAGTAAAAACGGCTTCAGCCAAGGAGGTTTTTAGAAAAGAAGCCGGAAGATACAAGCAGCGCTGCATACACTATCAGAAATGATGCCACAAAGAGGAAGAAAAGCCAGCAACAACAAATGCAAAGTCTAGATGAGCCACGTTCTTTTTTAGCAGTAAACTCGAAGGTGAGAAAGCAATGGAGCAGGCTTACCTTTTCCTATTCATGGCGGCTCGAATCCAAGCAGAAATGGCGTAGTTTTTAACCAGAAAAACTGCGAAAAGGGGAGGAGCTGATTGTTAGTGCAGAGAGGAGCCTGTGTCTCAAGAAATTCATGGCGCCAGCAGTGACAACATTCAGAACAGAGAGTCAAGAAGTTCATGGCGGCTAGGGTTTCATAACCCTCCTTCCTCCTTCCACAATGCAAAAAATGAAGACCAAAAAGAAAAAATGAAGGAGCGATAGATGTTTCTAGGTTTTGAAGTCCCTTTTCCCCATTCACGTGTCAATTGGAGGCTTCTGCCTTTATGTTTCTTTATTTTTTTATGCTCCAAGCTCTAACGCCAAGTATTGGTTTTTATTTTTTACAAAAACACAAACCTTTTATGACCCCACCCTTAGAATAAAATTTTGCTAAAATATTTGTATTTCAATTTTTTTTTAAAAAGTTTCAAATTAGATATTTATTTCTTGCATTTTTTTTTACTATATAATTTACTTAATATTTGAATAAATATTAATTATTTTAATAAAATATCAAGTGATAAAATGCTTATTAAATAATTTATATTTCATAAATGAAATATAATGTATTTAATATTCATCACTTAAAATATTATTAAAGTACTTAATATTTATTAAAATAAAAGGAGTAAATTATATTATAATAAATTATTATTTAATAAATATTAAATAATTTGTATTTCATTTATGAAATATAAATTATTTAATAAGTATTTTATGCAAAAAATAAATATCTAATTTTCTTTTAAAAAATTAAAAATTGAAAGGCAGATATTTTGTAAATTTTTTCCTAAGTGTTGAGTCATAAAGGTAAAGTTGTTTCTCTCTGCAGTGGAGTTATTGCATTTCAGAGACTTTTTATGAGTCTTCTAGAGAGCATTTAATGCATTTATGAGGGGTATTTATGTTGTTATTATCTGGGTTGGCTTTTGAGCCACTAGGAGACATATTTTCAAAGGCTTTTAAGGCTTAAATTCTGCCTTTTTCTCTGCATCCGACCCCTGATATTTTGCCCTCATAAATGATGTTGAGGAAAAATGCTTAAGTATGAGTTGAAGGTTCATTGTAAAGGGTTCTGATTTTATGCATAGAGGTTTCTGTGACTACTCTTGGAGTCCTGAAATATACTTGCAGAGTCTGTAATCCATTTTGGAGATACAATATATGTGACAGCAAGGGTGATTATGCTTTTTTGGGTGTTCGTTATTGAGCCTTCTTCTTTTCTGCAAATTTTGTGTGCAATTTCAAATGATTTGATAGGATAGCTTGTGAATGTTTTTTAATTTCCTGGTTTTTCTGTCTCATTCCAGCACCTGTTTGTAGGAGAGTAATTCTGCTTGCGGGTTATGATATGTGTTTTTAGGTGAAATTAGTTAAAGTGAGGTTTTGGTTTCTCCTCCTTTTGTAGTTTCAGTACTGAAACCTTATTATAAATCATTTTTGCAAGCCTTTACAGGAAGATGTGCTTTGTTTACACTCCATATAGCTGTACAGTCCTCTCTGTCAAGTGTATTTGAGTCTCCGTAATAGCTTTGGTGTATCACCTCTTTTCTTATTTTAAGCTTTAGGTTTTTAAGTTTATTTTCTGCATCTTCTTCCCTTTTCCCTCAGGTTTTCATTAAGTTTTAGAGTTATCACCGAAAGATTCAATAGGAGCTGGCCTAGAACCCAGAGGTTTTATTTCATTATCCAAGTCTCATGTAGTGAAATAAATCCCATGTTAAGTAAGGATTGCTGAACTCTTTCAGTTCAGTTAAGGGTGCAAATCCTGAAACTTAACAATAACTTCACCATCCAATTCCGTAAACATGAATAATAAATATGTATACAAAAGATGACGCAAATATAACATAAAAATGAACGTGTTCTATATATAGAAAGTATCAAATGTATCAAAAGTATCTCCATATACAAATATGGCACATGCCATTTCAAAATGTCTACAAAATCAATGTTTCAAGGTGTACAATGTGGCATATATGCCATCTCAGAATGTGCCAAGTGGCATCTCTAAATGACCACAAAACTAAAACTACATCCTATGCCGTAGGGGGATCATCAAAATATAGCCTCTTTGAAGAAGTGTTTGGCTCTGATTGATCCTGCATCAAAAATGAGTTCAAACCCATGTTAGATTGCTTACTTTATATATATATATATATATATATATATATATATATATATATATATATATATATATATATATATATATAATTCATAATTCAAACACTAATTTAATTAAAATTATAACTGAATACAAATATCTGTACCTGGCCTCTCGGTCGCCTACCATGATCAGGTGTCCTAGCATAAGTCCTTGGTAGCGAAAGGACCATGCCAACAATACCAACTGTGACCTATAAATATATATTTGCAATAATGAGATTAGTAGAGTGGTGCAACATAGAGTAATAAATCTACAAAATAGGATGATTTGAACTAAAATTAAAACTTACATCTAGTGATCCCTCCTCTGGAATAGTGGACTGGGTCAACAAAAATACGAAAGATTCTCGTGGACCCTCCCTCACACTAGGAGTAACCTATGAGAGTAAAAAGATTGTCAATTATATATAAATGTACTTCATAACAACCCTAGTTACAAAATACAAATAACAATATGTAAAAGTCTACGTACGATCGGGCTATCACTCCGAATCAAGATGCTTGTCAGCCTAGGCTCCCAAACCCGTGTCAGGACATCATCAATAGCCACACCCTATACAATAAATTCAAGTAAAATATTTTTTACTACACACAAGTGGCATACATATGCATTTATAATTAATCTTAAACAATTAATTACCGTTCCTTTGTCAACACCTGATGAAGGAACCCCCTCATGCCCCCCATTGACATTGGTTGTAGCCTACAAGAGTACAATAAGATGACAATATATTAGTAAATGTATGAATTTTATTACTCTAATTGATAGAGATTTAAGCATGTACACCAAATGATATAAAAAAAACTAATGGGTATATAATTTATAATATACCGTATAGGCATCAAGGCCAAATGAAATGGCCGAAACTGTGGACTCATCCACCTGTCTCAACTCCTCCTGTGTCATCAACTGAACATAAATGGAAAAAATATATATACATAAGTGCATGCAATCATTAAAACTAATCTAAATAAATAAATTAAATAAGTCATGTGACAAATTTATTTATAATGTTTACTCTTACCGTATCAACAAGAGTCCATAGCTCTGCGTACACCTCCTGAGCACTCTCATGAGATGTAGATGCTCCATGAGGTGTTGCAGCCTCTGCAGCTGCGTCTCCTACATCCTCCTCATCAATAACATACTGATATGTATTAGCATCAGTAAGCGGTCTGAGGCACATATTCTTGCATATAATGCAAATATGGGGCTCGCATACATGTGAACTCCAGCGAGATGTCGATGCGCCAGCATCATCCACACCAAGAGGCAACACTGACCTGGTCTACGTGATCAACTGATCACTCAGCAAATGAATAGCCCTAATAGTCTTTGAGGCAGCCTCTGCAATGATATCGGGATGCTGCACTTGAAGAGGGGGTGCGACATCAGTGGGGGGGACAAAGGTAGTGGCCTTTTTGCGCTGGGCAAATGGCCTAGTATGAGGAGCTCCTCCGCCTATGCCCATGTTGGGCCTCATACTCCAATAATTAACATTGTGACCAAGCACAAACTCAACATACAATTTTTTATGAAATAGAAAGGGAGCTCCAAATTGCTATGGGGTGGTTTATCAAAAACCATCCACCAGCGATCCCAAAATTGTTTGCGCATTACTTCATTTGTGCACCATTTTATTGATAATTTGGGCTTTTTGGGGTCAACTTGTAATCCGGTTTTAGGATTCACAAAAAGAGAGGCTATATCTTCCTTACTTATATTAAGGGTCGCAATCCCATCATGGTCAAGCCCGTCATCAAATTGGGCGTGCATATCATCACGCCAATGAAGAGCAGCATTATGTTGCTGCGTGAGTGTGTCAATATTTTCAACAATAGTATTTAATGTGGCAAGCATGGGACCTAATGTAGGTATATTCTGATGTGTTTTGGAAACCTCGTATTGTGTTCAAATTATCTTGTATCAAATCTTCTAAAGATCGAGGGTTTTGAGATGGGGGATTGTTTTGGGGATCGTTATTTGGTGCGGGAGGGTTATTTTCTTCATTGTTGTCAGCCATGCCTGATTAAATAAAAAACAAATCTAAATTTCAATTTGATTTCATATATTATTACAAAAATAAATACAAAACCCTATTTCAACCAAAAAAACTAATTTAGCATCAAAATGAAATTAAACAATCAAAATATACAAAGAATTTACTTACCATATATACTGTGGAGATCAAATTTGTTGTTGCGGAAATCAGATACCCGAAAATATCGTGTATATGATATTTGCAGCCGTTTTCCAAACCCAAAACGTGAGTAGAAATGAGGAAAATGGCTCGCGGGTTGTGATTTATGCCATAGGTTTCGAGTACCCGATATAATATCAGGTACCCGAAAAAATATCGGGTACTCGATTAAGCCTGTGCTTTGGTGTCAGGTTTGCCCAAGTGTACTGACACCTAGGCATACTAAAAAGTCAACAAGCGTTTTCATGCGCTTTTGGACAAGTGAAAAGTGAATATTTTTCATATCGCCACTTTTTGGCCCCTCATGATCTTGCACATACATATATATTTAATCTGATCAAAAGTATGTATGAATTTCTCAAATTGATATATATACATTATAATATGAATGTATCTGATCATAGCTATATACAACACTCCCTCTTAGCTAGGGAAGATAAATCATATATATATATATATATATATATATCACATTTCTCATGATAAGAAGTTTTACATATCTCGTGAAGATAGAGATCACATAACATGTGATGATAAGTATCACATAACTCGTGATAGGAAGTCTCACATAACTCGTGAAGACAAACATCACATAACACGTGATGATAAGTATCACATAACTCGTGATAAGAAATCTCACATATCTCATGAAGACAAACATCACATAACACATGATGATAAGTATCACATAACTCGTGACACTTAAAGGATGATATGCTTGAGAATATTATATTCTCCTTATACATCCTAGCTATGGTGTGTGCACTAACATTACGTCACATAATGTCCACCATAACAAATCATGGCATATCCATGAATGATATCAAGTCAGCATGATATCACTATTACAAGATCTTCATCTTATAATATTTGAATACAAGTGTCCATTTCCAAATGATCGTCACCTTTTAGAGATGAACACAAGAGGTAGAGCCCATAAAGTCATATATCAACACAAATGACAAAAAGAAGTTTACACATTAAACATCTTATTGATCTATCAGTAAATATTACAATGTAAGTTACAATTCAATCATACCAAGACCTTTCTTAAAGTGTTCAACTTTTATTCTGGCAAGTGGCTTGGTGAGTATATCTGTTGTCTGATCTCCTATACTGATATATTCCAACTGAATCACATTCCTATCCACCATGTCTCTCACATAATGATAAGGAATCTCTATATGCTTGGATCTATCGTGAAATACTGGATTCATAGAAAGTTTTATGCAACTTTGATTATCAGAATGAATAAGTGTAGATTCCAAGGGCTCACCGAATAATCCCACAAGCAATTTCCTGAGCCATATTGCTTCTCTTGCTGCCATAGAGGCTGCAATATATTTGGCCTTTGTAGAACTCTGAGCCACTAAAGATTGTCTCCTGCACATCCAAGATATCGTGGCGGATCCCAAACTAAAGCAACAACCTGAGGTGCTTTTTCTATCAATTACACTTTCGGTCTAATCAAAATTTGTGAATCCATGTAGATTCAAGTTTACTTTCTCATATTTGAGTCCATAATTTTGAGTACCTTGAAGGTATCTCATTATATGCTTCACGACCATAAGATGTATCTCCTTAAGCTCACACATAAATTGACTCAAATTATTTACTACATAACAGATATATGATCTGGTATTAACCAGGTACATCAACGATCCAATTATCTGCTTATAGAGGGTAGGATCTGCAAATGGAGAATCTTTTGCTGCCTCCTTTAGTTTATGAAGGTTTGTTTCCATGGGGGAAGACATGGGTCGACAATTCATCATATCAAATCTCTTCAATATGTCTAAAGTGTACTTTCCTTGATTTAGCACAATGTTGTCTAAGTTTTGCCAGTCTTCTAATCCAAGGAAGTAATGTAGAAAGAATCTTTCATTTCAAACTCTTTAGCAAGGTCCTTTTTACATTGATCAATAAGACGATTTTCTCCTGTATTTAACAAATCATCAACATACAACATCAATATCAACATATCACCTTTACTTTGCTTGAAGTATAGATTTGGATTTGTATCATTCTTAGAAAATCCCAATTCCATGAGATATCTATCGATTCTCTCATACCATGCCTTGGGGGCATGTTTAAGTCCATAGAGAGCTTTCTTTAATCTGCGCACATGAGATTCTGTAGAGTAAATCTCAAATCCTTCTGGTTGCTCTGAGTAGACTTCTTTCTCTATTTTCCCATTTAGGAATGTCGTCTTTACATCCATCTAATGAACTTTCCATCCTTTGGCTGTTGCGATGGCTAGAACTGCTCTAACTGAGGTATATATGGGAACAGGTGCAAATGTTTCTTCATAATCAATTCCTTCCTTTTGTGAGAAACCTTTGGCAACAAATCTGGCTTTATTTTTCTCTATACTGCCATTTGCAGCATACTTGATTTTGAATAGCCACTTGGATGAAACAATAGATTTTTCCTTTGGTCTTGGAACTATTTCCCAAACATCATTTTTTAGGATGGACTGGTATTCTTCTGTCATGGCATCCTTCCATACTTGGTGTTTGAGGGCTTCTGATGCAATAGATGGTTCAGACTTGGAGAGATCATTCATTAAGGTCACATAGCTGGAAAATCTTTGGGGTATTTTACTTTCTCTAAAGGTCCCTGAAGGAGCTGCAAAGTTCTTTGATTCTTCCATTGTTTTGGTGGCCCAAAGTGGTCTTTTCTTATGATTCTCTAGAGGTAAGTTTTGTACTTCATCTTCATCCTCTTCAGGATACTCCCTTTGAAACTTAGAAGCAAGATCCTCTTCTAGGTTTGAAGGTGGAGTGATACTTTCAGACTCAAAGGAATTTCTAGCCCTTTTAAAAGCTAAGTCCTCAAATATTACATCTCTACTGATTTCAATATTTCTATGTCCAGGTATAAATACTCTATAGACTTTAGAAGTTTCACTATATCCAACAAAGATTCCTTTTCTTCCAGAAGGTTCTAGTTTTGTTCTTTTCTCTTTAGGTACATGAAAATAGACAGGACATCCAAATATCTTTAATTGAGTGATATCTGGTTTTACACCTGTGAAAGTTTTGTCTTCAATATGAGAGTGGGGACATCTATTTTGTATGTATACAACAGTGTTGGAGGCTTTTGCCCAAAGATAGGTTTCTAAATTTTGATCAAGGAGCATGACTTTAGTTGCTTCTACAATAGTTCTTTTTTCCTTTTAGCAACCCCATTTTGTTGGGGATTGTAAGGAACAGTGAACTCCCTCTTAATCCTTGCTTCTTTACAAAATTTTCTAAAAATGTCAAAGGTATATTCCCTCCCATTATCAATACTTAGGGTTTTTATTTTCTTTCCAAAGGATTTTTCAAAAAAGGATTTTTTATATTCCCCGAGCTTCGTATCAAAAGCTACTTTCAAAGTTTAAATACCCAAATGATGCATAACTTGACATCGAGAATATAACCAAAAGGTTCAGTCTTGCCGTTTTCTTTCAAGAGAAGTTTCAAGTAGTAATGGAATCCAAGCGCATGGAGAATGTTCTGGTGCTAAAAGAGCAAAAATATTAAAAGTTTATCAAAATCCATTAGAACACATTATCCGACAAGTATATTCCAAGTTATTTCCACACATTCTTCAAGATAAGGGTTGGCTGCGAGTCTATGTTTGGTACCAGATGAGTATTACAAAAGGGGTTTTCACCAAATGAAGCTCAGGTTCATATTACCATAAGACATGTTTCGGCCTTAAAGAACTCAAGCACAAAGATAATCAAATAACTGGGACTCATTCCTAGTCACGTATTTAACAACATTTGGAGCTTTCAAAGTTACAATACGCAAAGGAAAACCAAATAGTAAATTATAGAATAGTCTAAGCTTTGTTCACGACAAAGGATAACAAGTAGAGATAAATCAAATTATGATGCATAGAAGCAACAGCTAAAGCCCAGGGTAAGGCTAAGCTTCATACAATAAAAAGTTCATGAATTCAAGCTAAGTTAAGTGCGAGTTTCCAGCTCATGATATGCCAGCAAAAGCCGAAAGCTTACAACCAAACCAAGCCTCAGCAGATGATACCAGCAGATCGTGGATAGAACTTCAAATTTTGCAAAGATATAGAGAGAAAGAGGGTAGTAGCATATACAGATGATTCATGCATAAGAAAGGAGAATCAATCAAACAGTAAATTTAGTGCAAAGAAAAATACAGCTATAGTTACGCAACCAAAGGATGAACATTTTATAGCCGAGAGAAGGAGTTTTTACTTATCTCAGAATATATGTATCAGTCACAGAGACCATGCTTTGAATGACAAACACAATGTGAATCCTAGTTTTCAAAACCGAGATTCATACAAGGTACAGCCAGCGCCATGTTATCAAATACCAGTGAGAAAAACCAAGCTCTTCACAACACCACAATCTACAGATCAAAGGCCGAGATACATGGACCTTTTAAAATAGTTGAAAAATTGAATCACAACAAGTCTCGGCTCGAAGAAATGAATTTGCGGTCAAGCACGAGCTCGCTAATCTTTATTGAGCTTATGGCCAGAGCAAACCCAGACGCCAGACAAAAGTAACTATAAACTCACAGCCAGTAGTAACAGAGTACGAGTTAATCAGAAGAAGAGCTCCAGATTTGCAGAGAGGAACTAGAAATGAAATATATGCATGGCGGCGGCAGCATGAAACCCTAGGGTTTCTTCCTCTTCATAAAATGCAAAAATGGCAAAGTGTGAAGACAAAAGACAAGATAAGATGAAAGCCAATGCCCTTTGCTATATTGCAATGTATTTGGAGTCCGTGATGCCCGGACTTGAACTGCAATATACGAATGCTTCTTGAAACATGCCACGCATCCATAGTCACGTGCCTTTGAGGAAAAACACAGATATTTCGAGTTTTTATGCATAGGTTTCTCAAATGCATTGGTTATGTATTCTTTTTATTAATATATTAGGTATCAATTTTTATTTTTATTTTTCCTTCACAATTTAATTTTGACAATATGACCCATATAAGTTTTTATTTAAATTAAATAGATAAGTTCATTATCTATTTAACTTAAATATAAACTATATTATAATTTATATTGTCAAATTAAATTTGATATTCTATTCAATATATTTAATATTTAATAATGAACAAACTTTAATTTCGAATTAGATATATTAAATAGAATTCTTTATTCTATTTATATTTTCATATAAGTTTGTTATTTATTAAATATTAAATAGATTGACTATAGTTTGGAAAAATATAGATAAAAATTTTTGCAGAATATATGAAATAAGTATATAGTCAAGGTTTGAGATCATCATTCTGATAAAGGAGAAACTCTTCAGTTATGTTCAATTCTGGAGGTAGTTTAGGGACAGTTCCAGCTTTTTTGAGTTCTTTTTGAATTCTTCATCAGATAGTATCAATTGAGGATCTCTTTGGAGCAGTTCACTCTCGGTTTCTGACAGTTAGGCTCATGTTTTGATGGGTTTTCCTTTCATATCCGACCCCCACATATATGCATGATTTTTTGAGAATTTGGAGCAGTTTTGAGGGGATTTTGAGTGGCAGTCCAGTTACACATGACTTGAGGGAGTTCAAGGGCCACTTTGACTTCATTTTTGATAGTTTGACTCCTCATTTTGGAGGGTTTTCTCATGCATACGAGTTAGGGTTTTGAGAGCTCTATTTATCTTATTTTCACCTTATTATTGAGGTCTTCTTTTTTGCTCTCCTGTTTTGCATATCACAAACTTGAGAGAGAATTGTAAGGCAATTGTAGCAGAGATTTTTTCCAGCATTGATATATAGAGATAGTGGTTCCTTCTCATTGATTGTAGTGTAATACTGTGAGTTTATTTGCTTTCCTTTGATTTTGTGTTAGCCTTCATCTAAGCTCCATTCCTTGTTACATTTTTGAATCTTGATACTTGCTATTACAGGTCTTTTGTTTGTGTCCTAATTTTTGCAGAAAATTGGTGAAGTATTACTTCCCTATCAAAGCAAAAATATTGCAAGTCCTTACATAGAAACACTTTTGTAGTTGCATGTTTGTCTGGGTACTGAGAGCCATAATTATCTTTAAAGATCTATGCTGGATTAATTTAAGTTACATATCATTTATTGGTGTATCACCCTATTTAGGTTTAGAGTTCATTTCGTTATTCCTTTCATCTTTTTCCCATACAAATTTGGACCACAAGTGATATTCCAAATTTAAAAGGAACCGGCCTAGAATCCGGAGATTCGTTCTCTCTCCCATCAACAAGAACATTTCCATGTTTCAACAGGATAGCTAGATTCTGCATCAAGCTATAGGTGCAATCCTGATTGACAACAATTCTATCATGAGTACCAATGTGTGTGTGTAGTACCAATGTGTTTGATGTTTCCCAATGATGACAACTAAGCTTTATGCCAGCAAATTACTTACTATGTTGGTTCTCCCAAAAACAATTTGGAACGGTGGTATTTGTTCTTGAGGGTACGGATTTACTATTTTATAGACTGATCTAAGTACATATATGGATTAAAACAAACCCCTCAAGCATTGTTCCAAAATGTTAATATAATTGTGAAATTATCTTTGTGATGTAGAATATTAAAAATAAAACCAAAATAATCTTGTTTATATACCCAATATGGCTGAGTACTAAGAAAGAATGGTTTCTTATATTTGAATAAGTCACCACAATATAATCTTGAGAATACAGTTTTAAGTACTATAATACAATATCGTGGTTATTAGCAATAGTTATAGGACAATGATATGTATTGGATTATGTCAATTACTGGAAAAAGGAAGCGCGAGATAATTTCTTTATCTAGTGGTATTAGAACTATAGGGGTATTAAACATATTTAATATTACTAGTTGATACAATTGATAATCCATTTTAGAATTTAAGGGTAAAGGCCTAATAGGACTACCTTGATGTTTGTCAATCTCTTAAATATAAGAACCTTGATATGGGATTAAGGTTAGGTCTCCGTGCATATCATTAAGCATTATTAGTAGCTGAGAATCATATTGATTAACAATGAAACGTGGGTTTTATTTGATAACAATAAATATTAAGTTGGTATTAATGCAAGATGAATATTATTGGTTTAACTCTGTATCTTGTTAGCCATAACATAAGATAATGCAATAATTATTATGTTCATTTACATCAATAAACGTAGCATTACTGGCCTTGTGGAAAACTCTAAATGGTTGCATACATGTACATTGGGGAATTATTAAACATAATTCATAATTGTATTAATGCAAGATGAATATTATTGGTTTAACTCTGTATCTTGTTAGCCTTAACATAAGATAATGCAATAATTATTATGTTCACTTACATCAATAAACGTAGCATTACTGGCCTTGTGGAAAACTCTAAATGGTTGCATACATGTACATTGGGGAATTATTAAACATAATTCATAATTGTGTAGTCAACTAAGCATATGAAAATATATTGTAGTGGCAATAAGTGTAATAAGTTCCTTCAACATCATTTTGTCTCCCTTTCTTAATGCAATATTAGGACATGCTATTTTTATTCTAGAATGCCACTGAATACTAGGGGTTAGAGGCTTTTTATGGCTACAAGATATAGAATGATCCCTTGGGTAAAGGGACCTTCATAATAAGTCTATTATGTGAATTTTGAATGGAAGTGTTTTCCTATGGGTTTGTATAAACTAGGGTATTTTTAGGTTGAGTAATGAGTTTAGCTCCTAGGTTGATAAAACCAACCTTTGGATGTTCAAATTGCTTTACGAATAATTAACTAAGAGATTCTTAATCAAAACATCAATATCCAAAAAGGGGAGTGTTATGATTTGGTAAAGTATGAACTTAGTTATGATTTTCCAACTATTGTTCTATATTATTAATTAATGAAACCTTTACTATGGAGAACTTGGGTGTGTAGGTTCTTTGAAGTATGAGAGACCTAGTGAGGAGAACTACATGTAACTTTGACTCGTTTGTAAGCGGAAATGTAGGCAATACTTGGGTGAAGGATACCCTTGTGACCTCAAGCCCATAGGGGAGGGTCTAGGGGGGGATAGCTCTAGGGATTGGAGTTATTCCTTACTTGTTTAACCTTTCCTCTTTAGTAGGCTTCAAATGAGGCTGAAATGGGTAATAAATGGTTATGAAAGAGTTAAGAAAACCTAATAAGTTATATTTAATACATAATGTGCTTTGAATAGATGGATAAATGAAATGAATTGGGTTGACTACCTTATGGTCGGTATCTACTTAAGGTTACATGTTGAGTTGAGGCCTCAATGCATTGGTTTTATGTAATTGTTATGTGTTCGAGAACTTTAATCCCAACTTTAAAAGAATTTGTATATGTACCCCTAGATCATTCAATTGTGATCTACTTATTTTGAATTAGAAACATCTCTGCTAGTTCTAATGCTAAGCCAGGTATAGGTACTAACTTTTACAGTAACAAATGGAGTTATGACCCAACGAAGGCATAGGTAGACATTTGCATTCCTCTAACACGTAAACTAGTCCTATCTATCCGAGGTGATTACTGAAGGATAGATCTTATGACCTGCTTAAGATAAGCTTATTTGCTCGAGATTGGCTATAGTCAAGGAGCGTACTATGTTGGTAGACTATCAGACGTACCACCTAGATAGCGTACAGATACTGCCATTGCATGCAAGTGAGGAAACCCTATGTTGATCTAAGGAATTGACTGATTCCGCCAAGAACATATGGGCATGAGGGTCAACTACATGCTGGTGATGGATGCCCTCATTGCTTAGTTGTCCAATGGACTATAGGGAAGATAATTTCTAATGAAGAATAGGTAGGTGAAAATTTGACCAACCTCATAATATGATTTTGGGCATAGCTTAATGTGGAAATGGTATACTTCACCCTGTTATGATGAAGATGGGCACTCATAGCAGTATGGGATGCATCAAATCTTTTTCCCAATTATTTATTGGTGCAAAAGACCTGGGAAAGGAATGGGACCTACAGCGTAGTGTGCAATGCACCAATATTCCTTCTCTTTGGGATGCACTATGGACAAGGGATGGTTAGCCATTGTATATGATCTAGTCACTATTTTATTTGTGATGCTTATAGGAGCCAATAGCCATTGTCTTTTTTCATTTATGAGTCAGCCACTATTGTCTTTGTGATGTATGTTGGAGCTACTCACTGTGTATGTGATGTAGGGCAAAGCTAGTCAGCTTGTGTACATGTGATGTGTATGAGCTAGTCCTTTGTATATGTGACGTATGCTCGAGATTATCACTATGTCTAATTTGTGATATGACCCTTATACATGTGTATAAGTTGGTAAACTAATGATTGATAATGATGGGTCTGGAACCAACACTTGATGACAATGTGTATCTTTTATTGTGATGGGACCAAGTTTATAGAATCCCTTAATTAATAGTCAAGATTAAAGAGAGATCAAATATCTCATCAAGAGGAGAGAGTAAACTCCCTTTGAGTGCAAACTTCAAAGCCTTTGACTTCCCATAAGAGGATACGTAGGTAAGGTCATCAAGAGTGAACCCTCAAGGCTTATGTCTAGATCTAGGGATGACCCTATTCATGGAAGCTAAACACTATCAAGTGTAAGCATATAGTGTATTATTGACCTGTCACCACATGATGAACGGGGTTGTTTTAAATCACCATTTCTAAATTAAATGGAAGATGATTGGTTGAATAAGTTAATGACTGATGTTAAGTAAAAAAAATTAGTAGAAACTGAGGGCAGTTGTTACGCTCAGCTCTTATATTGGTTTTCATAATCTCCTTGATTTTTTGAGAAAACACTAGTTATAGATGCATAATGACATAATTTTGTATTGGTTGCCTCTAACTTTTGTATTGGTCTTCATAAACCATTTGCTTTATTGAGTAATCTCTCTCTAATTAATATCTGTATTTCTACTTCAATTCACATGTTTTGGGAGTTCAAATACTTTGGGTTTCTTCCTTTTGTTCATGCTTGTTGGCTTTTAGTAAATTGTCGTCTCTCTTTCTATAACCTAAATCGAACTTGTCCTTTATCAGAGGTATGTGATCTCAATCCTTGTGACAGCTACTTAAGTGACACCTTAAAACTGCCTCAAATTTGTGAAAGATGGATATCTCATGGTCTGATCCTTATGGTTGTTCTATTCCCTAAAATGATGCTAATTTCTTGCATTAGCTTGACACATCTCATTAGCTTGGCCTGATTTTTAGGTTTGCTAGTCTTTGAAATGGATGGAGCCTGCTTTTGCACGAATATTCCTTTGCAAACTGAGATAAATTTTTGTTTTCTGTTCTCTACTATTTCTATAAAAATACGTGTGAAGGGAAGCATTATTCTGTCATTCTTTCCAATTGAATTTAATTTCAATGGATTGTCTTCAACCAATTTTTTGGATGCAGGTGCCTGGAAACCTTATCATATCAGCCCACCCTGGGTCACATTCTTTCGACGCTGCAACAATGAATATGTCACACGTCATCACTCGTTTTTCTTTTGGAAAAAAGCTTTCCGTGAAATTGTTGAAGGTAGCAAGTCGTTTGTCACCTTATGTTGGTTCTAGTGTTGATCAGTTGTCTGGGAAATCGCATATTACGACTGATGAAAATGTTACAGTAAGTATGTTTTAAGATAAACACAAGTAATTTTCTTTTTTCATTTACTCTCTTTGTGATCATCTGTTAAAATTTGGTGAGTTGCTTATAGCCTTCTCATATCCTCGGATAATTATTTGACACTGAGCAAGTGTGTTTTATGTTATTTTTCACAATGGAAAAGAGAAATTAATATCTTCATCATACCGATGTCTTTTCTGGATAAATTAGGACTGCACTCTTTTATCTATTAAAAACATTGACAAGCTGGTTTTTGTGGAGGGTGGAATTCCACAAGAAGCTGCTTTTTAAAACAGAGACCAGATTGTTCTGACCTTTATGTTAATGTGAATTTTGCTTAGTTAATAGTAATGATATATGCCCTATGTAAACATAATTGTTTATATCTAGCAGTATGGACTCACTAGAAGTGCTATTTGCAAATGTGGGGTCTACCTGAAGCTTTCTTGTATCACCATTCTCCTAATGCATGGCTCCGATCTTTACGTTGATCTTAATGTGAGTTTTGCTCTGTTAATATTAATGGTATATGCCCAATGTAAACGTAACTTTTTTATATAAGTAGCATGGACTCGCCAGAAGTGCTAATTGATGATGTGGGATTTATCTGAAGCCTTTTTGTATCACCATTCTCCTATTGTGTGGCATCCTGTAGATTTTAATTAAATTCTGTTAATGTGAACTGTTCACCTTTTGCTGCTAGTCTTTCAAAATATATGGATAACCTAGAATATGAGTGTTAAATTATTCACCGTACCACTTCCGTTGAACTGATTGCAATAGTTATCCTTTATATCATTAAGAGGAAATGCATAGGTTTGTAATGTCCCCTTTTGGGATTGCCCTAATTTTTGCCTAAGAATCATAAATTCTCTTAAAATAAATTTTTGTAAGACAGTTAGAGATATAACTTTATCAATTTAAATATAATTTCTGATTTAGATCTCCAACACCAAAAAGGAAACAAGACCACAAATATACATTCATATACTAACTATATTATTAACATGATATAATCTCTCTTATACATTCATAACTTGATAAAGAAAGTTCTAATCCACAACATGTATTGGATCATTCTGATATATAATTTAATTATATACTTCAAACATATAGTTCAAATATATGTGTATATGTGTATATACATATTTATATTAGATCTCTTGTGTATATACTTCTAACTCTGATTTCATATTGAAATATATATATAAGACTGTATAATGACTCTTGATCTCTAATGAGATTCAGATATAATATTCTGTGATCTATGTCAGCAATGTATATTTAACTCACTTCCCTTTTAACTCTTCTTGTAGAGAATATCACATATATTTTATATTATTTTATAGTATTTCTATCTATAATACATATTATATGTTTCTATTATTTCTGGAATCAGTACTCTTGTTATATACTCCGATTTCACTTCTCTCTCTCTATATAAATATAATTTGCAGAATACGCAGAAGTGATTATCTGAAATTTTGATATTTATTGGTAGCAGACATTGTTATGACTGCTGTAATTATACTCAGAATTAATGCAGAAATGTTGTATAGAAATCATTAAAGATATCTAACTCGTATTCATATACTATTTTAAGTGCCAAGCCTAATAACAGTGTACCCATACGTACCTGATCTCTTTGCTATAATATCTTCCTTTTAATACTTTGTTACCTTTCTTCTAACTCCCGATTGCTCTCTTTTTTTACCCCCTTACATTAGTATTATCACTGCTGGCTGTATCCTCCTTTTCTGACTGCTGAATGTGATATTATTATTGCTGACTGGATGTTACAAGCGACTAGTTGTTCCCCCTCGATGTCTTAGTCTATTTATTCATTCCCTTGTATGCTTCCATCACTGTCTAAATTATTGATATCTTTTTCTGTATATATCTTTGGAATGGGAATCTATTCCCATAAATACCCTTGTGACGTCTCTTTAGAGAGACATGTCTTTTGGTATGTCGTCAGATATGTTGAATATTCAATTTGGTTAAAATGATTAGATATTAAATTATTAATAGTATGATAGTTAGATTAATATTTAAAATCTTACATAAGAAATAAGTTATTATTATTTGTTATTTATTTATCTATCTTATAATTATATTATAATCATATTATATTTATATCCTAATTATATTATTTATCTACTTTTGTATGTTAATATTATCATTTATTAATTAAGTTCTCTTTTATTATTATTTATTCAATTGTTCAACTATTATTTGTAATTAAATTTTACTTCAAAATGGAGATATCATAATTGAGATTTTAAATAGGGGACATGACAAGATTTGTATTGATAACAACCAATATTTGTGATTTTGTTACCAATTTAACTGAATCACAAATCAGTTTCATTAAGGTACTTTGTTCAGGAAGCTTTTATAAATAGTTATCTTAATGTTCAATTTTTATAAAATTTTACAATTTGTAATGTTAACTAAGATGTAAGAATTTATATGTGGACATCGTGAATATAGCTTTTATGGCAAGAAGTGTCTACATCTGGGATCCATCTGACTAATTTTTGTCTTGTCAGTCTTCTCATTCGCTGCATCCATTGCCTTTTGAATGCTCACTCTCTAAATTCTAAGGTTGTATCCATTTGACCAATTCTTTTAGTGCCCAATCATCTCATGTGTTGCATCCATTGGTTTTCGAACGTCGACTTCCTTAATTCTAGGTTTGAACTGCATTCTTCACCTTGTGATTTTCACTTTTGACCATCTGCATTACCTCCCTATGTTGTGATTTGCCTCTCTTAATTGGCCGCTCTAAGCTCTAGTACCTATTGTTCTTTCTGTGCCAATGTAGTCTTCTTTAAGTTTTTCAATTGAGCTTGCTAGGCAAGGTGCGCTTGAAATCTTTTCCATTTTTCCTCGAGCTTTGTATAGATCTTTAGTAGTAATTGTTTCATAGGTTTCAGCTATGGTTGCACATTGGGCAGCCATCTCTGTTTGAAGTATGAGATAAAGATAATAAAATCTATTCTCAATGGAGAATATGACCGCTAAAAGTTGCCTATTAGAACTACCCAAGAATGGGTACGTCCTTATTGGAGTCCAACTATTTTTCGTTTGTGAAGTTCTAGTATTCGGCCACCCATGGGAGATGAAGACTTCTATAAACTCAATATGACACTTTCCTACAAATTATTGAATCAGCCAAGCCTCCTAAGTCACCAAAGGCTAATGGGAACCATTTAGGTGTTGTACATCTTAACTACCTCAGACATCATTTGTGCCCTGGGCTCCAAGTCTTGTATACATTGTCGTATCATAAAAAGTAGATTTGTACCATTTGGTGTTGAAATTGTGAAAGAAATGATATCTTCTTTGCTAGATGATGTACTATGTGGCTCTAAATGTGTAGATGATGAAATATCCAAAGGGTCATGTTACTTGTCTTGCTTTGGCTCTTGCTGTGTTGAACTCATACATAGTGCTATCCTATATGGTTCCTGAACATTTAGCTCAAAGAGGGGGCTCTTTTACATCTTGTAGGGGGCTTACAAGAGGATATAGCAATGTATTTGTATACTGAAGCATTTGTTTGTAGTAGGTTGAAAAGAGATGATACTTGCTTCCCCTCTCTCAACTTCCCCCTCTATTTTGTTGTCCTCATCTTTGGTGGATCTTGTTTCTCTAGACGAGTATTCTGATCGTGTCAGTTTTTTTTTTCAATGCAAAGCACTCTTTGGTTCTTCCCCCTTTACTTAAGTCATTTGAATGCCAAGAGACTTCCACCTAAAGCTGGATGGCCAGATGGTATTATAAGCCACAACTGACTGCAACTTTTTATTTGGCAAACAGGGTACTTAAATACATACATCTAAGAATAGTCCGTTGGCATGCTGTGTCATATAGAAGTCTTTATGTTTTAGTGAAAGAAATTTATGGATCTGGATGGACAAGATTTCAGCCAATTTACGCATTCCTTTTGCCAGAACCCAATCATGTAATTGTTCATCATAACGAAGTAATCCTTTTTCAGCCCATGGTTCCCCGTGTTTTATGTATTGTAAAGCTCTTTGTTGAACAGATTATCCTTACAAAGTGTTTGAACAATTTTTTTCTATGCTTGAGTGATATCAATGGTGATTTTTTTAATAGAAAGCCTCATAAATGGCACCCCAAATACTCCAAAAATAGTCAGTGGTGTATGTGATTGTAATTCTTTCTTTTCCCTATCATAATTTGAGACCATTTGAACCAAATAGAGCTCGAAGTATGTAGGATTAAAATAAGATGTTTGGAGCATATTGTCTATTTACGTCAAAGATATGTAATCTTTGGAGGATGATCTTTGAGATTTTTGTTCAGATCATAGTTGACATTCAATAATAATGAGGCTCACTAGAGTGATAGCATATGTAGTAGTTATTCCTTTTCCTTGTGCAGATCTTGACTCCCTCTTTCTTTTGATACCAAGTGTGTTCTATGTCGTGGTTTACACCTTTTATCCTACAACAATTGTAGAAATTGGAACTTGCCAACCTTTCTTACTTGTAACATACTTTTCAAAGCTCTTTTTTCTTTCAACTGTAGAGCTCAAAGAGATCTATGTATTGGGCATCAAGAAACCAATGTCGAACAACCCCGAGTATTTATTTTGGCAAAAAATGACCTCTATAACCTATAGTTTGATTATTTTTGTTCTATGACCCAAAAATCGCATTTGTGTAATCTTAACATTAGGAGCAAAGCTAAGACATATTTTCTAACATCTTTGCTCTGTTTAATATTCTACTTTGTGGATAACCATTCCCTTAGTCCATGTATTAGTTAGGTTTTGTTAGGGTTTTGTTTTTATTTTTAGTGTTTTTTAAATTTTGAATGGTGTTTTTTTTAAATTGAAAAATTATAGAAGTGATGAATGCCCTAACATTCCTGGGAGAGTTGAGAGACATTATGACATCCATTGGTTGTCCTGAGGATGCCAAGACAACTCCCACTTTCTGCAACATTTTAAGCCACCAAAAAATTTATACACATTAAAAAATATTAAAAATGTAAACTTACCCTAAAAGAGCCTAGCTAATACATGGACTAAGAAATGCTTATCTACAAAGAACAAAATTACATAGAACAGGTAAAAAGGGCATTTGAGTTTCTCTATGGTGTTATTCAGTTAAAGAGAAGAATACATTATTGTGCACAATTTGTGAGTTTTATCCATGCTTAGAGCTCTTTTTTTCAAGTTTTATGATGTTTTATGTTTGAGTCTTTTTGGTTCTGGCCATTTTTAAAAACTATTGGCTGTATTGTATTTTCTATAATTTACATCATATAAAATTTTAAAATTGAAGAAATATTTGTGTTGAGTAAACTATGTCTAGATAGAAAATGGTAGTACTCCAAAAACATGTTGGATAATTACAACATTAAGATTTCTATCCCTTGGCAGGTTCTGTAATGAATTAGCCCTACACATCCGTGTCCTGGATCTGTTGGCATAGTGGTCATTTTGGTTAGTGTTTTTAGGTTAATTACTAATGATGCTTAATATTCCTTGGGCACAATTTTCAAGCTCTGTGTTTATTTTTTGGTTAACCAAAACATTGGAATTTTATTCAGGATTGCAAATTGCCCAAGAAGCAGAAAACTGTCTTTTATAATAGTGGTTATACAAAATGCTTGGCAATACCTAATTGAAACTCGACCACGTCTGAGAGTATTATCTCTTCAGTGAAGCCACTGATAGTTCCTAGAACTACTTAATTCTAATATACTGGATGGACATATATTCTAAACAATGCCTGATTGTAGGTTTGGCTTTAATATATGGGTAAGACTTTACTGTAAAATTTAAAGGTTTGTGCATTTTAAACATTTCATTTACTTGGAAACCATACAAGATTATGTTAATTAGTGTCATCAATTGCATAGAAACCAAAGTGCAATGAGCTACAGGGTAATCTTATCAAAATTTATACGGTATTTAATGGCTGAGTTGTATGGATAAAAATGTTTGATGATATGTGCACATAGGATATTGATCTTGAGAGGCTAAATTAATGTGTATACTTAATTATTCCAAGATTCCTGCTTTGACTTTTGGGATCTAGTTGTTGGCTATCATTGCAACATTGAACTTTATGGCTAACTGTTTGTTAGTTGATTGCAGGTTGATCATTATCTTCAAATTGTTAAGACAGAGTTAGTAACACACAGAATTGACAAAAATAAAGTTTTGCTTGAGTATGAATATACTGCACATAGCAGTATGATGCAAACTGCAGCTGTCCCTGCGGCAAAGTTTCATTTTGAACTCTCACCAATGCAGGTTGTTCATTTGTCTTGGGCACATTTTTCATACAGAATTAAGCGGACTGTCTTTATTGTCATCTAGAATTATTTTTCATATTGGTGAAATAGCTATCCTATTTGTTTTACATCCATGTTTTCTCAAGTGAACTTCGATTTACTTTTTATATTTTGCTATAGTTATCTTTAACATTCTTTTCTAATTTGGACCAGGTCTTAGTGACAGAAAACAAGAAGTCATTTTCACACTTTATCAGCAATGTTTGTGCAATCATTGGTGGTGTTTTCACGGTATTATATTTAACACTTTTACTTGATTAGTTTATTAGTATGTAACTAATTTACTTTGTATTTTTTCATTTTTCAGTTTATTGTAGCTTCAATTTTATGTATGTGTTGTTTAGGAAGGGATTAGTGGTTTGCAATGAATGTTCATAAATACTTTTAATGTTTGAAACTCTGGCATGTAATCTTAGGACTGGATACCATTGTAATTTTGAATGGGCAGTGGTGCAAGAGCACCCAATGAGCATTGGAAGATCAATAAGTCATATTTGCATGAGAAATGTAATTAAGGGTCTTATGGACCTAAACAAGATGAATTCAAGCCTTATAAGGCATAAATTGTAATGGATTTGATAATAGGGTTAAAGGACCTAAATGTCCTAAAAAGATGTAATAAGGGTCAATATGACCAAATGTTAGAAATGTGTGAGTTTAGAGTCTAGGAGTCTTTTGTTTTCAATCATATTGGTCATTAACAAGGCTTTTGGTTGCCTTGAAAGTCATTAAAAGGGTCTAAAAGGCTTTTGGTTGCCTTGAAAGTCATTAAAAGGGTCTAAAAGGCTTTTGGAGCTAAAACTACACAATTTGAATTTAAACTCTAACGGCTAGTTAGCCAAATTAGAGATTTGAATGTTTGTTAATGTAATGGGTAGTTGTAGGCGGCTGGGAAGGTTTGTGGTTGTTTATAAATGATGTTACAGGCCCACAAGTGAGAGGGAGAAGAAACTAGGTTTGTGTAATTAGATTGTACGGACTGCTACAACAAATTGGAATAAACAGTGAGTATTTGATAGTTTTCAATGCATTGTTGATTAGTTTTCATTGAAACTTGTTTGGAATTATTGGAAAATGTTGTAATACTTTTATTCAATGCCTTCCAAATCCATTTGATTACATTTATAGGGTTTTTGATCTCTAATTTTGTGACTGTCGTGAAGACAATGTTGAAGTTCCTAGTTATTTTTGTGAGATTTCAAATGATTTGAGACCATTCCACTTTATGTACCTGTTGTTTCTATAGACACTTAAAAATGGTATATTGCTCTAACGCGATGACATTAATAACATTCTTCCTAAATTGTTAAATAATTTTTATTATTTAATTAATCGTGTCATTCTACCATATTCTAAAATCAAAATCATCATTTCTCCCTAATTCCATAATTAAGTGATTTTAATTAATTACTTTAATTATTGAACTTTTAAACAATTTAATTTGTCATTTATTCATCTACAATATAATTAAATAAATAACATTATTTAATTATACCCTACCTTATTATAATTAATTAAATAACCAAATTTAATTAATGTTCCCTCCTAATTATTGCATTTTTGTAATAATTAAATTAAATTTTATCTCATAATTAAATAAATTATATTAACTATTCCCCTCATGATTAAATAAATTATATTTATTTAATTACAACTAACAATCTCTCTCATAAATAAATAAGTAATTATTTATTTATAAAATATCTCCACATGTGCAAATAAATAATATTTTATTTATTTAAATCATAATTATCCTCTTAAATCCTAACTCACACTCACTTTGAGTTAGCTTTTCAATCAGAGCTCTTAACTCTACAATTCCCTCTCCTAACTATTCAATCCACATTGTTAATTCCTCCATCAACAATCAGTTAAGTCTTCCATCAATTCAATCTTCTAATCCATGCAATCAGTTAACTCACCAATCCATTTAAGTCATCTCTCTAATCTATTTGCTGACAAATCAATCAATCATGTTAAGCCAAGCAATCAACTCAGTTGAACTCACACCCACTCTAAGTTCAACTCCTCAATCACAGTCAATCAGCCCTCAATCATGGATTCTTGGTTGAAACCCTTAAAATCTTATAAATAGAGAACCAAACCTTTGATTTTGGTAACCACAATTGCTTTGAATTTTTATGCTGGCACGATGTTGAACTCAATTTTGAGAGCCCACATTGCATGAGAAGGAGAACACCAAGGAAGGATTTTTTGGTTTGCATATTCATGTTTTGAATTGATTTCATAATATTTGATTGATTATGCTTA